>CM068954.1:148143780-148159866 GCA_035128595.1 Eptatretus atami
AGTTGCAGCGTTTCACGTAGCACAGCATATTCCTTGTCTGCTTAGCATATGTGTACAGGGTGATCTTAAAGTACAGGATGTTTCATGTCGCAGGAATAACTGGCCTCTGCCTCGGCTGAATAAATGTTGAAGAAGAGGCTGGTTTTTTTTGGTTTTGTTTTTTTTAAATATAAAATGATGTATTCATTGATTTTGCTTCTGCAGGTTCAATGGTTGATGTATGCATTATGGTGGTTGAATATTCAGCCTTGTATTTTCAAATCCAATAACAGCGAATGTAGTGACTGCGAGAAGACCTTCACGTTTAGGGATTTTAAGAAAGTCTAATCGGCCACAGACTGTAAAATTGAAGACATGTCTACATGGAGTAAGTAGTTCCTGCATCATGACACATGTATTGAGCTTGTTCAAAAGCATAGTGTTGTGGTTCTCCGAAACCGCATGCCTGTGAGGCAATGGCACCCAACATACAGTGATCCCCAGGCAGTTATTTCATTAGTATTCGTGTTGTTAGTCCTCCCCTCATGTCTCTTGGGTTAACGGGATGAAGTGCGTTGCGTGGATCTCGTAGTTAGGTCTCGTAAATATCTCTGATTCATACTCTGATCCCTACTCTAACCTTTTCCTTTTAGCCATAGTACATAACAAGCATGCAAGCACACACGCCATTCATAGACAATTGTTTAAAAGTACACCGTGATGCCTTCCGTGGCTTGGATCATCCCCATCCTCACTGCATACAAGACAGCCTGGCCTGGGAATTTGTGCACCATTATTTAATTCAAATCTGCGCGCCAATTCCCAACCGGCACCTCACCTTACTCCGCACCTCGCTCACCAAATCTCACTACTGTTATCACAAATGCCTCCCACACAAGGAAAAACATTCACACACCCCCTCGTACCCTTGCATTGTTACAATTCGCCACTCTATTTTGAGGAGCACCGCATGGTGTCAGATTGTCCTCAGCGCCGCGCAATGCTCAACCACACAACAGATGCTAATAGCTCCACCGCTTCTCACCGGGAACGTCCTGGGTGAGCCTCCAGAATTGCTGCAACCCTCATCCAGTCGACAGACCATGACAAGACCCAAAGAAATGAGGAGGGGTCGCGGGAAGAGCGAACCGGGAGTTTTGTTCGGGTCCCGGGTGTACATTTTGGCTCATGAAGGAGCCTGTGGGTGGCGGAGAGAGTCCGCTGGCATCCGACATACAGACTACACTTGGTGCACGTTCAGGTCCGGGGTGCCGGCTCGGGGAGCATGCCCCATGTTAAGTCGGGAGCTCCGAGCCGTGCCGAAGCTGATAGGCATCTGAGCCAGTTTCCGGTCCCGGACTCTGGCGGTGCATGGCTAGGGCTACTGTGGCCCAATAGAGGAGCAGGATTTGGGCCACAGCGGATCGCTTTCCGGTCCTTGCCCCACCCTTCGCCTGGGGCTTATAAATGGGGGTAGCACTGCGCCATTAGAGCGCACTTCTTCAAAAGAGCTTCTTCTTCGAGAACCTTATCCGAGTGCAACTGCTGTCCTTCGAGCCATGCTGTCGATGTCCCGCCACCCCCGCGAAGCCAGACGGACCAGTGCGGAGTGCACATTGCCACGAGCCCCAGCGAATAAATAGGCAGGAGATAACACGCCATATCACGAGGTTGGAACGCTCGGGCGGAGCGTCCCACCGAGGTACACACTACACATACAGACCTTTACATAGCTAGATTAGGGATCTTTCTTCTCACTCATCTATTCTCCTCTCTTTCTATCCACACATCTATCCCGTCTTCTGTGGACGCACAAAGAAGAACGCTACTGACTCACAATCCCATTTTCCTCCGGCACGATACCGCACCCCTCACGTTGCCTACATAGCACCTCCTCACTCCCATACTGTAGACACCAGTATCTTTCCAACTACCCCTCCCTAAGCATCCTGGGCCGTGTTGGTCAGCCAACTGCGTCATATATTTGGAGGGCGCTTAACCTCACCTTTCTCTTTCTCTCTTGGCTCTCTAACTTTCCGTGTGTGTGCGTGAGTGTGTGGGTGATTGGGCCTGTCTGAGATTAAGTAATACTGCAGAAGATAGGCAGTATAATCCTGCTCTGTGTCTCTTCTGTAAGTTGTCTTTTGCGGCACCCCACAAATTCCTTGCTGTCCCCTGCTGTACATAAAATAAAACCCTAATTCACTGTGCCACATACTTATCCTCACTTGGTTGTAACTAAACAAGCCGGTAGGCGGCGATGGTGTCACGAGCATGGAAACTATAAGATATAGAGCAAAATGGATGTCATATAGTGGATAGGGAATCACCTTAAGATTATGCATATCAATCTCATCCAGTTCCATCACTGATAACTACTCGGTATCCATTTGAATGAAAAGTACCGAAAATGTGGTTTGAAATCGGAAATCCCCAAAGTTCGAGGGGTGCTGTGGGTGAACAAAGATCTAAATCGAAAATCTGGCTCGATAGTTTGTGCACAATGTATTCCAGATGATTAGTGTGAATTTTCATGACCATCTGACCATAACCTAGGAGGAGTAGCATTTGGCGCGAAGGCACCTCCAGCTCTCGCATATTATCGATTTTTGCACTAATTGACCTTTGACCCCTGACCTAAGCGAAATCGGTCAATATGTCCTGAGCAAAGTTGTAGTACTCATTGAGTACCATGAACCTGCAAAGTTTCATTCGTATCGATGCACTCACCTAGTCACTAGGGGGCCTTCAATTTTCGACAATTTTCGCGCATACCCTAATTGTACGGGGTGCTGCGGGTAAAGTATTCCATATATCACAAAAACCGGAATATATTTGATAGAGCATCACCTGTAGATCATTCGTGCCAAATTTCATAACCCTACGTGGGATAATGGCTTTCGGAATTGATTTCGCGTGAACGGTACCGATTTTGAAGGTTTTTCGATTGTTGCTAGGGTACCAAAGCGTCCCTAGCAACTATCACAATTTCCAAAGCATTAGGTCATAAGATGTACCTACCACCCGAGTTTGGTCAAAATCCGCCCACGTTTACTACCAATTATGCTGATGACAAACGAACAAACATCCAAACAAACAGACAGAATTACTGACAATAAGGGTCACCTATTTCGGCGACCCAATACATTGTATAGAAATGTTCCCAGCTCGTTTTCGTGTTTTCTTTCATTGGTCCAGCATGGCCCGCACCCTAGTTGAGCCGGGATGTCATTCCCCAACAATCTGTTTCCTAGCCGGTACATGCTTGGCAGTTCCGCTCGGCTGCATCTGATCTGGTAAGGTGATCTGGTTTGAGCAAGTGCGTACCAAGGGCATGTTCCCCGGTAATTAGATCACCTGACCTTTCGGTAAACAGTATTCATTAGACGGAGGACCCTAAGTCACGTGGTCGAGTTATTGGCATTCATGTTCGATTAGGAACCCGCTGCTTCATGAAGTTATTCGTGCAATTCCAAAGAGTCTGGTGGGAACCCGAGGTAGTTCACCCCTCGTGGTCTTTGCTCCTGACCCCGGGTCCACAACAATATGATACACAGCACTAAAGCCATGTATATAGAGACAACTATGCAGAGGAAAGGGGTGCGCATGTCATTCTCTATATGTAGCCATCTCTCGTCCCCAGATTATCACTGTGATGAACATAAAGATTGAGTCTTTATAAATGAATAACTAATACCACACTGAAGCATGTGTGCAGAAGCGAGCGAAGCCGCACGGTTGTGCCAAAAACGAGTGAGTGCCTTGCCAGGAGCACTAAAAGTAAGTAAGAAGGCAGCAAGACAATTAATAACAAGCAACATAGATCCGGTGAAAGAATGAGCTGTAGGAGCATTAAGAACGAGCAGGACGTGGACCATTGTGAGATCGAGTGAACATTGTTTTATTTGCAACGATGTTGTTGCAAGTTTTGCTTGATACAAATATGGTTTCAATTAAACAATCCGTTGATAGATACATCATGCATCACTTATAGGTCTGTGATATCTTCCTTAATCATCATACCAATCCTTTCGCGCCGTAAAGGCACATAGGGTTTCCGAGGCAGTTTTGTTGGCAAGGAGTACAGTCGCCACTCCCACGCAGGATACCAGCAAGCTGGCACTCATTTTGCCGACCTCGGAAGGATGACAGGCTGTCAACCCCACCTGGTGCAAATTCAACGGCCGACAGGGGGCTTGAACTCAGGACTCTGAGGTCCCAAGCCAGCCATCTTAACCACAAAGCCAACACCAGGCTGTATATCTTCTTCATATTGTGCATAAGCGGAGTGAGTATCCATAGTTCCACTTTTCACACTTATATCAAGGTCATCGCAGCTGTATTTATTCAAGCTTACCACATACGTCTTGAAGTTATCGACAGAACCATGATGGATTTTTCAAAACATGTCTGCAGCCAATCAACCAGTTCACGAAAATGTAAACATCATTCAAATAGAACGGTACTTTGTGGAGCGCATACCCTCACCAGGCCGAACAGTTTACGTGTTGTCGCTTACTGATAGGCTGGAGATCTGTAAAGGGATCTTAACAAGAATCAAATCAGCTTCTTCTTGTCACCTACAACCAACCCAATCATCAAGTGTCGTCCGAATCCGTCCATGACTTTTTGAGATATTGTGCTATATGTCGTTTTATGGTTCCATCTCTCAATGGTGAAGAATCACTTTAAAAATTCCAGGATCCTGATCCGGATCTTCACCAAAATCTAATCAATTCGACCTGTCCACCAATTTCCGTCTGAATGCAGAACCTCTGTCCATCTCCGGTGGTGAATTTAAATATATTGCTCGTACATTTCCTTCATCTTCGCCCTTTAGGCAATATTTCAGGAGCCATAGCAAAAAGGATTATGACATTTACTCCTCCATCTAGTGTATTGAACCCTTATGTACCCGAAGCATCAGCAGTCATTTCCTCTAACCTCGGTATTTTCACTCCATCATTCTGTGTCCAAGTTTGTTTGTTTTTTTTTGTGCGTATTTGTCCATTGTGTAAAAGAACACAGAATCCAAGTGGGTCTGGTCGTCGCCTGTTTTGGAAGTTTCACAAACTTTGAGAAAGTACAACAACTGCGGCAGTTTGTTACCATGACAGCGCGTTTGTTGTGATTTTGGCTTCCACCGTCTCCCACTCTTGGTTCACGACCCCCCCCCCCCAGCCAGGCTCTTCACATCACTAACACCCAGGTCGTGACCTCTCACTCTGATCAACCCATACATGGACTATCCGGTACATGACCTTTAGTGATCATAATTTTTCTCATTCTCTATGACTCCCATCACCCGGTGTACGACTTCAATACATTGTTTTATACTGAAGCGCTCGCTCTTTGCCAACCACAGTTGTTTCAGCGAGACACAAAGAAACACCCCCTCCATAAAAAAGGGGCCATATAAACCCCTTCTTTTATCTTTCACTCACAATTTCCCCCCAGTTTCCCATGAAATATCGACTTGGAGCACATTGATTGCGACACACAATACAAACTGTATAAGAAAATATTTTTTGTTTCTTGAAATGTTTCTCGCTTCCACTTTGAGGTTTGTAAACGCAATACCAAGAATAATCAAGTGTGCAGTGGTGGGGCCCCTTTTTTTTTACGAATTAAACGAATCATTGTTCTGAAGATTGAGCGTGATCAGCTACTGAACAATCACCATTCAACAGCCTCGTCAGTCCACTGCGCGATTACAGATCAGACAGCGATTCAAGGATCCTTAATAAATAGAAAATGTAAATGAAGCCTATATCTGCCTATAAATAAATAAATATATATATACATATATATTAGGTGTGATCAGTAAATCCATGATCTCACTCAAAAGTGGAAGAATACTTGAAAAAAAAACAAAGCAATTGTTGAGTTTAATAGCTAATCTTGCAAAATTACTGAGTGAACAAAATTAATGATTTACTCTGATATTCCTTTCTGGAATTTGTGATGATCCATCATACCATGGAATTTTCAGCACCTGCCCGATTAACAGAACAGCCAGCTTAATGTCACAAACAAAGGACGGTGTGGCCACGAAGGCAAGCCCTCCAATTGCCATTGTGCCACACGGTACTCTTAGTCGGATCCAAAAATGATCAGCAATCGAGTTCAGGACCAGTGTTACCTCCCTCTCTCCCTTTTCAGTCTATTTGGCCTTTTTTTGTACACAGTACAGAGTCGAGGCTCATGGAAGAGCTACAACACATAACGGATCAGGACGCAACGTTAACAAAGTTGGCCTTCACCTTACATGTAACTCAATCACTCTCATTCATTCACATTTATTTTTTTTTTAAACGAAATTTCACTTTCTTGGTTTTCATCTGTTAAACTCCTCAACAACCATATGAGTCATAATCCATCACTCACAATCACTGCGTTCCGGCACATTCTTCCCATCTCACCATTTATGGACGAGTTGAACCCACCGTGACTCAACTCCACGTATTTTCCTTTCCGGTATTCTTTTTCTAGCTTGTTTGTTATCCGTTTATCTGGTTCTCCTTTTCCGCCCTCTCCATCGCGTATATCTCCTGCGTGCATAGGGGCGGCGCGTGCCCTCCATATACATGCACCTGATTCGATCTCCACGGCGTACGCAAGGGGTGGGGTCCATGTGGATAAGTTTCACCAGCCCGACTTTGTCCTTTGTTTGTCATTTCGTCTGTCTCCCTTTTAACTTTATATATATATATATAGATATATATATATATATTATATATATGTATGTCGATACATATATATTATATATATATATAATATATATATATATGTTATAGATACATATACATTATACATATATATATATATATAATATAATATTATACATATACATATATATACATACATATACTATATATATATATATATATATATATCTATATATATATGTCTATAATATAATATATAATATATATTATGTATATATGTATATATGTATATACATATATATATATATACATATATATATGTATATATGTATATATATAAATTTCCCAAGGCAGAAACACTCAACGACATCTTCTTTTTCGAAGCTACCATGGGATATTTTATGTACCCATTAAAATAAATGCAATAACACAGCATAACTGACAATGTTCTGGCCCTTTGAGACACTGCATAAATGAAAGCATTGTCTTCCCTGAAAAATTAAATAGAAAGACTGAGTCTTCACAAAGAGTTTATTTAAATCCGCATTTTATTGCATCTAACAAGTTGCCCGTGCCCACAAAAATGCAAATAGCATCATCTGTCATTGATCCGGCGAGCTGGGAGCATCAATTCGCATTTCTTTCCACGCCTGATGCAATTTAAATGCTCTAATGGCGGTGAGATGCTCCATTTAAAAGTTCGATATATGTAGCTTTTTGAATCCTAGGGTCCGTAATAAAAATGTGTATAGGTGTCGAAGCCAGTGACCAATTGCAAATTAACAGTCGGATGACCTTCACAACTAGGAGGATGATATATAAACATTTTTAAAGAGCCCTTACATCATCTTGCACATACATCAAGTCTGTGATTAAGGTAAATAGTTATCAAACCAGAGTTTTGGTGCAGAACTTTCAAATGTGGCTCGAGAGTATTATTTGGTCACTTACTGTATTTATTTGACCTAACTTCTGGTTTGGTGGAGTACCAGCAAGGGGCACACCTCCTGGACTGCCAACATTATGGATGACACCCCTTTCCTTGATGAGGAGTCGACAGCAGATTATCTTATTTGTAATCATGTATCCAAAAAATCCCATGGTTGATGCCACAGGATCTGGCCTTTAGAACAAACAGCATCATGCCCACACAGACCTTGCTGAAGATGTCTTATATGAATCCATTCGGTGGATTTCAAGTGCAAGTTGAGGAAACAGGGTGTAGATCATAAGGGTTTAAGTAAAGGATGAAGTTATTATATTATATTATAATATATATATATATATAGAATATAATATATATATATATATATATAACTATATATATTATATCATATATATGGATTGCTCAATTTTATTTTCATAAATTTATGTGGTTAATTGCAAAATTTACATTTCACTCCCTTCCTATGTAGACCAAAGCAATCAGTGCTATCCTTGAACCAAATAGGATCGATTTTTTTTTTCTAGGACAAAGAGAAGCTCCAAGACCCCGTTTGTTTCATGAATGTTGAACTGTAACAGGTGCGTAAAACACCGCAGTCTCGCTCGTCTAAGAACGCACACCAGACTACCCCGCGAGAAGCCGACTGACTGTCTTGGATTGTGCTGAGTTCCAAGGACTCATGGGTGACGTCTCTGCACTTGCACGTCATGAAGTTTGTTATGATTTGTCCCACGAGGAGAGGGCGCGAAAATGCACACGTGGCGCGAAGAGCGCACAGCTCGTGCGCATCTGGCTCGTTCGTTCTCTCGTTCAAACAGGCTGTTGGTGGAGATTGTCGAGGTTCACAAAATTGACAGTTCACTGAGCATTCGTTACGTAGCTGCACATTCTGAACCAACCCTCAAGTTCTGGGAGCTCCATGTAGATGAATGCAAGGCAAATTGTTCGTAGAAATATGGAGCAAAATGTTAGCCTAACATCGTGCACTTGCTGTGTTTGAGAGATTAAAAAAAAAAATACATTTTTAGGCCAAAAGATAAACAAAATTAGGTCGTCAAAGCATATTTTATATACATAAAGCCCACTTTAAAAAATGTTGTCCTTATCAGACTTATGAGGGATGTGGCGGTTAAAGTATTCCATATATCAACAAAGAACAACGGGAATATATTTGATAGAGCCATCACCTGTAGATTCATTCGATGCCAGAATTTTCATAAACCTACCGTGGGATAATGGCTTTCGGATTGATTTCGGGGCGTAAGGGTAGCGATTTTTGAAGTTTTTTCGATTGTTGCTAGGTACAAAGCGCGCCATAGCAACTATCACTAATTTCCAAAGCCATAGGTCATAAGATGTACCCTACCACCAGTGTTTGGTCAAAATGCCGCCCACGTTTACTACCCGACTTATGCTGATGACAAACGAACAAACATCCCAACAAACAGACAGAAATTACTGACCAATAAGGGTGCACCTATTTCGGCGCACCCAATACTATTGTAAGAAATTTCCCAGTCGTTTCAGTGTTTTCTTTCATGTGGTCCAGAGCCCGCCACCCTAGTTGAGCCGGGACTGTCAGTCCCCAGCATCCTGTTTCCTAGCCAGGTCATGCTTGGCAGTTCCGCTCGGCTGCATCTCTGAATCTGGTAAGGTGATCTGGTGTTGAGCAGAGTGCGTTACCAAGGGCATGTCCCCGGGTAATGTAGATAGCCTGACCTTTCGGTAAACGATTATCATAGACGTGAGGACCCTAAGTCACGGTGTCGAGTTATTGGCATTCAGTTTCGATTAGAACCTCGCTGCTTCAAATGAAGTATTCGTGCCATCCAAAGAGTCTGGTGGGAACCCGAGGTAGTTCACCCCTCGTGTCTTGCCCTGACCCACGGGTCCACACAATATGATACAGAGCCACGTTAAAGCCATGTATATAGAGACAATATGCAGAGGAAAAGGGGGCGCATTGTCAATTCTCTATATGGTAGCCATCTCTCTGTCCCAGAATTATCACGTGTTGAACATAAAGATTGAGTCTTTAATAATGAATATACTAATAACCGTACACTGAAGCAGTGGTCAGAAGCGAGCGAAGCCCGCACGAGTGTGCCAAAACGAGGTGAGTGCCTTGCCAGGAGCACTAAAAGTAAGTAAGAAGGCAAAGCAAGCAATTAATAACAAGCAACATAGATCCGGTGAAAAATGAGCTGTAGGGCATTAAGAAGCGAGCAGGAGCGTGGACACATGTTGAGATCGAGTGAACATATGGTATTTGCAACGATGTTTGTTAGCAAGTTTTTCTTGATACAAATATGGTTTCAATTAAACAATCCGTGTGATAGAATAACATCATGGCATCACTTATAGGTCTTGATATCTTCCTTAATCATGCATACTAATCCTTTCCTGCGCCGTAAAGCACATAGGGTTTCCGAGGCAGTTTTTGTGGCAAGGAGTACAGTCGCCACTCCCACGCAGGATATCCAGCAAGCGGGCTATTTTGCCGACTCGGAAGCGATGACAGGCTGTCACCACCTGGCAATTCAAGGCCGACAGGGGGGCTTGAACTCAGACTCTTGAGGTCCCAGCCAGCCGTCTATAACCACAAAGCAACACCAGGCTGTTATTCTTCTTCATATTGTGCATTAGCCGGAGTGAGTATCCATAGTTCACTTTTCACACTTATAGTTCTAAGGTCATCGCAGCTTTAATTTATTCAAGCTTACACATACGTCTTGAAGTTATCGATCAGAACCATGATGGATTTTTTTCAAAACAGTCCTGCAGCCAATCAACCAGTTCACGAAAATGATAAACATCATTCAAATAGAACGGTTACTTTGGAGCGCATACCTCATCCCAGACCCCGACAGGTTACGTGTTGTCCGCTTACTGATAGGCCTGAGATCTGTAAGGGATCTTAAAAGAATCAAATCAGCTTCTTCTGTCACCAGTACAACCAACCACAATCATCAAGGTCGTCCGAATCCGTCCATCGACTTTTTGTAGATATTTGTCTATTATACGTCGTTTTAGTGGTTCCATCTCTCATGTGAAGAAATCACTTTAAAAATCCAGGATCCTGGAGTCCGGGATCTTCACCAAATCTAATCAATTCGACCTGTCACCAAATTTTCCGTCTGAATGCAGAACCTCTGTCCATCTCCCGGTGGTGATTTAAATAGTATTGCTCGTAATTTCCTTCATCTTCGCCCTTTAGGCATTATTTCAGGAGCCATCAGCAAAAAGATTATGACATTTACGCCTCCATCTATGTATTGAACCCTTAGCTGTACCCGAAGCATCAAGCAAGTCATTTCCTCTAACCTCGGTATTTTCACTCCATCAATCTGTGTCCAAGTTTGTTGTTTTTTTTTGTCGACTATTTTGTCATTGTGTAAAGAGAACACCAGAATCCAAGTGTGCTGGTCGTCGCCTGTTTTTGGAAGTTTCATCAAACTTTGAGAAAGTACAACAAGCTCGGCATGTTGTTACCAGATGACAGCGCGTTTGTTGTGATTTGGTTCCACCGTCTCCCATCTCTTGGTTCACGACCCCCCCCCAGCCAGGCTGTCCCACTCACTAACACCCAGTCGTGACCCTCTCACTCTGATCACCCATACATGGACTATGCCGCTACATGACCTTTTGATCATAATTTTTCTCATCTCTATGACTCCATCACCGGTGTAGACGACTTTCAATACATTGTTTATATACTGAACGCTCGCCTTTGCCAACACAAAGTGTTTAGCGAGACACCAAAGAAACACCCCTCCATAAAAAGGGCATATAAACCCCTCTAATTTATCTTTCATTCACATTCCCCGCAGTTTCCGGCATGAAATTCGACTTGGAGCACATTGATTCGACACACAATGACAAACTGTATAAGAGAAATATTTTGTTTTCTTGAAGATGTTTTCTCGCTTCCACTTGAGGTTTGTAAACGCATTACCATGAATATCAAGGTGCAGTGGTGGGGCCCCTTTTTCTTACGATTAAACGAATCATCTGTTCTGAAGATATGACGTGATCAGCTACTGAACAATCACCATTCAAACAGCCTCGTCAGTCCACTGCAGCGATTACAGATCAGACAGCGATTCAAGGATCCAATAGAAGAAAAATGTAATGAAGCCTATATCTGCCTATAAAATAATTAAATAATATAAATATACATATATATTAGGTTGATCAGTAAATCCATGATCTCACTCAAAAAGTGGAAGAATACTTGAAAAAAAAACAAAGCAATTGTTAAGTTTAATAGCTAATCTTGCAAAAATTAACTGAGTGACCAAAATTAATGATTTACCTCTGATTATTCCTTTCTGGAATTTGTGATGATCCATTCGATCACCATGAATTTTCCAGCACGCTGCCCGCATTAACAGACACCAGCCCTTAAATGTCACAAACAAAGGACGGTGTGGCACGGAAGCAACCCTCCAATTGCCATTGTGCACACGCGTACTTCTAGTCGATCCAAACAATGACTCAGCAATCGAGTCAGGACCAGGTGTTACTCCCTCTCTCCCTTTTCAGTCTATTTGCCTTTTTTGTACACAGTACAGAGTCGAAGGCTCATGGAAGACGCTACAACACAATACGGATCAGGACGCAACGTTTAACAAAGTTGGCCTTCACCTTACATGTAACTCAACACTCTCTATTCATTCACATTTATTTTTTTTTAAACGAAATTTCACTTTCTGGTTTTCATCTGTTAAACTCCTCAACAACATATGAGTCATAATCCAATCACCACAATCACTGCGTTCCGGCACATTCTTCCCACTCACCATTTATGGACGAGTTGAACCCACCGTGACTCAACTCCACGTATTTTCCTTTCCGGTATTCTTTTTCTAGCTGTTTGTTATCGTTATCTGGTTCCCCTTTTCCGCCCTCTCCATCGCGTATATCTCCTGCGTGCATAGGGGCGGCGCGTGCCTTCCATATACATGCACCTGATGATCTTCCACGGCGTAGCAAGGTGGGGTCATGTGGATAAGTTTCACCAGCCCGACTTTGTCCTTTGTTTGTCATTTCGTCTGTCTCCCTTTTAACTTTATATATATATATTATATAATATATATATATATATATATATATATGTATGTCGATACATATATATATAATATATATATATATATATATAAATATGTGTAAAGATACATATACATAATACTAATAATAATATATATATATATATATACAATACATATATATATCTATACATATATATATATATTATATATATATATATTATATATCTATAATATAAATATGTCTATACATATCAATATACATATATATATATGTATATGTATATATGTATATAATATACTATATAATATATATATATACATATATATATATATGTATATATGTATATATAAATTTCCAGGAGAAACACTCAACGACATCTTCTTTTTCGAAGCTACCATGGGATATTTTATGTACCCATTAAAATAAAATGCAATAACACAGCATAACTGACAATGTTCTGGCCCTTTGAGACACTGCATAAATGAAAGCATTGTCTCCCTGAAAAATTAATAGAAAGACTGAGTCTTCACAAAGAGTTTATTTAAATCGCGCATTTTATTGCATCTAACAAGTTGCCCGTGCCCACAAAAATGCAAATAGCATCATCTGTCATTGATCCGGCGAGCTGGGAGCATCAATTCGCATTTCTTTCCACGCCTGATGCAATTTAAATGCTCTAATGGCGGTGAGATGCTCCATTTAAAAGTTCGATATATGTAGCTTTTTGAATCCTAGGGTCCGTAATAAAAATGTGTATAGGTGTCGAAGCCAGTGACCAATTGCAATTAAACAGTCGGATGACCTTCACAACTAGGAGGATGATATATAAACATTTTTAAGAGCCTTACATCATCTTGCACATACATCAAGTCTGTGATTAAGGTAAATAGTTATCAAACCAGAGTTTTGGTGCAGAACTTTCAAATGTGGCTCGAGAGTATTATTTGGTCCTTACTGGTATTTATTTGACCTAACTTCTGGTTTGGTGAAGTACCAGCAAGGGGCACACCTCCTGGACTGCCAACATTATGGATGACCACCCTTTCCTTGATGAGGAGTCGACAGCAGATTATCTTATTTGTAATCATGTGATCCAAAACATCCCATGGTTGATGCCACAGGATCTGGCCTTTAGAACAAACAGCATCATGCCCACACAGACCTTGCTGAGATGGTCTTGATATTAATCCTATTCGGTGGATTTCAAGTGCAAGTTGAGGAAAAGGGTGTAGATCATAAGGGTTTAAGTAAAGGATGAAGTTATTATATATATATATATATATATATATATATATATATATATATATATATATATATACTATATATATATATATATATATGGATTGCTCAATTTTATTTTTCATAAATTTATGTGGTTAATTGCAAAAATTTACATTTCACTCCCTTCCTATTGTAGACCAAAGCAATCAGTGCTATCCTTGAACCAAATAGGATCGATTTTTTTTTCTAGGACAAAGAGAAGCTCAAGACCCCGTTTGTTTCATGAATGTTGAACTGTAACAGGTGCGTAAAACACCGCAGTCTCGCTCGTCTAAGAACGCACACCAGACTACCCCGCGAGGAACCGACTGACTGTCTTGGATTGTGCTGAGTTCCAAGGACTCATGGGTGACGTCTCTTGCACTTGCACGTCTGAAGTTTGTTATGATTTGTCCACCGAGGAGAGGGCGCGAAAATGCACACGTGGCGCGAAGAGCGCACAGCTCGTGGCATCTGGCTCGTTCGTTCTCTCGTTCAAACAGGCTGTTGGTGGAGATTGTCGAGGTTCAAAAATTGACAGTTCACTGAGCATTCGTTACGTAGCTGCACATTCTGAACCAACCCTCAAGTTCTGGGAGCTCCATGTAGATGAATGCAAGGCAAATTGTTCGTAGAAATATGGAGCAAAATGTTAGCCTAACATCGTGCACTTGCTGTGTTTGAGAGATTAAAAAAAAAAATACATTTTTAGGCCAAAAGATAAACAAAATTAGGTCGTCAAAGCATATTTTATATACATAAAGCCCACTTTAAAAAATGTTGTCCTTATCAGACTTATGAGGGATGTACGGAAGTTCTCGCAACAACGTACTCATAAGTGAACGTTTTAATTCTTCAATATCTATCTATACTAATAAATGTCAATGTGTGTGTGTGTGTGTGTGGTGTGTGTGTGTGTGTGTGTGTGTGTGTGTCTTCTCCATAAGTCCAAAACCATAAAACCGAGCAGCCTAAACCTTTGCATACATACGAAGGGAACTCCAAGGAAGTGCAAGAGTGAAAATTGGGTGTTTAAGTTTATTAAACACCCCTTTTGAAGATAATTAACGTCCTTATTTAATTATAGCGAACGTAGTGAGCTTCATACTTAACGCGTGCACATGAGAGAATAGGAAACAACAACAAACAACAACACATACCCTGGCAATTTGGAATCCGTGTCGTTGGCTATGACCTTTTGCTTCCGTTTTTTTTTGCTTCCGGTTTTTTTTTGCTTCCGTTTTTTTTTTTGCATGGGGAATGATGAATGCCGGGAGATAAAGGCATCGTCGGAGACATGAAAGACCCAAATAATATCAGACATGGTGTATATTTCCTCCACTGATTTTAATAAAGATATCTCCCGCATCATCAAAAATAATTTTTAATCCTGATTTACGTTATTTGATCGCTGATCCGAATCCAGGCCGAAGTAACCGGAAATTGTGTATACAGTTGTGAACAAGTTATAGGTAAAGTCAGAAGCGAATGTAAGAATACTACGTTCGCTTCTAGTATTATTTTTTTTAGATGAGATCCTGTTCTAGGCGGTGTAGTTGTTGTTGTGAAGGTAATGTTGAGGTAATATTTTTTTTTCAGATGAGATCCTGTTCTAGGCGGTGTAGTTGTTTGTTGTGAAGGTAATGTTGAGGTAATATTTTTTTCAGATGAGATCCTGTTCTAGGCGGTGTAGTTGTTCTTGTGGAGGTAATGTTGAGGTATATATTTATTTTTTCAGATGAGATCCTGTTATAGGCGGTGTAGTTGTTGTTGTGAAGGTAATGTTGAGGTAATATATTTTTTTTCAGATGAGATCCTGTTCTAGGCGGTGTAGTTGTTGTTGTGAAGGTAATGTTGAGGTAATATTAATTTTTTCAGTTGAGATCCTGTTCTAGGCGGTGTAGTTGTTGTTGTGAAGGTAAATGTTGAGGTAATATGCAGTAGTGTTATCACGGTTATATAAATGCTCAAATAATTAATTTGATCTATAGTATACCCAATCACACCTTTATGACTAAAAAATTAACAACAAAACTAGAGAGTAAATACTCTAGCAGTTTTAAGTCTACCTAATTTTATAATAAAGATATCTCCCGCATCATCAAAAAATAATTTTTAATCGTGATTTACATTATTTGATCGCTGATCCCGAATCAGCGCGAAGTAACCGGAAATTGCAGC
>CM068954.1:148176252-148198965 GCA_035128595.1 Eptatretus atami
ACACACCGCCAAGTCAGTCAAGAAATGGTTCCGGGATAATGATGTTGACGTTCTAGAGTCGCCAAGCCATAGTCCGGACCTCAACCCAATCAAAAATCTGTGGAGGGAGCTCAAGACCGGAGTGATGGCAAGGAAGTCTTCCAACCTCAAAAACCTGGAGACCTTCGCGAAGGAGGAGTGGGCCAAAATCCCTGTAGAGACATGCAAAGAGAGAGATTGACACCAAAAAATCAAAATGTCTTATTTCATTTTCCATTAAGTTTGTACTGCAGGATCTTGTCTTCATGTCTAACTGAGTACTCCTGTCTGTGATGGAAACAGACTTGTGTCTCCCAAATAGTTAAATTGATGACTTTTTTGCAGCCAAGCTGCAGGGAGAACAGATGGAAGTAATGATTTTTCAAAAACCCACATATTGTAAGCAAGGACTGAAAAATAAATCTACACACTGCATCGAATAACCAATGATAATTCTCCAAGAAATAGAACACAGGGTAGACTTGAACAGTTTTTCAAGATATTATGCCATTAAGGATGGCTTAAAGGTCGCCAAAGCGGTCTTGGCATAGTTGATGGGCAGGAAATGATGTGCTTTACTTTGCGTCAAAAAAAGAAAAAAATAGGATAGGAAGAAGATTGAGAAACTTTCTAGTTGACGTAAAAACTTTTGCAGTTAACAGCTCTGACATTATTTGTGGACTCCTGGTTCGAACCGATCCAAGTTATAGCCTTTAATTGGAGTTTTTAGCGCAATTTTGTACTGTTTAAGTAAATGGGGCGAAACGACTTGTCATTAATACCTAAAGTATTGCAAAAAAAAAATTCAATCTCTTGTCCCTACTTCCACACGTTACCTGCTCATTTTCGTTGCTGCTCGGGAGCAAAGAAGCGTTGCTGCCTGTTCGCCGCGCGCCGTGGGTGGAGCATTGCGGCTCACTAAAAGCGTACACATTTGGACAGTTGGCGGCAATATGACGGCAGGCACTTCGACGAGGTTCTACACGGTTAAGGGATAATCTTTCAACGTATATGGTTGGAGGGTAATAAAATAAGTGAGATGATGTCACAATGATGAAAACACAATGTAGTTAAATATCAAATTTATTTGCATAAAGGGCGCAACCTCACACGGCAATTATACCATTTTTACTCGCAAATTCCGTGCATGTTGCTTCTTTAACTCTCATTGCCCTACATCATGCCTCAAGACAGTAAAGGCTTAAACTTTGACTTATTGGAAACTAAGTGTTTTTCACAAAAAATTTTTTTAAAAGTAGGATTTAATTTAATCGAATCACATACAGTATTGTATATTTTGGAGAACATGTAATTCGCTTCCTAAACACATATTCTGTGACCTCCCAGTTTATTGGATGTTACGAAACGTTCTAACGTGAGCTCATAATCCCCAAATTGAAGAGGGAAAGGTTGAAGAATCTTTTGATGCTATATGAGTGTTGGTTTTCGCTGTTGCTCTTATATGCTGGAGGAAGCACTGAATGCCCTGTAGCAAAGCGTGCGCAACACCTTGTGCCATTAATCTGTTCGACTTATTTGTTGTGATATCATCCGTCGTTCTTCCACGAACATTGAATTGAGCCGTCCATATCCAGTGCTAATTGATGTTACAATCAATGACAAAGAAAAGCCTCATTTCCAACGATTTTTTTTCACAAGTTTTTTATTTGCCTCATTTTAACCTTTTTTCTTCCATTTTCCCTGTTTCCCCGCATCGCACCTCGGAAGCCTTTCCTTTCCCTGGCAGCGCGTTCTCTTCCCCAGAGGCTAAACAGAGCCAGGTGAACGGCGGTGCAGGTAATATGCACAGATGTTTAATAAGGGAGTCAGGTTCAGGATACCAAGTGTGGGGCTGAGCCTCGCATATGGTCCATTGTTGGTGCACGCGAACCGCAGGACGCCTCCCACATTGCGCAAACCCTTCATCCCCCTCTCTGAGTTTTCTTCTGCACCCTCTTCGACGTATCTCATTTCGTATCTCCATAAAAATTACAGACACGTATAACCTTCACATTAACCTTTAACATCAACTGCATCAATTAACAAATATATACAAATATAATCTTAAATATGACCCGCAAAGAAACTTAAACATTTCAACATAGAACTGATCATATGCAACTACCGGTGAATAATTATCATGCCATTTATTCAGCCTATATGGCAATCCCTTCCACTTTTATCATACAATAGTAAGTCACGTAAGCATTACATACATCTACATCCTTTATTTTGATATCGGATTTATATAGGATAGGGTCTCAGGAAACTATATTTGTTGGTAGTGTGCACAAAATATTAATGTTGAATTTCGTTTCTGACAATTAAGAGATCAACTTCAAGATTCACAACAACAAAAGTTATTTAAACAATTTATTGAATAGATTTATTGCGCGATACCACCAATGAAGCGGTTATAACCGAGTCCTCCGGGCAGGATAAAAAGGCAGTTGAACCTCGACTATGTCCAATTTGGAAATGATCACTCATTCACGTTCTTTAGATGACACAAACCAAGTTTGAAACCATGTAGTGGATCAACGTTCTTCATTTCAAAGAATTTCTTGGAACTGCCCGAAGCAGTCATCAACCGAACAAAAACACACTATACAGTAACCATAATGTACATGACAGGTATATACCTGTCCATGTAGCCTGCAGAGGTGGATGAGTGGTGATGGATTGAATTCCGAGCTTGCAACAAAGTAGTGGTGTAGTCCCTTGTAAATTGACAAATGGGAGAAATGAATGAGGCACACACGAAATACAAAACTCCAAAGTCGTTGTGAATGTATTTTGTTTAACAATTCTCTGTATACATTCAAAAAAATCTTTGTTCTATGATGTGGCTTCTCATGTTATGTCACACAAGTTGAATTGGTTTCAGAGGGTTCCCCGAGAGGTTTGTCTACTTCGTCGGGCTTCATTCTCGAACTAAGTGAGTAAGAGCAGCCTTGTAAAACTATTAAAGAAGCACACATCATATACAAGTCTATAACTGATCATTCCCAATACTCACTTAACAAAGCTGATTTCTTTCCTCCATAAATTATCTTACTGTCAAATAATTGCAAAAGAATTATGTTAGTGTTGGAAAAATGTTTCTAATCCTTTAAGAAACGATAACAGGTAATAGGCATCCACAACTAATCCTTGACCCTGTTATGAACGTCGGCCGAGGCCCTTGCGGAAGGAAAATGAAAAAGGACTCTATTGAAAGTTCCGGTCAACACAAAGTTTTAGGAATATTTAAGTGCTCATATCTTCTATGGTGTCTACACACAAGCAGGGGTATTCAGAAGGGAGTAGACCTTCAACATTTTCAAACAATTTTTAATTTCACATGCAATATTCTTCAACAAGCTAGTGGATTTCTTCCGATAAATTGTTTCCCCCCAGGATTCCTGGAAAATTGCGGGAAATTGTATTCCTTTGTTTGGGCTGCGAACTGCGCTTTTCGCAGATTTTTGGGGGGTTGGGCTCAAACCATTTCGAGGGGCAAATGTAAATGTGGCTTGACTTGTGCGTGTGCTCTTGCAACTTCCTTTCCAAACACGAAGGAAAGACTCATTCAACTTGTATTTATTGCTTCAAAGGCCTCCCACATATGTGTAAGTAGATAGTAGAAAAATCGTGCAAATTATGATACAAGCATCAAATTTGGCATTTCTGTTCTTGCAGGGCTTTTCTGATCAATCTGCCCGATTGGCCATTTGAAATCCAGATTTGAAAAAATTTGGATTTTCCAAATGGCCTATCAGGCAAGATTTGATTAGAATCCCTGGAGAACAAATGTGCCAAATTTGATGCTTGGTATCATCATTTGCACGATTCCTCTCAAAAAATTGCTGTTATCTGCCTCCACTAACAACCAAGTTCATTAAGCTAAGAAATGTTGTGAGTGTAAAAGTTCCATGATGATTGGATTTAAAATGTGGCTTAGCATTCAAAAAAATCCGTTTTCTGTAAGCATGAGTTGCAGCGTTCAACGTAGCACAGCATATTTCCTTGTCTGCTTAGCATATGTGTACAGGGTGTCTTAAAGTACAGGATGTTTTCATGTCGGCAGGAATAACTGGCCTTGCCTCGGTGAATAAAATGTTGAAGAAGAGGCTGTTTTTTTTTTGGGTTTTTTTTTTTTTAATATAAAATGATGTAATTCATTGATTTTTGCTTCTGCAGGTTCAATGGTTTGATGTATGCATTATGGTGGTTGAATATTCAGCCTTGTATTTTCAAACCAATAACAGCGAATGTAGTGACTGCGAAGAAGACCTTCAGCGTTTTAGGGATTTAAGAAAGTCTAATCGGCACAGACTGTAAAATTGAAAGACATGTCCTTACATGGAGTACAGTAGTTCTGCATCATGACACATGTATTGAGCTGTTTCAATAAGCATAGTGTTGTGGTTCTCCGAACCGCAATGCCTGTGAGGTGCAATGGCACCCAACATACAGTGATCCCCAAGGCAGTTATTTTCATTAAGTATCGTGTTGTTAGTCCTCCCTCCATGTCTCTTGGGTTAACGGGGATTTTGAGTGCGTTGCGTGGATCTCGTAGTTAGGTCTCGTAAATATCTCTGTTCATACTCTGATCCTACTAAAACCTTTTTCCTTTTAGCCATAGTATCATACAAGCATGCAAGCACACACGCCATGTCATAGACAATTGTTTAAAAGTAGCAACCATTGATGCTTCCGTGGCTTGGATCATCCCATCCTCACTGCATACAGACAGCCTGGCCTGGGAATTTGTGCACCGCATTATTGTAATTTCAAATGCTGGCGCGCGCAATCCCAACCGGCACTCACCATTACTTTCCGCACCTCGCTCACCAAATCTCACTACCTGTGATCACACGCCTCCACACAAGGAAACATTCACACACCCCTCGTACGCCTTGCAATTGTTACAATTCGCGACTCTATTTTGAGGAGCACCGCATGGTGTCAGATTGTCCTCAGCGCCGCGCAATGCTCAACACACAACAGATGCTAATAGCTCCACCGCATCTTACCGGGAACGTCCTGGGTGAGCCTCCAGAATTGCTGCAACCCTCATCAGTCGAAACAGACCATGACAAGACCCAAAGGAAATGGGAGGGGTCGCGGGAAGAGGCGAACCCGGGAGTTTTTGTTCGGGTTCCCGGTTGTACATTTTGGCCTCATGAAGGAGCCTGGGTGGGCGGAAGAGTCCGCTGGCATCCGACATACAGACTACAACTTGTGCAGCGGTTCAGGTCCGGGGTGCCGGCTTCGGGAGCATGCCCCCCATGTTTAAGTCGGGAGCTTGAAGCCGTGCCGAAGCTGGATAGGCATCTGAGCCAGTTTCCGGTCCCGGACTCTGGCGGTGCATGGCTTAGGGCTAAACTGTGGCCCAATTAGAGGAGCAGGATTTGGGCCACAAGCGGATCGCTTTCCCGGTCCTTGCCCCACTTCGCTGGGGCTTATAAATGGGGGGTAGCACTGGAGCATTAGAAGCGCACTTCTTCAAAAGAGCTTCTTCTTCGAGAACCTTATCCGAGTGCAATGCTGTCCTTCGAGCCATGGTCGATGTCCCGCCACCCGGCGAAGCCAGACGGACGCAGTGCGGAGGCACATTGCCACGAGCCCCAGCGAATAAATAGGCCAGGAGATACACGCCATATCACGAGGTTGGGAAGCTCGGGCGGAGCGTCCCACGAGGTACACACTACACATACAAGACCTTTACTATAGCTAGAATTAGGGATCTTTATTCTCACTCATCTATTCTCCCTCTCTTTCTATCCCAACATCTATCCCGTCTTCTGTGGACCCGCACAAAGAGAACGCTAGCTGACTCACAATCCATTTTCCTCCGGCACGGATCCGCGCACCCCTACGTTGCCTACATAGCACCTCCTCACTCCATACTGTATGAACACCAGTTTTTCCAACTAATCCCTTCCTCTAGCATCCTGGGCCGTGTTGGTCAGCAACGCGTTCCATATATTTGGAGGGCGCTTAAACCTCACCTTTCTCTTTCCTCTCTTGGCTCTCTAACTTTCCGTGTGTGGGTGCGTGAGTGTGTGGGTGATTGGGCCTGTTCTGAGTTAAGTATACTGCAGAAGATAGGCAGTATAACCTGCTTCTGTGTCTCTTCTGTAAGTTGTCCTTTTTGGGGCACCCCACAAATTCCTTGCTGTCCCCTGCTGTCTAAATAAAACCCTAATTCACTGTTGCCACAGTAACGTTAATCCTCACTTGGTGTAACTAAAACAAGCCGGTAGCGGCGATGGGTCACCGAGCATGGAACTATAAGATATAGAGCAAAATGATGTCATATAGTGGATAGGGAAATCAACCTTAAGATTATGCATATCACATCTCACCAGTTTCATTCTGACTGATAACTAACTCGGTATCCATTTGAATGAAAAAGTACGAAAATGTGGTTTGAAATCGGAAAATCCCAAAGGTTCGAGGGGTGCTGTTGGGTGAAACAAGAAGATCTAAATCGAAAAATCTGGCTCGAATAGTTTGTGGCACAATGTATTCCAGATGATTAGTGTGAATTTTCATGACCATTGACCCATATACCGCTAGGAGGAAGTAGCATTTGGCGCGAAGGCACCTCCAGCTCTCGCATATTTATCGATTTTTGCACTAATTGACCTTTGACCCCTGAGCTAAGCGAAATCGGTCAATATGTCCTGAAGGCAAGTTGTAGTAATCATTGAGTACCATGAACCTGCAAAGTTTCATTGTATCGATGCACTAACCTAGTCACTCGGGGGCCTTCATTTTCGACAATTTTCGCGCATACCCTAATTGTACGGGGTGCTGCGGGTAAAGTATTTCATATATCACAAAAACCGGAATATATTTGGATAAGAGCATCACCTGTAGATCATTCGTGCCAAATTTCATAACACTACGTGGGATAATGGCTTTTCGGAATTGATTTCGCGTGACGGTACCGATTTTGACCCGGTTTTCGATTGTTGCTAGGGTACCAAAGCGTCCCCTAGCAGCTATCACAATTTCCAAAAGCATTAGGTCATAAGATGTACCTACCACCCGAGTTGTCAAATCCGCCCCGTTTACTATCCATTTGCTTGATGACAACGAACAAAATTCCAACAAACAACATGAATTAAACTGCAATAAGGGTCACCTATTTCGGCGACGGCCCAATACATTGTATAGAAATGTTCCCAGCTCGGTTTTTCCGTGTTTTTCTTCATTGGTCAGCATGGCCCGCACCTAGTTGAGCCGGGATTGTCATTTCCCCACAATCTGTTTCCTAAGCGCGGTACAATGCTTGGCAGTTCCGCTGGCCTGCTATCTGAATCTGGTAAGGTGACTGGTTTGAGCAAGCTGCGTACCAAGGGCATGTTCCCCGGTAATTAGATCACCTGAACCTTTCGGTAAACAGTATTCATTAGACGGAGGACCCTAAGTCACGTGGTCGAGTTATTGGGGCATTCATGTTGATTAGGAAACCAGCTGCTTCATGAAGTTATTCGTGCATTCCAAGAGTCTGGTGGGAACCCGAGGTAGTTCACCCCTGTGGTCTTTGCTCCTGGACCGCCTGGGTCCACAAAATATGATACACAGCACTAAAGCCTGTATATAGAGACAACTATGCAGAGGAAAGGGGTTTGCGCATGGTCAATTCTCTATATGTAGGCCATCTCTCGTCCCCAGATTATCACTGTGAGATGAACATAAAGATTGAGTTTTATAAATGAATAACTAATACCACACACTGAATCCATGTGTGCAGTAAGCGAGCCGAAGCCACACGGTTGTGCCAAAAACGAAGTGAGTGCCATGCAGGAGCACTAAAAGTAAGTAAGAAGGCAGCAAGACAATTAATAACAAGCAACATAGATCCGGTGAAAGAATGAGCTGTAAGGAGGCAATTAAAACGAGCAGGACGTGGAACCATTGTGAGATCAGTGAACATTGTTTTATTTGCACGAATGTTGTTTGCAAGTTTTTGCTTTGGATACAAATGCGGTTTCAATGAACAATCCGTTTGATAGATACATCAATGCATCACTTTATAGGTCTGTGATATCTTCCTTAATCATCATACCAATCCTTTCGTCGACGTAAAGGCAGCATAGGGTTTTTTCGAGGCAGTTTTTGTTGGCAAAGGAGTAGCGTCCGCCACTCCACGCAGGATACCAGCAAGCTGGCACTCATTTTACGACCTCGGAAGGATGACAGGCTGTCAACTCCCACCTGGTCAAAATTCAACGGCTTGATGGGGGCTTGAACTCAGGACTCTGAGGTCCCAAGCAGCCATCTTAACACAAAGCCAACACCAGGCTGTATATCTTCTTATAATTGTGCATAAGCGGAGTGAAGTATCATAGTTCCACTTTTTCCACACTTATATCAAGTCATCGCAGCTGTATTTATTCAGCTTACCACATACGTCTTGAAAGTTATCGACAGAACCATGATGGATTTTTCAAAAACATGTCTGCAGCCAATCAACCAGTTCACGAAAATGTAAACATCATCAAATAGAACGGTAACTTTGTGGAGCGCATAACCCCCACCAGCGCGAACAGTTTAACGTGTTGTCGCTTCTGATAGGCTGGAGATCTGTAAAGGGATCTTAAACAAGAATTCAAATCAGCTTCTTCTTGTCACCTTACAACAACCAATCATCAAGTGTCGTCCGAATCCGTCCATGTAAGACTTTTTGAGATATTGTGCTATATGTCGTTTTTGGTTCCATCTCTCAATGGTGAAGATACTTTTAAAATTCCAAGGATCCGGACCGATCTTCACGCAAAATCTAATCAATTCGAGCCTGTCACCCAAAATTCCGTCTGCATGCAGAACTCTGTCCATCTCCGGTGGTGAAGGTAAATATATCTGCTCGGTACGTTCCTTCATCTTCGCCCTTTAGGCAAATATTTCAGGAGCCATAGAAAAAAGGATTATGACTTTTAATCCCATCTAGTGTATTGACCCTTATGTACCCGAAGCATCAAGCAGTCATTTCCCTCACCTCGGTAGTTTTCACTCATCATTCTGTGTCCAAGTTTGTTTGTTTTTTTTGTGCGTATTTGTCCATTGTGTAAAAGGACACAGAATCAAGTGGGTCTGGTCGTCGCCTGTTTTGGAAGTTTCAAAACTTTTGAGAAAGTACAACAACTGCGGCAGTTTGTTACCATGACAGCGCGTTTGTTGTGAATTTTGGCTTCACCGTCTCCGCACTCTTGGTTCACAGACCCCCCCCCCCCCCCCGCCAGGCTCTTCACATCACTAACACCAGGTCGTGACCTCTCCACTCTGATCACCTACATGACATCCGGTACTGACCTTTAGGATCATAATTTTTCTCATTCTCTATGACTCCATCACCCCGGTGTACGACTTCAAATACATTGTTTTATACTGGAAGCCTTCGCTCTTTGCCCAACCACAGTTGTTTTCAGCCGAGACACAAAGAAACACCCCTCCAATAAAAGGGGCCATATAAAACCCCTTCTTTTTTATCTTCACTCACAATTTTCCCCCAGTTTCCCATGAAATATTCGACTTGGAGCACAATTGATTGCGACACACATAAAACTGTTATAAAAAATATTTTTTTGTTTCTTGAAATTTTCTCGCTTCCACTTTGAGGTTTGTAAAACGCATACCATGAATCTAGGTGTGTAGTGTGCGGCGCAATATGTTTTACGAATGAAACGAATCATTGTTCTGAAGTATGACGTGATCAGCTAACTGAAGCAATCACCATTCAAACAGCGCTCGTCAGTCCACTGCAGCGATTACAGATCAGACAGGCGATTCAAGGATCCTAATAAGAAAATGTAATGAAGCCTATATCTGCCTATATATATATATATATATATATATAATATATAATATATATATATATATTAATATATATATACATATATACATATATATCAGGTGTGACTGCAGTAAAATCATGATCTCACTCAAAAGTGGACAGATTACTTGAAAAAAAAACAAAGCATTGTTGAGTTTAATAAGCTAATCTTGCAAAATTAAGCTGAGTTAACAAAATTAATGTTTACTCTGATATTTCCTTTCTTGGAATTTTGTGATGATGCATCAATACCATGGAATTTTCAGCACCTGCCGATTTAACAAACAGCCAGCTTAATGTCACAAACAAAGGACGTGTGGCCACGAAGGCAAGGTCCCTCCAAACTTGCCATTGTGCCACACGGTACTCTTAGTCGGATCCAAAATGAAATCAGCAATCGAGTTCAGGACCAGTGTACCTCCTCCTCTCTCCTTTTCAGTCTAATCTGGCCTTTTTTGTACACAGTAACAGAGTCAGAGGCTTATGGAAGAGCTACAACACATAACGGATCAGGACGCAACGTTTAAGCAAAGTTGGCCTTCACCTTACATGTAACTCAATCAGCTCCTCATATCATTCACATTTATTTTTTTTTTTAACGAAATTTCACTTTTCTTGGTTTTCAATCTGTTAAACTCCTCACACCATATGAGTCATATCCATCCACTCACAATCACTGCGTTCCGGCACATTCTTCCCATCTAAGCATTTATGGAGCGAAGTTGAAACCCACCGTGATCAACTCAGTATTTCTTTCCGGTATCTTGTTCTAGCTTGTTTGTTTAATCCGTTTTATCTGGTTCTCCTTTCCGCCTCTCCATCGCGTATATCTCCTGCGTTCAAGGGGGCGGGGCGCGGTGCCCTCCCATATACATGCACCTGATTCCGATCTCCACGGCGGTACGCAAGGGGTGGGGTCCATGTGGATAAGTTTCACCCAGCCCGACTTTGTCCTTTGTTTGTCCATTTCGTCTGTCTCCCTTTTAACTTTATTATAATATATATATATATATATTAATTATATATATATATTATATGTATGTCGATACATATATATAATATATATATATAATATATATATGTGATAGATACTATACATATATATATATATATACCACATAATATATATATACACAATATACATATCATATATATTATACATATACATATATATATATCTATACATATACATATACATATATATATATCTATACATATATATATAATATATATATATATATAATTATATTATTATGCTATACATATTACATATATATATATATGTATATATGTAATTAGAGTGAGGAGTATAGTAATATTGAAAATATAATAGTATATGAATTTGTATGATAAGATGAATTTGTATTATGTATGATAAATTATAGAGTATTTTTTTATGGGGATTTATGAAGAATAATTTTTGAAGAAAAATAGGAGAGGCGTGTATAATTCGCCAGTAATTGAGATTATTTTGGAATATGGCGATAATTAAATTGGATTGGATTAATTGATATGTATAGATTTATGGGTAGACATGTCATATATAGGTTGACAGTTAATTGTATAATACATATAATATATATACATATATATATGTATTATATGTATATATATAATTTCCGCAAGGCAGAAACACTCAACGACATTCTTCTTTTTCGAAAGCTACCATGGGGATATTTTAAAATGTACCATTAAATAAATGCAATAACACAGCATAACTGACATGTTCTGGCCCTTTGAAGACACTGCATAAATGAAAAGCATTGTCTTCCCTGAAAATTAAATAGAAGAACTGAAGTCTTCCACAAAGAGTTTATTTAAAATCCGCATTTTATTGCATCTAACAGTTGCCCGTGCCCAAAAATGCAAATAGCATCATCTGTCTGATCCGGCGAGCGGAAGCATCAATTCGCATTTTTCCACGCCTGTGCAATTAATGCTTACATGGCGGTGAGGATGCTCCATTTAAAGTTCGATTATGTGCTTTGAATCCTAGGGTCGGGGTAATAAAATGTGTATAGTGTCGAAGCCAGTGACCATTGCAAATTAACAGTCGGATGACTTCACACTAGGAGGGTGATATACAAACTATTTTTAAAGAGCCCTTACTCATCTTGCCAATACATCAGTCTGTGATTAGGTAATAGTTATAAACCAGAGTTTTGGTGCAGAACTTTCAAATGTGGCTCGAGAGTATTATTTGTCCTCACTGGTATTTATTGACCTAACTTCTGGTTTGGGTGGAGTAACAGCAAGGGCCACCTCCTGACTGCCAACAGTAATGGATGACCACCCTTTCTTGAATGAGAGTCGAAAGCCAGATTATCTTATTTTGTAATCATGTGATCAAAACATCCATGGTTGATGCACAGGATCTGCGCTTTTAGAACACAGCAGCATCATGCCACACCCGACCTTGCCTGATGGTCTTGATATGTAATCCTATTCGGTGGATTTCAAGTGCAGTTGAGGAAACAGGGTGTGATCATAAGGGTTTAAGTAAAAGGATGAAGTTATTATATATATATATATATATATATATATATATATATATATATATATATAGATTGCTCAATTTTATTTTTCATAAATTTATGTGGTTAATTGCAAAATTTACATTTCACTCCTTCTATTGTGGACCAAAGCAACTCGGTGCTATCCTTGAACCAAATAGGATCGATTTTTTTTTTCTAGGACAAAGAGAAGCTCAAGACCCCGTTTGTTTCATGATGTTGAACTGTAAACAGGTGCGTAAAAACACGCAGTCTCGCTCGTCTAAGAACGCACCACCCAGACTACCCCCGAGGAACCGCTGACTGTCTTGGATTGTGCTGAGTTCCAAGGACTCATGGGTGACGTCTCTGCATCTTGCACGTCATGAATTTGTTATGATTTTGTCCACGAGGAGAGGGCGCGAAATGCACAACGTGGCGCGAAGGCAGCACGTCGTGCGCATCTGGCTCGTTCGTTCTCTCGTTCAACAGGCTGTTGGTGGAGGATTGTCGAGGTTCACAAAAATTGACAGTTCACTGAGCATTCGTTACGTAGCTGCACATTCTGAACCAACCCTCAAGTTCTGGAGCTCCATGGTAGATGAATCAAGGCAAATTTGTTCGTAGAAATATGGAGCAAAATGTTAGCCTAACATCGTGCACTTGCTGTGTTGAGAGATTAAAAAAAAAATACATTTTTAGGCCAAAAGATAAACAAAATTAGGTCGTCAAAGCATATTTTATATACATAAAGCCCACTTAAAAAAATGTGTCCTTATAGACTTATGAGGATTATAAGTTCTCAGACAACGTACTCTAAGTTGAACGTTTTAATTCTTCAATATCTATCTATACTAATAAATGTCAATGTGTGTGTGTTGTGTGTGTGTTGGTGTGTGTGGTGTGTGTGTGTGTTTTCCATAAGTCCAAAACCATAAACCGAGCAGCCTAAAACCTTTTGCATACATAACGAGGGAACTCCAAGGAAGTGCAAGAGTGAAATTGGGTGTTTAAGTTTATTAAAACACCCCTTTTGAAGATAATTAACGTCCTATTTAATTATACGAACGTAGTGAGCTTCATACTTAACGCGTCAATGAGAGAATAGGAAACAAACAACAACAACAACACAATACCTGGCAATTTGGAATCCGTGTCGTTGGCTATGACCCTTTTGCTTCCGTTTTTTTTTGCTTCCGGTTTTTTTTTGCTTCCGTTTTTTTTTTTTGCATGGGGAATGATGCAATGCGGGAGATAAAGGCATCGTCGAGACATGAAAGCCCAAATAATATCAACATGTGTATATTTCCTCACTGATTTAAAAAGATATCTCCGCAATCAAAAATAATTTTAATCCTATTTACTTATTTGATCGTGATCGAATCCAGGCGAAGTAACGGAAATTGTGTATACAGTTGTGGACAAGTTAAGGTAAGTCAGAAGCGAATGTAAGAATACTATTCGCTTCTAGATTATTTTTTAATGAGATCTGTTTAGCGTTAGTTGTGTGAGGTAGGAGAATATTTTCAGTGGACCTGTTCTAGCGGGATGTGTGTGAAGGTATTGAGTAATATTTTTTTCAGATGGATCCGTCTAGGCGGTGTAGTTGTTGTTGTGAAGGTAATGTTGAGGTAATATATTTTTTTCAGATGAGATCCTGTTCTAGCGGTGTAGTTGTTGTTGTGAAGGTAATGTTGAGGTAATATTTTTTTCAGATGAGATCCGTCTAGGGTTAGTGTTCGTGAGGTAATGGAAATTACTTTTTATGATCCTGTTTAGGCGTTATTGTCTTGTGGAGGTAATGTTGAGTATATTTTTTTTTCAGATGAGATCCTTTATAGGCGGTGTAGTTGTTGTTGTGAAGGTAATGTTGAGTAATATATTTTTTTCAATGAGATCCTGTTCAGGCGGTGTAGTTGTTGTTGTGAGTAATGTTGAGGTAAATTAATTTTTTTCAGTGAGATCTGTTCTAGGCGTGTAGTTGTTGTTGTGAAGGTAATGTTGAGGTAATATGCAGTAGTGTTATCACGGTTTATTAAATGCTCAAATAATTAATTTGATCTAATAGTAATACCCAATCACACCTTTATGACTAAAAAATTAACAACAAAACTAGAGAGTAAATAACTCTAGCAGTTTTAAGTCTACCTAATTTTATAATAAAGATATCTCCGCATCATCAAAAATAATTTTTAATCGTGTTATTTATTTTGATCGCTGATCCCGAATCCAGGCCAAGTAACCGGAAATTGCAGCATCGAATGTAAGAAGAATTCTACGTTCGCTCTCTCGGCTTTGCCTATTCCATATTATCCTTTATCAGGTACATCCTCGGCACCTCGCTCTTTGTGGTCTTTAGGCCTCTCCTGGGTAACGTCGCTGGGATCTTGAAGCCGCCATGTTTTTTTGCCTGCTCAACCACTGCCTGACTTGGAACAGGCCGCAACGATTTCTTTAACGATAAAGTTTTTTTCACTTTCCTCACTCATATTATCGAATGCTCTTCGTCAGAGCTATGAATGGCTGAATACATAGCGTTGGTAAGTCTATAGTTTTCAAATTAGGAGCTTGGAGCAATTTTCCATGATCTATCTCTCACGATGAATTAAAGTATATCATCAAGACTATGATTACAGTTTTGAGGATTTTATATCTCCTGACTAAACTATCGTCGAATCTGATAATTTAAAGAAATAATGAGTATCATGACTAAGTCGATATACCTATTTACTTAAAGCAAGCAAGGTATGTTCCCCTCCTTCCTCCATATACCAGTACACACAAAAAAAATGTGAAATTTCCGAAGCATTAAACGTATCTTTTTCTACTTTTTAGAGAATTATATTGAGTGAACAAAATTAAGAATGTTGGAAAAATTAACCAGCTTCATTGAGCTATATGGCGTTGCCATTCACTGTCTTCCTTCCCACCCTCTCCCCCTTCGGACTTTGCATGTTTCGGTTTCACTTTCACACAAACTTATATTTTCGCTCAAATTTTTATCACCACATTATGGAAAAAATAACCAGCTCATTATTCAACTTTTGCCAGCATATACAGTACATCAATCGATGCAGGATCCACCGCGTGTTTTCAGCGTGATGTATGTGTGCACACCTGTGTCAGGTTGTGTGAGTAATCTGCAAGTATATGAGGCTCTTCCGCGTGATCGGGTGGATGAGTCTCCACTAACGCGTTCGACGGGGGGGGGGGGGTGTTTGTTGACAATGCCATGTAAATATCCTGGCGTGGACTCGTCCATCCGATCGTGCGGAGAGCCTGCGAACTTGGTCAATGGGGATCAATCGTATCGATTTTTATCATGGTCCTCACAACTTTACTTTAAAGGTCCATGACACCGAAAAGTACCGAAATTGTAATATATATATATATATATATATATATATATAATTGTCCTATGGGAGTTTTTCATCGTGATTTCAGATCTGACAATGTTTTTTCACAATTGACTCTATGCACTAAGCGAGTGACGTCACAGCGGAAGTTAAAGGCTCCAACCATATTGAGTGGCAAAAAATCATGGCTACCACGCACGTGTTCACGCGAACTTCTGGGCTATTTCCATGGATTAGATGATATTTCTAAAAGAAGGTATTGCGAAAAACTGAAGCTTTGTGGTCTTAGTGAAGATCCTTCATTTATTTCAATGGATAAATGGACAATAGAAAGGAAATTTTGGCTCAATGTTTCCCTGACATCTATGTTACCTTGTTGAAACGCAGAGTCCTTACACTCAAGCCAGCCTGAAAGCCTTCAAGAGTATGACGCTTACTCATGTTATGTCGGCCGGGTTTGTTAGTGACATAATCTCGGACGAAAGCTGACAAGAACTGTATTATCGTGAGGGACAAAGGTAAGCTGTTTTTCTTTCATTTCACTATTATTGTATTAGTTGTTGCTTGTTTTGTTCAGCAACCAGCATCACTTTTTTTAACCTGACTGCTGCCACAAGTTAATTTCAAGTGAAGCTCTTGTCTAAATGCTAAGTTTGTAGAAATCTTCGTTCGTCAGTTGCTTAACAGATACATGATATTTTTTCCATGACAAACATCCGGTGTAATGCACACTGCTGTGGATATTTCCAAGTGCTAGTTTTTAATGTATTATACATATCGATGTGACTTTCTGTAGTGAAACAACTCAGAACTGTGCGCGTTAGAAAGCTGTTAGAAAGGCGATCTAGCCTATCTCATTCTGTCAATAAAACAAGGGATATAATGCATTTAATGATACAAATCAGACTATTTTTGTAACCACCAGCTATTTAATACCAACTACTGAAATAACGTATCAGAAATTAGTTACATACCGGAGACAAAATGAAGGCTACACAACCAATCATGTTCGCCAGGTCGCCATTTTCTCTTCTCAGAACCGATATCCAAAGATTTTGTCGGTCTACTTCGGCGGGAAAGCGGTAAAACTGCACTCCATAGAGCCTTTAGAGTTTAGTATATCGCTGAGTACATCCCGGGGCACAACAACTCTTACCCATTTGCAGGAAAAAAATTGCTTGCTTGGAAATAACGGTGTAGTTGAAGTGGAAACTATCGGTTGTTATGGACGCGGTATACTTTCTTGCCACTCAATATGGCGGAGCTGCCCACAGTCACGTGACCGGTGACATCATCTGAATAAGGCCTATACTCGTTCTGTAAAGTGTAAAATTAAAAAAACAAACCTCTTCGGAACGCCCCTAAAAATCTTGCCGAAATCTACTGAAAGGGGCGTAACCCAACATGACGTCATCTCCAGGACGACAAAGGCTGCACGTAAATTCCTCGGGTTGGTGGTCTACGTGATTCTATTGGCTTCCTGTGTGTTTCACATTTGATTGGTCGACTCAATCACTTCGTTCATTTCTGCTTTAAAAAAAATCAAACATTTGGTTTTTGAATAATGGATGACATGGACTTTGATTTGTCTGGTAGCGACAGTGAGTGTGAGAGAAATGAAGGATTTTGGTCTGAATCAGATGGAGAATTGTCGGATAACGTAGTCGTGGGAGGTGAAGTTCAGGCAGCTGGAAATGGAATACGGCCTTACCAGTTCGAGCCCGAAGCAGGACAAGCAGAGGAAAATGGCGATGAAATTCCGGAGTTCATGATGATCGGGAGGACATCGAAGGAAGACTTGGCAATAACAATGGTTAGACTAAATCCTATTCGTAATTCAATAATGTAAATTTGACTTGCATACTGTTCGATATCAGAAATATTTTAGTGACGTGACAGCGCAGCGCAGCGGACATGTTTCTCCGCGGCGAATAAATCGCAAGCAAGGCCAGCCCATGTCATCGGCCGTGTCTCTCCGTGCATAAAACAAAGCAATCTCGCTGTCCGGATACGATGAAAACTTGTGTGCAGAACACACCTTGCGACACAATTGTCTAGAGTAGTCCAATAAATCTGACGTTCTGTTGCATTTTTTTATTTATTTTATTCCTACTGTCGTCATGTAGCGCCAGTAGAAAACAATAAGCCTGGTGTTGGCTTAGTGGTTAGGGTGGCGGCTTGGGATCCTCGGGTCCTGAGTTCAAGCCCGTTGGCCGCTGAATTAAAATACACCAGGAGGTTGACTCAGCCTGTCATCCTTCCGAGGTCGGCAAAATGAGCACCAGTGTACTGGTAAGGGAAACACCGCATCAGCGGCATCGCCGCGTCCCAACCAATGATGCAACCAGCAGCCACAGGCTGCACTCGATAGAGAGAGAGAGAGTAGAAAACAATGAAGAAAAAGAGAATAATGAAAGAAAGCTACAACACGTCAGATTTATCGGACTAGTCGGACGGACGACGGATTTATCGGACGACATTGCTTTTGATGATGGCTACTGCATCAGGTTTCAGCCTCCTCAACTTCTTCAAACTGAACAGCGAATAGAGCCCGGATCAAAGTCACTGTCTTCGAAGTGGGCGCTGCAAATGTCGCTCGTGGCACTGGGCCTTTCCAGTTTCCCTCGTCACTTCACTTTAGATGTCCATATTCTCTGAAGATTCTCATCTTTCGGGAATACATGAAGGCTTACACCGTCTCTGGTTGTATTGCTGCATCCTGCTATGATACATCTTACAGGCATTTTTGAAAATAAGGCTAAAACTCTTAAAAACTTTCGCAAAACAATCACAGGAATTAAGACGATCAGTGAGCTAGCAAACACATGTGCACAATGCATTTGTACGTACTTTATACGGCGCGCGACATCTAATCAATCCACTCTGTGCGAGTCGCGGTCTGGAGATGATGTAACGGTCACGTTACCTGCGGCTCGCTGAAGTCAACTTTTTGAGGGGCGGGGCATAGCAAGTTGTGAAAGCACTAGAGATGTTCGAAATATTGGTCTAATTATCCATTGTTGATTTAAAAAAAGAAACATGAGTGATTTATTCACTAGGAAGGTCAAGTTAATATATAAATAACAAGAAACTTTTGAGTGTCATGGACCTTTAAAACAAAACGAGTGTCATGGAAGATCCGAAAAAAGGGAAGATTTCCGACTCTTTTCGTCTGTCAGTGCGACAGACCATACTCGAATCGTGGCATCATGTGTTTCTGATTGCTTCTGCTTTCAGAGCATCAAGTTTATTTGAGCTGGTGGTGGTAAACCATCAAAGTTTATCTGAGCTGCACGTGGTAAAACCATCAAATTTATCTGAGCTGGGCGTGGTAAAACCATCAAGTTTATCTGAGCTGTTGTGTGTAAAACCATCAAGCTATCTGAGATGTGTGTGGTAAAAGCATCAAGTTTATCTGAGCTGCACGTGGTAAAACCATCAAGTTTATCTGAGCTGTGTGTGGTAAAACCATTAAGTTTATCTGAGCGGTTAATGGTAAAAACTCAAGTTTATCTGAGATGTGTGTGGTAAAACCATCAAATTTATCTGAGATATGCATGGTAAAACTATCAAGTTTATCTCAGCGGTGCATGGTAAAACCATCAAGTTTATATGAGCTGCACGTGGTAAAACCATCAAGTTTATCTGAGCTGTGTGTGGTAAACATCAAGTTTATCTGACTGTGGGTAAACCATCAAGTTATCTGAGCTGATGTAAAACCATCAATTTAGCTGAGAGATGCATGGTAAAACTATCAAGTTTATCTGAGCGGTGCATGGTAAAACCATCAAGTTTATCTGAGCTGTGCATGGTAAAACATCAAGTTTATCTGAGCTGTGTGTGGTAAAACATCAAGTTTATCTGAGCTGTGTGTGGTAAACCATCAAGTTATCTGAGCTGTGTGTGGAAAACCATCAAGTTTATCTGAGCTGTGTGTGGTAAAACCATCAAGTTTATCTGAGCTGTGTGTGTAAAACCATCAGTTTATCTGAGCTGTGTGTGGTAAAACCTCAAGCTTATCTGAGCTGCGCATGGTAAAACCATCAAGTTTATCTGAGCTGTTAGAGCACGTTGTGCATCAGAAGAATCATCACAAACTACTTCAAAGAACGGGACCATACACTTACAAAATACAATCGAAAGGAAAAACCATAGTTTGTCTATAATGTAGATGAGAAGGGTATCAATACAGAATACAAGCCACCTAATGTTGTTGCAGGTAGAGGATATCAACCACAAGATGTCATGGCTGAAAGAAGCAAGACTGTTACCATTAGTGTCGTGGTTAATGCGCAGGGAAAATCAAATACCACCTTTCTTTGTTTTTCCTGGACAGTGAATGGTGCCAGACTTGATGCAGGGAAAACTGTTGGTGCTGATAGAATCCTGACACAGATGGGATGGTCAAATTCTCAGGTTTTAGAGACGATACGCAGGACCATTTCATTAAATATGTACAATGTCGGGATGCTTCAGACACAATATTTGTCCTGTATGAGGGTCACAGAAGCCAAGTGGCTATTGACCTGATCAACTGGGCCAAGGAAAACAATATTGTTTTGTTCGTTCTTCCTCCTCACTGCTCCAATAATCTTACAACCTATGGATGTCGGATATTTCTGGCCTCTTCAGCTGAAGTATAACCAGGAATGTTTGTCTTTTGCACATGCCAATCATCGTAGAGTAACAAGGTATGATGTGTGTGGATTTTCTTGTAAAATATATGCAGATGAGCACAACAGGGTATGCCTGCAGGATTGTTTCCGTGTGGTATAAATATGGAGACGAATTTCTATCGATCAAAGTCCTACTCCATATTGGAGACAAACTCCCTGAAGGCTCCTGTGAGTCTGAACATCATTTTCTTGCCTGCAGTGCTTGAAGACCTACTGAAGAGATTCTGTGAGAGAAAGTTGGATGGGCATCTCTGGCCCTTTGAACATACACCATAACTTACCCATATCCCCACATGATGTGTGTGACATTTTCATTCAGAAACACAAGTGCTTTTCCAAAATGGCATCATTTACGAGTAATAAAATAATTCACATTCTGCCGTGCTGTCTGATCTTTTCGTGGGAGACCCCTGCCATAAGCTTTTCAACTCGGCGCATGGCGGTGTCAGGCTTTGCCCCGCACACAAACGGTCAGTGCCATCATTTCACATTAAGGGTGTGCACAGGCCTTTTTAAACTAAGCATCGGCTGGGAAGTTTGCCACTTTTGCAAAGAAAACAACAAATTGAGGAGCGATCATGGAGTGGTCATGTTGCCTATACCACCCAGGTTAAAAAAATTTTTGTCTGATTGAAAAATTATAATTTTCCCATTGGTTTGGATTAATTTGAAGCAACTTTTCCTTAATTTTTTTTCTCTGCGAGGGGCGTTTTTATTTCAGGGTGGGACAGACAGACAGACGGCATTACCTAACACATATATATATATATATATATATATATATATATATATATATATAATATATTTATATATGTATGTATATATACACTTAAGCCCAAAATTATTCATACCCTATGAAAAATCTGAGTTTTGCATTTTTCTCGTACCTACAAGCTGGAGTGGTGGAACTTTCACTTCACCCAAGGACATTTTAGTTGGTATGTACAAATCCACATATATTGGGCTCAACATTATTAGCATAACAATAGAAATGTTAAGATTTCTGTTTTTATGTCTGTCCAAATTATTCATACCCATACCAAGTCTCAGAATTGAGGCCAATGTTTGTGATAATGCACATGCTTTTGATATCCTAAGATTCTTTATTATGTTATGCAATTATTCCAAGATGTGTGCATACAATCTGAATGCATTACAAATGTGGTCTATTGAATGTACAGTGAGGAATGTTAAAGAACAACACTGCTTTTAGACTATAAATTAAGGGGAGCTGATGCAATCATTCTCAGGTCATTGTCAGCATGGCGAAGAAGAAAGAAGTCAGTGAGGACCTTCGGTTGTGCATTGTGAATGCTCACAAGGAGGGGAAAGGCTACAAAGCTATTTCGAAGCAGTTCCGAGTGCCAGTTGCCACCATACAAAGCATAATTAGGAAGTACAAGGAGTTCCACACTGTAAAAAACATTGAAGGACGTGGTCTGAAGCCAAAGGTGTCGCCTCGTCTGGCAAGAAAAGTATGGGAGAGGCCAACAACAATCCATGGATCACTATTAAGGCTCTCCTGAACAACCTTGGCTAGTCTGGGACCAATATATCAAGGCAGACGCTCACCTGGACAAAGATCCAAGCTTTTGGTCCTCAGTTCTGTGGTCGGACGAGACGAAAATGGAGCTTTTCGGGCACAGAAATGTTGCTTTCCTTTGGCGAAAGAAAGGTGAAGCATACAACCCTAAGAACACAGTCCCGACCGTCAAGCATGGAGGCGGGAGCATAATGCTTTGGGATGTTTCTCAGCCAGTGGGCCCGGCAATCTCGTCAAAGTGGATGGCATCATGAAAAAGGAGAAGTACATCAAGATCCTTGAGGAAAACATCAAACAGTCTGCAGAGAAACTTCACCTCTGGGAGCATTGGACGTATCAGCAGGACAACGATCCAAAACACACCGCCAAGTCAGTCAAGAAATGGTTCCGGGATAATGATGTTGACGTTCTAGAGTCGCCAAGCCATAGTCCGGACCTCAACCCAATCAAAAATCTGTGGAGGGAGCTCAAGACCGGAGTGATGGCAAGGAAGTCTTCCAACCTCAAAAACCTGGAGACCTTCGCGAAGGAGGAGTGGGCCAAAATCCCTGTAGAGACATGCAAAAACTTGTGAGCAAGTATAAAACCGTTTGGAGGCTGTAATCACAAACAGAGGCTTTTCCATTGATTACTGAATGTGACTTTGAACTGATCTAAGCAAGGGAATAAATAATTCTGGACATGACATTTTTTTGTAAATCCATCAATAAAATACCCCGAAACAATGTATTTCTTGAAATGTCTCTTGCAGTGACTCTTTCAGCTGTTTGTCACATTCTTATGTAACTTAAGCAGAGAA
>CM068954.1:148198990-148218695 GCA_035128595.1 Eptatretus atami
TGCAAAAACCTTGTGAGCAAGTATAAAAACCGTTTGGAGGCTGTAATCACAAACAGAGGCTTTTCCATTGATTACTGAATGTACTTTGAACTGATCTAAGCAAGGGAATAAATAATTCTGGACATGACATTTTTGTAAATCCATCAATAAAATACCCCGAAACAATGTATTTCTTGAAATGTCTCTTGCAGTGACTCTTTCAGCTGTTTGTCACATTCTTATGTAACTTAAGCCAGAAGAAACTCATTCCTCAATAACAAGATTCAAAATACTCCAAATTTGGTAGGGTATGAATAATTTTGGGCTTAAGGATTAATAATATATATAATTGTTGCAAAACCTGTTCTCTGACCTATGCTGAATGCCGTGCTGACATCACCGTCACAACGCGTGTCATGTCTGCGGCTCCCGGAAGAGAGCATCTCGCAGCAAATTACGATGATGTTAAATGTAATATCTGTCAGAAGCTGTCAGAAGTGAATGAAAATTGCGGTCACCGACCGGTTTCACCCTCATTGGGGAATCTTCAGGGTAACATAGCAAGTTTCCATCCACTTGTTATGCTTGTATACCAATCACGATATGACTTCTAAATGTGAGTGGTGTGAGCGCCGGCATCGTGTCCCATACAATCCTTGCTGCACGTCCTGGAGTGATAAGCCCTGCCTGCCACGGAGAAACATTATCTCTCGCTCAACCACACATACATGGAGCCATTAATTGAATGCAGTTGGGATCAGTAATGATGTTGCAAAACCCGTTCTCCAACCTCAGCCGAGCACTGTGACATCACACATCATGACGCAGAGCTATGTCTGAGGCTCCTGGAAGAGAGGATCTTACAGAACAAATTATATAGGATGTTAAATGTAATTATATGTCAGAATTATACTTAGCATTTTCGTTTTTAATTGATTTGTAAAAAATTCGAAAAACATTTTTTCACTTTGTCATTATGGGGTATTTTGTGTAAATCGGTGACAAAAACTATTCAGGTTGGTCTTTTGGGACTGCCACTGGTGACATGTAACCCAGTGCTACCTGTCGCAAGGTCAGGTTGTTGGCAACTAAACGAACCCTCATTGGCTTTGCTAGTGGAGAGGGTGACTGTGACACCCTGCCAGGCCGAAAAACACCTGGCAAAGTGTGGATGGCTCCTTCGGGAGCCAACGGCCATCCAGTACGGAGATGGTGTCTCCTAAAAAACACCATTGGGGGTAGGAAAATTTATTTTTCCACCTGCCGAGCTACACCCTCCTGCACAGTGGTCCTGTGAAGAGGTTTTTTTGTTTGAGCTGGGTGAAGGTTTGCCAGTTTTCCTCTTTTTTTTTTTCTTTTTTTTGTAGACACTGTCGAGGCTCGTAGGAGAACGAACAAAAAAACGTACAACAAGGGAAGCAGGTGACAGGAGGGGTGGGAGAGGGAAAGAAAAAACAGTGTGGAACAGAGACATGAGAGATCTGTGGAAGGGAGAGGGATGGGGTAAACAAGATGACACTACAGGGACTTTCAGGAGGAAAGCAGAGAATTTGAAGGAGGTGGTTTGGGGTGGATAAGCGCGGGTAGAAACGATCGTGGTTTTGGATGGAGGAAGACAAAGATGGTGGTGAATAGCTGTTTTAAAGACCTGGAGGGAAGAGTGAGATTGAAGAGAGTGTGGGAGTTTGTTCAAAGGTGGGAAAAAAGAGGAATGAAAGGGTGAAGGTGAGCAATGATTCTTGATTTTGGTAGTTTTACCAGAAGGGGGTTGCTGGGGACCTTGAGCACCCTGGGGAAATATGGGAGGGGGGGGGGCGACGACGACATATCTCAGACAGAGCAGGGGCGAGGCCGGAGAGGAGATGGTAGAGGACAGAAAGACCACCGACCTGCCTGCGGTGAGAGAGTGAGAGACCCAAAGACTCAGCCTCATCGTGGAGATACCAATGATCCTAAATGCCTTGGTTTCCACAGCGTGAAGCCGAGAAAGGTGAGAGGCAGGAACATCAGCCCAAAGGGGAGAGCAGTACTCCATCAGGCTGTGGACTAAAGTTTTGTTTATGGTCAGGAGGTCAGGTGTGCCAAGGAAGGACTTTGCACGATGGAGGATTCCCAGTCGGCGACTGGCTTTGGAGGCCAGGTTGGAAATGTAGCTTCCCAGGAAAGAATATTGCAGATAGTGAGACCCCAAAGCTTGAATGAAAGACTTCTTCAGAGGATTGTTGAGAAAGTAGATGGGAGGTGGGGGGGGGTCCTGATGGTCCTTTCGAAGAGACATTGTGCGAGTGTGAGATTTCTCAGGATTGTTCCACGTGTTGGACAGCTTGTGATTTTATCCAGATATGCAGAGAGTGAAGAGGCTGCTGCTTTCCGACCTGAGGAATGGCAGATGGTACAAGAGAGGTGAGTCATCAGCAAAGAGATAAGAGGATTTTCCAGAGAGTTGGAGAGATCATTGATGAAAACGAGAAAAAGCACTGCGCCCAGAGCAGTGCCTTGAGGAAGTCCAGCCTGGACAGTAAGAGGGGATGAGAGAACTCCATTTAGGGCCACACGTTGGTTGTGACAGGAGAGGAAGTCTGTGAGCCATATAGTGGAGATGTCCTTGGATACCATAGGAAGAGTGTTTGGTGAGCAGGGCAGGGTGCAGACCATGTCAAAAGCACGGTATATGTCTAGGGATGTGGCTCTGATTTCATGCCTGGATTGAGGATCTCCATCCATTGTTGGGAGAGCAGAAGCAGCATATCCAGGGTAGAGTGACCTGGTCTGAAACCAAATTGATGATCAGAAATCAAGCCATTGGAGAAGAGGAAGGATTTAATGTCAGAAGCGATGATGGATTCCATAACATGCTGATGATTGGGAGAAGGCTGATTGGTCTCAAGTTGCAGGGATCTGTTTTTGCACCTTTTTAATGCAGAGCGGTAATGTTTGCTGATTTCCAAGCAGATGGCAGATGACCTTGAGCAAATGAGAGAGTGAAGAGAAGAGAGACCGAGAGGATGAGCAAGTGCACTGATGCCATCTGGACTGGTTGCAGAATCTGAGTCGAGGTTTGACAAGAAGCTCTCCACTATCAGGGGAAAAAGATGCAGCATTTGGGAAAAGCTGGGTGCGACTGGGTAAAGGTGGGTACAGAAAGCGATGGGTTTGAGACACAAGATTTTGAAGCAAACACGGAGTTTAGGCATTCAGCCTTTTCACATGCCATGTCAGCTGTGCAGCCATTTGAAGTAAGGGAGGGGATGGAGGGGGAATATACCCAGAAACAGACTTAACTAGATGCCGCCAGGATTTGAAGAGGGAGACAGGTTTCAGAGTTTAGACTTGAGATGAGAAAGATGTTGTTTTCTGGCTCTCCTGAGGGTAGACACACACTTGTTCTGAACTTTGTGCAAGAAAAGCATCCTGGGAGTGATAAGCTGAATTATTTTTCTTTCTTAGCCCTTACCTGGAATGGCTTCGTGTCTTGTTTGGGGATTTCCATAAAAATAAATTTAAATTCAGGCTGTAACAACAAAATGTGAAAAAGTCAAGGGGTGTGAATACTTTCTTAAGGCACTGTATTTGCTAATGACTTCACCCTTTGCGTGACATACTCATTCTTCAGACAGGCAGGATGCAGCTTCTCCTCTCCTCAGATGTTGAAAAAAATCACAAGCTGGTCAAACACTTGGAATGTGTCCTTCAATCCTGTCAAATCTCAGACTCTCACTATCTCTCCTCTCTGAAAAGACCATCTGGCAAACCTCCTGTATACTTTCTTTAAAATTTTCTTGAGGAAGTTCAGTCGTTCAAACTCCTAGGTCTCATGATCAGCCACGATCTTTCTTGGGCAAACCACATTTCAAAGTTGGCCTCCAAAGCCAGCCGCCGACTGGGCATTCTCCATTGTACAAAGTCCTTCCGGTTTCAGAGACAGAGGTCCAAAGTTTTTTCCTTTTTTCCAACATGGCTGCTACACCACGTGATCTATGACGTCATCATTATCATTAAAACATGTTACTCAGTCGTCACACCTGTGGTGAAAAATTGGTGTCAATCGGATAATCGGTTTCAGAGAAAATTAGCATGGATGGACATACGTATAGACGTACAGACAATCTGAAAACATAATGCCTCCAGCGACTTCGTCAGCCATTGGTACCCAGGGTCAGGTCATTGGTAGAACGCCCCTCCCCCCCCCCACTTCCACAAGGTGTGCATGGTGAAAAAAAACCTAAGTTGGGGTCTGACACATGTGCACTGAAAACGTTGAAATATTATGAAGAATTATATTTAAATGTTTCTTTTTTTTGTGCGTTTGTTTCTTACTCTTTCACAGCTGAAATCACCATCAGGAAATGCTCACACAGCCTGGCAGGCCCGGGTAACCCCCACACCATGCCCCCCAGGCAGTGCTGGGTAACCCCTGCTAGTCTTTAACACTTCTCATAGAACTTTCAAGCTTGTGAGTGATGGAAAAAGGCACATGTGTCAGCTATCTTCAAGAAAGGCAAAACAAGGACCCTGATAACTATAGACTGGTCAGTTGAACCAGCATTATCTGTAAAACACTGGAATCGCTCATTTGAGGTGAAATCATTGGCCATAGGCAGAATTACAATTTCTTCAGTGATGAACAATTTGTAATCATTACAGGAAGATTCACTTCTCTCCAACTGTTGATGATGTTTGATAAAATTACTGAAATCAGCGACTGCGATGGACAGGTTGATATCATTAATTTGGATTTCATAAAGAGCCATGGACCAAAGTGCCCAAAGAGTGAAAGGATTCCATTGAGAGCCACATGTTGGGTGCTGTGAGATGTGGTGATTCCATCTCCGACTTATTTCCAGTTGTTACTGGAGTTCGTCAGGGGAGTGTACTGGCCCACACTTTTCAGCGCTTGTATGGACTGGATTCTTGGAGGATGTCGGAGAGATCAAGCTGCGGTGCATCGTTTGGGACTGTCAAGATCTCTGACCTTGATTTCGCAGATGATGCAGTCATCTTTGCGGAGTCTCTGGATATCCTTTTGGGGCCTCGAGGTGCTGAATGAGGAGTCGGAGCCACTGGGATTATGGGTTTCTGGGTCAAAACTAAGATCCAGGCTTTCAATGACATCTTGGTTGCTGCTATATTGTCTGTACCTGTTTGTGGTGAGGATGTTGAGGTCACAGTGAGATTCCACTTACCTTGGCAGTGATATTCATGTCTCCAATTGCTGTGAGCCAGAGGTCAATAGATGTCTGGGTCTGGCCTGGGAGTCATGGATTCACTGGATCATGGGGGTGGCATTGTCAGTACCTGTGCAGGAAGACGAAGTCCAAGTCTTCGGGTCCTTGTGATTCCAGTCTTGCTCTACGGATGTGAGACTTGGACTCTGACCAGGGATCTGAGATGGAGACTTATCTCCTTCGGAACCAGGTCTCTTCGGACAATCCTTCGCTCTCACATGGTTGGACTTTGTGTCCAACGAGGTTGCTGAGAGAGACTCAAATGAGGTTGTTACCTGTATAGTCTGTGAGCATCAGGTGCTACTGTAGGACATGTGGCTCCTTTTCCTGATGCTGATCCTGCTCACCAGACCTTCTCAGTGAGGGAGCCTCGTGAGTGGAGGAGGCCAATGGGCCAACCACGTGCCTCGTGGTTGCAGCAGGTTGATCAGCATCTCAAGGAGAGGGGATGGGCCAGGCATCTGCCTGGGGATGGCCAGATCGAGGCCCCTGGAGTTCCGTCAGAAAGTGGACGCAGCTACGTGCTGCTCCGGCGCAGGCTTCCAAACCTGACCTGACGACCTAACACCGAGGAAGTGCTAGTTTTGTGCAAATGTGTGAGCCTGGAGCATTCAAATCAAATTCAGAGGCTCAGAGGAGGGGCTTGATTTATAACTGAACCACCATTAAGGGTCGGGAAGTCAGGGCCAAGTGACATCACGGGGTGTCCTTTGAGCACTTAAAAGGCTGTGCATACAGTGGGTCAGAGTCCAGTCGGAGTCGCATGGAGAGCCCAGAAGCGAGACCAAGGAGGTGAAGCCAGCTGGAACCCGCACAGGATCTCCATGTCCACCGCCCCTTGTTTGCACATGAAAATCAGCTGACCTCCTGTTGGTTGGTACAACGAGCTGCTGCGGGCTGAGCCATTGAACAGTTTGGTTCTTTAAGGACTTTACAGCGCCGGGGGCGCCATAACGGGTATTTTCAGTCTTGTTGCTTCTTCTCGTCCTTCTACTGTGGTGTGCTGTGAGCCCGTTAGGTTTATTTTGTTGAGGCCTTTGCGCTCGTACAATTCCCTGGGGGTGCATATCCCATAAGTGGTGAGTCACAGTGGTGAGACGTGGGATTGAAACACCACACCTGGCAACTGTAACAATATCATGTGTGGGAGATGAGGATTGTTACTTAAAATGGCTCACAAGCTTAAAAAGAATCCAAAATACTTGGAAAGGTACCTGAGAGAAAGGTGTGTGCCTCTGCACATCAATGGAGTTGTAGAACTATCTCCATTCATCAAATGGCCAGCTGCCCATACTGCAAACTCCTGATGTGGACTGGTGCAGAGCCAGAGTAAATGGGTGTGTGCTCTGCAAACCCCTGATGGATCGCTACCAGTGAATGGACTTTGAACCTTGTGAGAGTGCATCCTGTGAACATGGCAAGTCTTGGTGATTTAGTTCATTGACGTCTGCAATTGGAAAGGCAATGTGTTGTGTCATGACTAAGTAATGGTAAACAACTCTTCAACAAAGGACATCTTTGCAAAGTGAAAATACACACAAGCTTGTGTCTCTAAATTGGGTGCTTCTGAACACTGATGTGACGGGTATATCTGGTGCCTGTGAATGCACAGGGCAAGTTTAAAACCAATTTTAAAATGATGATATTTACTTAAGCACAGGGGGGAGAATGGGAGCTGTGTGGGCTGTTATATATATACCTTTTTTATTTGGTTCTTGAGCCACAAGAGAAGTTATACTAGATTTCTGTATGTATTGCTAAAAGGAGAAGTGTTTGTGCGTGTATGGATGCACAAGTTGCTGTTTGTGGTGCTACTGATGCAGTACCCCTGTTTCCAGTAAGCTGTACTCATTTTGCTGACCTTGGAAGATGACTGGGTGAGTCAACACAGGAGCTCAAACTCAAGACCCTAAGATCTTAGCAGCCACCTTAACCGTTAGAACACCGGATGAGAGAGACAGAGACAGATATATATATATATTCGTTTGCATAACGAATTGTCACAATTCAGATTCGGGTCATACTGATGTGTACAGGTCACATCAAACACTTGACAACACAAACACACACACACACACACACACACACAGACACACACACACTACATCATCACATCTCTATCATCATCACATCTTCTACTACTTACTACACACACACACACCACACTACTCAACTTACTACTACCTCTCCTACTACTACAATGCTACTTCTCTGTAACGGTCTCATTTATTCCCATCTTTAGGGATCAATTGAGGAATGCTTTTGGCCAAGTCTTTCACGAACTGGCTTGTCAGGCCTGATGGTTGACCAAATGTGGCAAAAATTTGAAATTTAACCAGGGTGTCAGTATTAACATTTACTGCATACTCTCGCAAAATATACTTTGGGATCTTTAACATCTACCAACTAGTACTGACAGACAAGTCCACAGTTTATCATCCACCCGAGCGATGAGGGATATGCTGAATGTGGGGCCGAGAATGAAACCCTGTTACTGCTAAACATCCCTGTACACTTAGTATAACATACATCCCATTATACTTGGCTTAACCCGTTGAACCTCCTCTACTTACATTTAGGGTAATCTCTTTACCTTGCCTTTCATGCTCCATTTAATCTTATGGCGCAATCTAAAACATTGGGGTTTGTGCATGAAGCACTTCAAGACATGAGATCGAGTGTTTGGAACAGTGCAAGGTCCTCACAGGTCTCTTCAAATGCAGTGTGAAACGGTCACATGAGTTTGAAATTTTTGCACCAAAAATGTTCTTTGGCAATTGTGATTTGGACATTAAGAATCTTGATTGAAGCTCTCTCCAAATATGGAGTGTCATGCCCTAGCCAGCCATTCGTGCATCGAGGAGTTGTGTTGAAGACTTAATCAAACAGGGATCCTCAACGATGATGGCTTTCATAAACCAGTGTCATGGATTAATACCTAAAGGTGACTGAAAGCATCTGGGGAAGAAAGGAACATGTCAGTGGTTTAGTGGAGAAAAGAGAAGGACCTGCCATTTTACTGTTTGAGATGGAGTAAATGGAAGGTGAAAAATGGAATGAGGCTGGAAAATGAAAATGGGGGATAAAGTAGGGAAGTGAGGGAGAGGACAGAGAGAGAGAGACCTCCCGCTAGGCAGCGAGTTTGGCAAATTAAACGAACAAACCCTGCGCTTAGGGAAGCCAGATGCAGCTTCCCTGTTCAAGTCTAATGGTAACTCATTCCTCAAATAACAAGATTCAAAATACTCCAAATTTGGTAAGGGTATGAATAATTTTGGGCTTAAGGATATATATATATATATAATTGTTGCAAAACCTGTTCTCTGACCTATGCTGAATGCCGTGACTGACATCACCGTCACAACGCAGTGTCATGTCTGCGGCTCCCGGAAGAGAGCATCTCGCAGAACAAATTACGATGATGTTAAATGTAATATCTGTCAGAAGCTGTCAGAAGTGAATGAAAATTGCGGTCACCGACCGGTTTCACCCTCATTGGGGAATCTTCAGGGTAACATAGCAAGTTTCCATCCACTTGTTATGCTTGTATACCAATCACGATATGACTTCTAAATGTGAGTGGTGTGAGCGCCGGCATCGTGTCCCATACAATCCTTGCTGCACGTCCTGGGAGTGATAAGCCCTGCCTGCCACGGAGAAACATTATCTCTCGCTCAACCACACATACATGGAGCCATTAATTGAATGCAGTTGGGATCAGTAATGATGTTGCAAAACCCGTTCTCCAACCTCAGCCGAGCACTGTGACATCACCATCATGACGCAGAGCTATGTCTGAGGCTCCTGGAAGAGAGGATCTTACAGAACAAATTATTAGGATGTTAAATGTAATTATATGTCAGAATTATACTTCAGATTTTCGTTTTTAATTGATTTGTAAAAAATTCGAAAAACATTTTTTCACTTTGTCATTATGGGGTATTTTGTGTAAATCGGTGACAAAAACTATTCAGGTTGGTCTTTTGGGACTGCCACTGGTGACATGTAACCCAGTGCTACCTGTCGCAAGGTCAGGTTGTTGGCAACTAAACCGACACCCCTCATTGGCTTTGCTAGTGGAGAGGGTGACTGTGACACCCTGCCAGGCCGAAAAACACCTGGCAAAGTGTGGATGAGCTCCCTTCGGGAGCCAACGGCCATCCAGTACGGAGATGGTGTCTCCTAAAAAACACCCATTGGGGGTAGGAAAATTTATTTTTCCACCTGGCCGAGCTACACCCTCCTGCACAGTGGTCCTGTGAAGAGGTTTTCTTGTTTGAGGACTGGGTGAAGGTTTTGCCAGTTTTCCTCTTTTTTTTTTCTTTTTTTTGTAGACCACTGTCGAGGCTCGTAGGAGAACGAAACAAAAAACGTACAACAAGGGAAGCAGGTGACAGGAGGGGTGGGAGAGGGAAAGAAAAAACAGTGTGGAACAGAGACATGAGGAGATCTGTGGAAGGGAGAGGGATGGGGTAAACAAGATGGACACTACAGGGACTTTCAGGAAGGAAAGCGAGAATTTGAAGGAGGTGGTTTGGGGTGGATAAGCGCGGGTAGAAACGATCGTGGTTTTGGATGGAGGAAGACAAAAGATGGTGGTGAATAGCTGTTTTAAAGACCTGGAGGGAAGAGTGAGATTGAAGAGAGTGTGGGAGTTTGTTCCAAAGGTGGAAAAAAGAGGAATGAAAGGGTGAAGGTGAGCAATGATTCTTGATTTTGGTAGTTTTACCAGAAGGGGGTTGCTGGCGGACCTTGAGCACCCTGGGGAAATATGGGAGGGGGGGGGGCGACGACGACATATCTCAGACAGAGCAGGGGCGAGGCGGAGAGGAGATGGTAGAGGACAGAAAGACCACCGACCTGCCTGCGGTGAGAGAGTGAGAGACCCAAAGACTCAGCCTCATCGTGGGAAGATTACCAATGATCCTAAATGCCTTGGTTTCCACAGCGTGAAGCCGAGAAAGGTGAGAGGCAGGAACATCAGCCCAAAGGGGAGAGCAGTACTCCATCAGGCTGTGGACTAAAGTTTTGTTTATGGTCAGGAGGTCAGGTGTGCCAAGGAAGGACTTTGCACGATGGAGGATTCCCAGTCGGCGACTGGCTTTGGAGGCCAGGTTGGAAATGTAGCTTCCCCAGGAAAGAATATTGCAGATAGTGAGACCCCAAAGCTTGAATGAAAGGACTTCTTCAAGAGGATTGTTGAGAAAGTAGATGGGAGGTGGTCCTGATGGTCCTTTCGAAGAGACATTGTGCGAGTGTGAGATTTCTCAGGATTGTTCCACGTGTTGGACCAGCTTGTGATTTTATCCAGATATGCAGAGAGTGAAGAGGCTGCTGCTTTCCGACCTGAGGAATGGCAGATGGTACAGCAGAGAGTGGAGTCATCAGCAAAGAGATAAAGAGGATTTTCCAGAGAGTTGGAGAGATCATTGATGAAAACGAGAAAAAGCACTGCGCCCAGAGCAGTGCCTTGAGGAAGTCCAGCCTGGACAGTAAGAGGGGATGAGAGAACTCCATTTAGGGCCACACGTTGGCTGTGACAGGAGAGGAAGTCTGTGAGCCATAAGTGGAGATGTCCTTGGATACCATAGGAAGAGTGTTTGGTGAGCAGGGCAGGGTGCCAGACCATGTCAAAAGCACGGTATATGTCTAGGGATGTGGCTCTGATTTCATGCCTGGCATTGAGGATCTCCATCCATTGTTGGGAGAGCAGAAGCAGCATATCCAGGGTAGAGTGACCTGGTCTGAAACCAAATTGATGATCAGAAATCAAGCCATTGGAGAAGAGGAAGGATTTAATGTCAGAAGCGATGATGGATTCCATAACCATGCTGATGATTGGGAGAAGGCTGATTGGTCTCAAGTTGCAGGGATCTGTTTTTGCACCTTTTTAATGCAGAGCGGTAATGTTTGCTGATTTCCAAGCAGATGGCAGATGACCTTGAGCAAATGAGAGAGTGAAGAGAAGAGAGACCGAGAGGATGAGCAAGTGCACTGATGCCATCTGGACTGGTTGCAGAATCTGAGTCGAGGTTTGACAAGAAGCTCTCCACCTTATCAGGGGAAAAAGATGCAGCATTTGGGAAAAGCTGGGTGCGACTGGGTAAAGGTGGGTACAGAAAGCGATGGGTTTGAGACACAAGATTTTGAAGCAAACACGGAGTTTAGGCATTCAGCCTTTTCACATGCCATGTCAGCTGTGCAGCCATTTGAAGTAAGGGAGGGGATGGAGGGGGAATATACACCAGAAACAGACTTAACTAGATGCCGCCAGGATTTGAAGGAGGGAGACAGGTTTCAGAGTTTAGACTTGAGATGAGAAAGATGTTGTTTTCTGGCTCTCCTGAGGGTAGACACACACTTGTTCTGAACTTTGTGCAAGAAAAGCATCCTGGGAGTGATAAGCTGAATTATTTTTCTTTCTTAGCCCCTTACCTGGAATGGCTTCGTGTCTTGTTTGGGGCGATTTCCATAAAAATAAATTTAAATTCAGGCTGTAACAACAAAATGTGAAAAAGTCAAGGGGGTGTGAATACTTTCTTAAGGCACTGTATTTGCTAATGACTTCACCCTTTGCCGTGACATCACTCATTCTTCAGACAGGCAGGATGCAGCTTCTTCCCTCTCCTCAGATGTTGAAAAAAAATCACAAGCTGGTCAAACACTTGGAATGTGTCCTTCAATCCTGTCAAATCTCAGACTCTCACTATCTCTCCTCTCTGAAAAGACCATCTGGCAAACCCTCCTGTATACTTTCTTTAAAATTTTCTTGAGGAAGTTCAGTCGTTCAAACTCCTAGGTCTCATGATCAGCCACGATCTTTCTTGGGCAAACCACATTTCAAAGTTGGCCTCCAAAGCCAGCCGCCGACTGGGCATTCTCCATTGTACAAAGTCCTTCCGGTTTCAGAGACAGAGGTCCAAAGTTTTTTCCTTTTTTCCAACATGGCTGCTACACCACGTGATCTATGACGTCATCATTATCATTAAAACATGTTACATCAGTCGTCACACCTGTGGTGAAAAATTGGTGTCAATCGGATAATCGGTTTCAGACAAAACAGAGAAAATTAGCATGGATGGACATACGTATAGACGTACAGACAATCTGAAAACATAATGCCTCCAGCGACTTCGTCAGCCATTGGTACCCAGGGTCAGGTCATTGGTAGAACCCGCCTCCCCCCCACCCCCACCCACTTCCCACAAGGTGATGCATGGTGAAAAAAAACCTAAGTTGGGGTTCTGACACATGTGCACTGAAAACGTTGAAATATTATGAAGAATTATATTTAAATGTTTCTTTTTTTTGTGCGTTTGTTTCTTACTCTTTCACAGCTGAAATCACCATCAGGAAATGCTCACACAGCCTGGCAGGCCCGGGTAACCCCCACACCATGCCCCCCAGGCAGTGCTGGGTAACCCCTGCTAGTCTTTAACACTTCTCATAGAACTTTCAAGCTTGTGAGTGATTGGAAAAAGGCACATGTGTCAGCTATCTTCAAGAAAGGCAAAACAAGGACCCTGATAACTATAGACTGGTCAGTTGAACCAGCATTATCTGTAAAACACTGGAATCGCTCATTTGAGGTGAAATCATTGGCCATAGGCAGAATTACAATTTCTTCAGTGATGAACAATTTGTAATCATTACAGGAAGATTCACTTCTCTCCAACTGTTGATGATGTTTGATAAAATTACTGAAATCAGCGACTGCGATGGACAGGTTGATATCATTAATTTGGATTTCATAAAGAGCCATGGACCAAAGTGCCCAAAGAAGTGAAAGGATTCCATTGAGAGCCACATGTTGGGTGCTGTGAGATGTGGTGATTCCATCTCCGACTTATTTCCAGTTGTTACTGGAGTTCGTCAGGGGAGTGTACTGGCCCCCACACTTTTCAGCGCTTGTATGGACTGGATTCTTGGGAGGATGTCGGAGAGATCAAGCTGCGGTGCATCGTTTGGGACTGTCAAGATCTCTGACCTTGATTTCGCAGATGATGCAGTCATCTTTGCGGAGTCTCTGGATATCCTTTTGGGGGCCCTCGAGGTGCTGAATGAGGAGTCGGAGCCACTGGGATTATGGGTTTCCTGGGTCAAAACTAAGATCCAGGCTTTCAATGACATCTTGGTTGCTGCTATATTGTCTGTACCTGTTTGTGGTGAGGATGTTGAGGTCACAGTGAGATTCCACTTACCTTGGCAGTGATATTCATGTCTCCAATTGCTGTGAGCCAGAGGTCAATAGATGTCTGGGTCTGGCCTGGGGAGTCATGGATTCACTGGATCATGGGGGGTGGCATTGTCAGTACCTGTGCAGGAAGACGAAAGTCCAAGTCTTCGGGTCCTTGGTGATTCCAGTCTTGCTCTACGGATGTGAGACTTGGACTCTGACCAGGGATCTGAGATGGAGACTTATCTCCTTCGGAACCAGGTCTCTTCGGACAATCCTTCGCTCTCACTGGTTGGACTTTGTGTCCAACAAGCGGTTGCTGAGAGAGACTCAAATGAGGTTTGTTACCTGTATAGTCTGTGAGCATCAGGTGCTACTGTATGGACATGTGGCTCCTTTTCCTGATGCTGATCCTGCTCACCAGACCTTCTCAGTGAGGGAGCCTCGTGAGTGGAGGAGGCCAATGGGCCAACCACGTGCCTCGTGGTTGCAGCAGGTTGATCAGCATCTCAAGGAGAGGGGGATGGGCCAGGCATCTGCCTGGGGGATGGCCAGATCGAGGCCCCTGGAGTTCCGTCAGAAAGTGGACGCAGCTACGTGCTGCTCCGGCGCAGGCTTCCAAACCTGACCTGACGACCTAACACCGAGGAAGTGCTAGTTTTGGTGCAAATGTGTGAGCCTGGAGCATTCAAATCAAATTCAGAGGCTCAGAGGAGGGGCTTGATTTATAACTGAACCACCATTAAGGGTCGGGAAGTCAGGGCCAAGTGACATCACGGGGTGTCCTTTGAGCACTTAAAAGGCTGTGCATACAGTGGGTCAGAGTCCAGTCGGAGTCGCATGGAGAGCCCAAGAAGCGAGACCAAGGAGGTGAAGCCAGCTGGAACCCCGCACAGGATCTCCATGTCCACCGCCCCCTCTTGTTTGCACATGAAAATCAGCTGACCTCCTGTTGGTTGGTACAACGAGCTGCTGCGGGTCTGAGCCATTGAACAGTTTGGTTCTTTAAAGGACTTTACAGCGCCCGGGCGGGCCATAACGGGTATTTTTCAGTCTTGTTGCTTCTTCTCGTCCTTCTACTGTGGTGTGCTGTGAGCCCGTTAGGTTTATTTTGTTGAGGCCTTTGCGCTCGTACAATTCCCTGGGGGTGCATATCCCAATAAGTGGTGAGTCACAGTGGTGAGACGTGGGATTGAAACACCACACCTGGCAACTGTAACAATATCATGTGTGGGAGATGAGGATTGTTACTTAAAATGGCTCACAATGCTTCTAAAAGAATCCAAAAATACTTGGAAAGGTACCTGAGAGAAAGGTGTGTGCCTCTGCACATCAATGGAGTTGTAGAACTATCTCCATTCATCAAATGGCCAGCTGCCCATACTGCAAACTCCTGATGTGGACTGGTGCAGAGCCAGAGTAAATGGGTGTGTGCTCTGCAAACCCCTGATGGATCGCTACCAGTGAATGGACTTTGAACCTTGTGAGAGTGCATCCTGTGAACATGGCAGTCTTGGTGATTTAGTTCATTGACGTCTGCAATTGGAAAGGCAATGTGTTGTGTCATGACTAAGTAATGGTAAACAACTCTTCAACAAAGGACATCTTTGCAAAGTGAAAATACACAAAGCTTGTGTCTCTAAATTGGGTGCTTCTGAACACTGATGTGACGGGTATATCTGGTGCCTGTGAATGCACAGGGCAAGTTTAAAACCAACTTTTAAAATGATGATATTTACTATTAAGCACAGGGGAGGAGAATGGGAGCTGTGTGGGCTGTTATATATATATACCTTTTTTATTTGGTTCTTGAGCCACAAGAGAAGTTATACTAGATTTCTGTATGTATTGCTAAAAGGAGAAGTGTTTGTGCGTGTATGGATGCACAAGTTGCTGTTGTTGGGTGCTACTGATGCAGTACCCCTGTTTCCAGTAAGCTGGTACTCATTTTGCTGACCTTGGAAGATGACTGGGTGAGTCAACCCACAGGAGCTCAAACTCAAGACCCTAAGATCTTAAGCCAGCCACCTTAACCGTTAAGGCAACACCAGGATGAGAGAGAGACAGAGACAGATATATATATATATATTCTGTTTGCATAACTGAATTTGGTCAATCAATGTTCAGTTACCTGGGGTCATACCTGATGTGTACAGGGTCACATCAAACACTTGACACACACACACACACACACACACACACACACACACACACACACACACACACACACACACACACACACACACACACACACACACACACACACACACACACACTACTCAACTTACTACTACCTCTCCTACTACTACAATGCTACTTCTCTGTAACGGTCTCATTTATTCCCATCTTCTTATGGGATCAATTGAGGAATGCTTTTGGCCAAGTCTTTCACGAACTGGCTTGTCAGGCCTGATGGTTGACCAAATGTGGCAAAAATTTGAAATTTAACCAGGGTGTCAGTATTAACATTTACTGCATACTCTCGCAAAATATACTTTGGGATCTTTAACATCTACCAACTAGTACTGACAGACAAGTCACAAGTTTATCATCCACCCGTGCGATGAGGGATATGCTGAATGTGGGGCCGAGAATGAAACCCTGTTACTGCTAAACATCCCTGTACACTTAGTATAACATTACATCCCATTATACTTAGCTTAACCCGTTGAACCTCCTCTACTTACATTTAGGGTAATCTCTTTAACCTTGCCTTTCATGCTCCATTTAATCTTATGGCGCAATCTAAAACATTGGGTGTTTGTGCATGAAGCACTTCAAGACACGAGATTGAGTGTTTGGAACAGTGCAAGGTCTCCACAGGTCTCTTCAAATGCAGTGTGAAACGGTCACATGAGTTTGAAATTTTTGCACCAAAAATGTTCTTTGGCAATTGTGATTTGGACATTAAGAATCTTGATTGAAGCTCTCTCCAAATATCGGAGTGTCATGCCCTAGCCAGCCATTCGTGCATCGAGGAGTTGCATTGAAGACTTAATCAAACAGGGATCCTCAACGATGATGGCTCTTCATAAACCAGTGTCATGGATTAATACCTAAAGGGTGACTGAAAGCATCTGGGGAAGAGGAAGGGAACATGTCAGTGGTTTAGTGAGAAAAAGAGAAGGAACCTGCCATTTTACTGTTTGAGATGGAGTAAATGGAAGGTGTAAAAATGGAATGAGGCTGGAAAATGAAAATGGGGGATAAAGTAGGGGAAGTGAGGGAGAGGGACAGAGAGAGACCTCCCGCTAGGCAGCGAGTTTGGCAAATTAAACGAACAAACCCTGCGCTTAGGGAAAGCCAGATGCAGCCTTTCCCTGTTCAAGTCTAATGGTACAGCAGATGTCCCGCCTTTAAGCCTTACAGCTTACACCCGATATTTATGCCAAAAGTCGACGCAGATTATGACAACTTTACAGTGAAGCTTTGACACGTCGCCTTGCCGCCATATGTTGGGTGTAAAAATTATCCTCTGTTCGGGAAACCTCATTCCAGTGCTTAAACCCTAAACTCCCAGTGGTCTATTGGGCCCATTACCCACGCGGCAATTAAACTCGTTCTGGGTGCAGAGCGTGGGAGCTAGGGGCCTGGCGATCAGTTACTGAGCGAGGGAGGAGCTCGAAGAGCCTTGCTATAGCATGAAGGTGTCACCGGCTGTGTGCCTAGATCCGCTTCTGGTATAACCTGGAGAAATGACGTGCGACGGACATCATGAGAAGCTAGCCTAACTGGGATAGGTATGAGGCTGGTTACTTCCGTCACCGAAGGTGGACGGAGATTATGTATTCACCCGTTTGTTTGTCTGTCTGTTTGCCTGTGCACACGGTATCTCAAAGTTATGGACAAGTTCGGACGAAACTGGGTGGATGGTTTGGGTGTTTGCTAAGGACGAATTTGGTTCGATTTTGGTGAAGATCCAGACCTGGACACTAGAATTTTAAAAGAGATTCTTCACCATTGAGAGGTAGGGCCAAAAATGATATATAGCACGAGATCTCAAAAAGTTGTGGACGGATTCAGACAAAACTTGGTGAATGAGTTAGTTGGATGACAAGAACAAGCATATTCGATTTTGGTTCATGTGCGAATGCAGATCCATCCTCTCAGTGGGATACAAAACGTAAACTGTTCAGTCTGGCAGAGGTATGCGCTCTACTGAGTTCCTGCTTGAATGCATGTGCTGAAAATCAACATAACGGCAAGAGAGACAGCAAAAAGTGATGGAACAGCCAACTATAATAATTATAAAAATTTATTGTAAAGGAAAACAGCAAGTCTGTTGAAATTTACAAATGATTGGCTCCACCAGTGAGCCATTGAGTTCAAGATTTGTCTGTCAAGGTTATAAGCAAATTATTTGTATTCTGGTGTTCTGCCTGAAGGCAGGTTCAGTGCTGCCAAGGCAGTTTCTTGGCAAGGGTGAGGCAGGGTGGTTTGCCATTGCCTTACCAGTTTATAAGCAAAAGTGCAGATGAAATTCGAACGACTCATAATGCAAGAGTGTTGTGCAAGCAAGTCAATCTATTTCTCTCTGAATAATGTAAATATTTCAGTCTTCGTTGGGGTCCCGCCATTTTTCACTCTCTGAAGTGTTGATATCAATCACTGCGCAATCTACTCCTCTGCTACGCAATGCAATAACTGGAAAAAACATCTTTCGTTTGCCATTGCTTGTTTGAATTGTCCCTACCATCTAATTTACACTTTGGTTGACAATTTAATACATTGACATTTCTTTTGCATAAAATGAAACTTAAGGGGAAAGGAATAAGGGACGTTATCGATTTAACAAGAGCATTTGTGTGTTAAGTTTCGAACATAGAGTCAATCTTCTTGCCAAATTAAGATCCTTCTTAGTTTTAACCATTGAAAATGTCACATGAAGCTCCAACAGGAGATCAGATCATAATCGAGATCATTTGCACCATGTTTTACAGGATGTGGCGAAAATATGGAACACGTTTGAAATAGAAATTTATTTGATTACCTCCGCCACCGAAGGTGAAGGAGGTTATGTTTTCACCCCTTTCTGTCTGTTTGTTTGTTTGTCTGTTTCTCGCCTACAGGTCACAATTTAAACCGATCTTCACGAAACTTTACCACATGGTAGAGTTTGTCAGAAGGAAGAAGCCGATGGTTTTTGAGGTCTAAAGATCAAAAGGTCAACATAGGCCAAAAGTCAACAACTTAGGTGAGATTTCTAAATTCCTCAATTTTCATCCAATTGACTTGAAATTTGAAGAGGATTTATATTTCATGTCAACGAATTCAACCAGCCATTTGTTTTAGAGGTCAACATCGACCAAAAGGTCAACATAGGCCAGAATTCTAAAATTGTCAATTTTCATCCGATTCACTTGAAATTTGAAGAGGAGTTGCATATTTGGTCATTTAATTCAACCACCAATTATTTTTGAGGTCAAATTTGTTTTATGGATTTTGCAAGTATCATGCTCTGCACAACGTCCTCTTGTTATTGTCTGTCTGTCTGTTTATTGCCTTCAGGTCAAAATTATAAACCGATCCTCATGAAACGTTACCAAGTTGTACAGGTAGTCTCAACTGAGAAGCCTATTGATTTTGAGGTCAAAGGTCAAAGGTCATCTTGAGGTCAAATTTCTAAAATCGTCAATTTACATCCTATTAACTTGAAAGTTGAACAGGATTTGCATAGTCCATCTCTGAATTAGGAAAGCAACTATTTTTGAGGTCAAAAGGTCAAAGGTCAACTCAAGATCAAATTTCTAAAATCATCAAATTTCCTCTGAAAAATCATCAATTTTCAACTGATTAACCTGGGAATTAAGTCGCAATCACATAGTGCATCACTGAATTTGGAAACCAACTATTTTTGAGGTCAAAGATCAACTCAAGGTCAAACTTCTAAAATCATCAATTTCAATCTGAAAAATAATCAATTTTCATCCGATTGACCTGAGCTTTGATTAGATTGTCAATTTTAATCTTAATGAAATGGACAATTTGATGTATCCATGGCAACCTTTGGAGAGGGGGTGGATTTTGCAAGTATCGTGCTCTGCATGATGTCTTTTCTTGTTACTTGCAAAATCGAAGATTTTTCAAGTATATTGGTCAGTCAATATTGTTATTCTGTCTGTTTGTCTGTGAGATTTCTAAATTCCTCAATTTTCATCCAATTGACTTGAAATTTGAAGAGGAATTTTTTACGTCACTGAATTCAACCAGCCAATAATTGTTTTTGAGGTCAACATGGACCAAAAGGTCAACATAGTCCCAAGGTCAACAACTAAAGCCTGTATCTCACTGGGCTGCGACAAAATGCGAACGGGATTCTCCAAAA
>CM068954.1:148230142-148245563 GCA_035128595.1 Eptatretus atami
AAAGAATCGGACCAATTGGTCTTTATTTGGATCTCCAGCCCGGAGGACAGTCGGGCTGAAGATCAGTGGAGCTAGCTACCTGGCCGCGAGCGCGTGGCTGGCGTCCACTCTTTCCCAGAGCTCCGGTCACCCAAGGACGGACTAGTGCAGCCGAACCCAGTTGAGGTGAGTCGAGGTGATTGCCCAAGCTCGCGATCATTCGGAGGAGGAGGCTGCGGAGGCGGACGAGGACCAGGACTGACGACGAGGACAGTGGAGAAATCTCTTCTCCGAAATTCTCCCTTCTCCGAAATTCCGTCTGCGCTATTATTTCCTCTCCCCGCGCTGGGGGGGGGGGGTCTCCGCCCTCCCGCTGCACACCGATTGGTTGAGGGCGCCGCACGGCTCCTCCCCGAACTCCGCCTTCTTCCAAAGGACCGCCCTCCAACAGGAAGTTGAGCAACATGGTTCTGTGTGGGCTCCGCCACCAAACAGCCAGAGGAAGTGTATTCTGCGTGGCCTCGCCCACGCTGACACGCACGTGAGCGATGGCGTTGGTGGCAAGAAGCGAGATGAAGGTAAAATGATGCTGGCACTGTTGTAGTTGTTGGTGGTGTAAAAATAACGAAAAGAAAACCTGACTATTAAAATAACTTCACAGCGCATGAACATTTAACCACCCACTAGACAAGGAAAGGAAGCTATCTATAAAACACTACTTACGATATAACTGAGCTATAGGAACCTGAATGTTGTGTGCGATAGTTTTCCAAATCCGCAACAATATCACTGACAGTTGTTTTAGGGTTTTTTCATAGTTCTGATGATTTATTCTGTCATCAACTGCAGTTGTTTTCCTTGGTGGACCTGGCTGTTGTGTAGTACTAAGTACACGAGTGGTTTCTTTCTTTTTCAAGATGTTCCAGATTGTTGTATTAGTTACAGTATTCCCAATTTTTTTGTTATGGCTCTAATTGAATTCTTCTGTTCTTTCAGCTTCCAAATTGCTTGCTTTTCTTTCATTGACAGTTCTCTGGTTTTCATGTTGATTTATGGCTTCTGACTCCAAAGGCGGACTCCCAAGGCAAAATCAAAGGTTAAAACTAAGACGAGACATTCACAGCTCTTTAATGTGTGAACAATCAATGATCAACAAGAAACACCTGATCAACAAGAAACACCTTAGTGGGGCAACTTAGCTAAATATAGCATAACAATTGTGCATTTTGTGAGGAAAGCACCAAATTTGGCACACTAGTAGCCTATCATATTATGAACAGATTTGGATATTGGCCCATCTCAAATTTTTGATGGCAGTGGAAAATGGCTGCCACAGCCATCAGCGGCTGAATTTGAGATGGCCCAATATCTAAATCTGTTCATAATATGTTAGGCTACTTGTGTGCCAAATTTGGTGCTTTCCTCACAAAATGCACAATTGTTATGCTAAGCTGCCCCACTACATGCAAAAATTGTTCCAATACTTATGCTTTTCGAAAATGGGGCAAATGGACATAAAAAGTGCGATTTGTTCTACAATGGTAAAACATATTCTGTAGGTATACATATACATACCAAGAAATAAAAGCTGAATTTCTGTACTCTTGCCTCATATTCATCATTTCATCTCAAATAATTGGACTTCACTCTACCAATACTTATGGAGGGCACTGTATTTATATGATTTCCGCCCTCTCATGACTGACTATGTTCTGCCAGCTTCTGTGATCTTGAGCAACATCAAGAAGGTTCATTTGGTTGGTTCCACCTAGTTCCTTGATTTCATCTAACCATCCGATTCATTCATATCAGTCAATATTCTGTCCGCCCGCTACAGAACAAAGGCCTATGTGAATTCACATTGGGGGTATCAACATACTTATCACACTTGCCAAGTGTGGGTTTGCAAGAGGGTTATGGCAGGAATTTGTAATTTATTCAAGGTACTGGTGATAACTTGATCAGAGTATAGAGTTGGGTTGGGAATTGAACCCAGGCTAGACAGTTCAGAGGTTGATGAGATTTTTTTTTCTGTCCCTACTCTCACTCACTTATCCAAGCTCTTTTACTCACAGCCACACAGGTTACCTCTGCAGTATCATCCTGTTGGATATTTTCTGTCCCTACTATAACTCACCAATCCAAGCTCTTTTACTAACAGCCACACAGGTTATGACATTCCTCCCCTCCTCTCTCTTGTTTTCTTTCACATTCATTAATTTCCTTGGTACCTGCACCTGTTATCAGTGTTTGTATTTTCCCTTCCCTACGTCTTGTTACTTTTCAGTTACTCCATGAGCCTACACTTTGTACATAAAGGGAAATAATGAATAGAAATCCCTATCTACCTTTCCTAAAATGCTTGTTCCATGAAATAGTACAACGTTGTAGAACGAATAATTTAAGCTACGTTAACCCACATGCCTGTCCCGTCCCATGTTCATTGCCCTTACAGCATTAGTCTAAATCAATGAAACCATTACGTAGACCTTTGGAAGAGCCTCTGGACACACGCTAGACCGCTGGGCGCGATTTGGTAGCAAGACGCTGCCAGGGAGACGCGACCCCCAAAACATACTCGTTACCCACGATACGTTTGCTCGCCAGACGTCTTATCCCCCCCACCGTTGCCTCCAAGCATTGCCCTCCCAAAAGACTCTTTTTCTTACGAGGTATAACCCGGGGAGACGCGAGTTGAAGCCTCCGCGAGAATCCCCTGCTGAGTTCCACTCGTGCTGAGTTTCACCTTATTGTGGAGTTGTGATTTACTGTCCGTCACGGAGCAGCGACTTGTAGCCTACGTTACACCACAAAACGTATACATCCCATAAAATAACATGGAAAACCATGACACGTGCGAAAATCGTGAAACCATTGATGTTCGAGAAACGAGACACGAGAGTTGATCAGTAAGTCACCGCACACGGAGGTGGATATGCTAGGCCCTAAACACAACTACAAACATTACTCGAACTGTTCCATATTCAACTGGGAAAGTTTTGTGTGCTTGTATTCATTAAATACAAATGGTACCATTTTACAGACACTGTGTGTGTGTGTGTGTGTGTGTGTGTGTGTGTTCTGCGACCACTGTTTCTCGACAACCACTGGTCAATTTAATTGAAACTTGCCAGGTATATTGCTGGGGACCTGAGGATGTGCCTTTTCAAGGTTTGATATTAATCGGACAAGTGCTTCCAAGTTATGGCCATTTATTTACCAACCAATGAAAGGACCGTTGCTGCGTAGGCGTGGCCGATGCGTCATTTAGTTACCAATCACAGGACACATTGCTGCGTAGGCGTGGCTGCGTAGGCTGGTGCGCGGCCGGCCGACGATGACGTCACGTGCCGTGCCGGTTACGATGGGATCGGTGCCTTCGTTAGGCCTAAGTCACATTTGCTCTACGGCGAGGATACGGCGGCCGCAGAGTTTCTGCGGTGGCCTCAGGGTGTCCCTACGCCGTTTGGCTATATTTTACAGGTCGTAAGGTCGCCGTGGAATTATAACGCGGAGTTATAACTTTTTTCATTTCTACGTTCGCCGTAGCAATTCGACAAGCCGAAAAAAAAAACTGGTAAAAAAAAATAATTAACCCATTCGTTACCGTCCGTCTGGCCGCACGTTCGCTTAGGCACCTTGAGGCTACCTTGCGTCTGCTTGAAATTCTATGGCCGCCGCAGGCCCCTTAAGGTCACCGTGCGACATAAAATCAAAGACCGTACGGCAACCCCACGTTTTCGGTCTCCACAATTTCTAAGACTAAGGCCTAAGTCACATTTGCTCTACGGCGAGGATACGGCGGCCTACGCCCTCTGAATTGACAGAAACGTGCGGCGGCCGAGAGTTTCTGAGGTGGCTTAGGGTGGCCCTACGCCGTATGGCTATATTTTACAGGCCGTAAGGTCGCCGTGGAATTATAACGCGGAGTTATAACTTTTTTCATTTCTACGTTCGCCGTAGCAATTGGACAAGCCGAAAAAAAAAAACTGGTAAAAAAAAAACAAAAAAAATTAACCATTCGTTACCGTCCGTCTGGCCGCACGTTCGCCTTAGGGCCCCCTGCGGTCCTCCTGCGGTCGCCTTGCGGGCACCTTGCGTCTGCCTTGAAAATTCTATGGCCGCCGCAGGAACGCCCTAAGGTCACCGTGCGACATCAAATCAAAGACCGTACGGCAACCAACGTTTTCGGTCTCCACAATTTATAATACGCCGTGCAGCTCCCCGAAAAATAAAACATATGTGACTGCTACTGTAACCGTGGAATACTGCGGCCGCCGTATAATTGCTAGTGGCCGTAGATTTTGGAGACCCCACGGCCGCCGTGGCAAATGTGACAGGCCTAAATACGCCGTGCGGCTCCCCGAAAAATAAAAACTATTGACTGCTCCATTGTGTGACCGTGGAAATACTGCGGCCGCCGTATAATTGCTAGCGGCCGTAGATTTTGGAGACCCACGGCCGCCGTGCAAATGTGACCTAGGCCTTACCGTTGGCGTATGAGTGGCAATGGTCAATGCAGCGAATTCATGGCAAGCAAAGACAGGAGGTAAACTTGATTTTAATTTGGATTTTAATTTACTCTGTGTGTGTAAGTATCACAGCAGTTGTTACTTCGATGCAAGCATAATTCGTGGAATGCATGTGAACATTCCGTACCGGCACGCACCACTTCCGGAAAGTGATGACTTGATTGTTAATAATTTTTCGATTTCTTATGCGCATTTATATATAAACACAATGCCCAATCCATTCGTCGTTTACGAGAGTGAAGGAACGGCCTGTGTGGTTGTTTGAAAGTTTTTTTTTTGTTTTTTTTGGTTGGGGGGGGGGGGGGGTTGCACGTACGGGCACGCGAGAGCGAAGGAACGGCCTGTGTGGTTGTTCTGTCTCGCGGTTTTGAGTTTTTTTGGGGGGGGGGTTTGCACGTACGGCCACGCACGTACAGACATGCTGGGTTTCCTTATTTTTGGAGTAGGAGGCTACATTAAAAAGTAGCAGGTTACCATCACCGCGAGCGAAGCGAGCGCAGCTCTATGGCGGGGTCCAGGGCCCGAGGCGGGCCCTGGAAACCGGAGGATCCTAGATGGCTGGAGATGCATTCTAGCATGATTTCTGACATTAAATAGTTCTCACATTATCATGTGTTGGGGTGGAAAATCCACAAAAACAGGTGGTTAGGCCTATACTGGATGTAGTTGCATTAACATACTGACTGACTGACTGGTTGACTGAAATTCAGCGATACTGTATCGTTGGTTCAAGCAGCTTTTAAACAGGGTTCATTAATTTCAGGCCATGGTTTAGGCACACCAAGGTGTCTGGAAGATGGAGTATCTAAGCACTTTAAAGAGGCATTTTAGCAACATTTGGGCCATACCTTCGTTCTTAATAGGGAGATGATACTGCACATGGTGGAGTACAGTGAGCAATCTGAAGTAAGTGTGTTACATAATAATAGTATAGATGAACTAGCATTCATTAAGGAAACCATATTCCATTTCTCGGATTTCAAAACAGGGGGTGTAGAGATTTCGTGGTGACAAAAAAAAAAAAACGAAAAATCGGCGCTGAAGTAAGTAGCGGCGACCTTTGACATTTTTTCTCTGAGTAGACGGCTGCGGGTCGCCGGTAACCGTTCTAAGGAAACCCCTGACATGCAGGTACGGCCATGTACGTACGGGCACGCGAGACGGAAGGAACGGCCTGTGTGGTTGTTGTTTCTGGCTCGCGGTTTGAAAGTTTTTTTTATTTTTTTTTGCACGTACGGCCACGCACGTACGGGCACGTACTAGTATCTATAATTCTGGCAATCTGTGTGTGTGTGTGTGTGTGTGTTGTGTGTGTGTGTGACCGCTCTTCGACAACCACTGGTCCGATTAATTGAAACTTGCATGATATTGCTGGGGCCCTGTGGATGTGCCTTTTCAAGTTTGATATTAATCGGACAAGTGCTTCCCAATTATGGCCATTTATTTACCAACCAATGACGAGACACGTTGCTGCTGGGCGTGGCCGATGGGGAAGAGAACCTCAGCCGCGTTCCCCATTACGGGTTACAACGTACGGACTTCCGGATAATGATGATTCGGTATTCTAATAATTTCTCGATTTTGATGCGCATTTATAGATAAACAATGCCTCAATCCAGTCGTCGTTTACGAGAGCGAAGGAACGGCCTGTGTGGTTGTTTGAAATTGTATTTTTTATTTATTTATTTTTTTGCACGTATTTTTTTTTTCTTCTTTCTTTCTCTCTTCTTCTTCTTCTGTGTTTTTCCTTGCGATGACATTGCGAAAAGGCAAAATACGTTGGCGCTAATTGAATAATTGGCCATTAAAACTAAATTGCGAATAATCGTAACTACGATATGCGAACTTCCGGGCCACGCATGTACAGGCACGCGAGAGCGAAGGAACGGCCTGTGTGTTGTTTGTGGCTCGCGGTTGGAAAGTTTTTTTTTTTTGCACATACGGCCACGCACGTACGGGCACGTACTAGTATATAGAAAGACCCACCCACATCTCTCACCTGTAGCCAACAGCTTTCACTTATTACTAAACCAGGTGGCTAGAATAAAATCAACAATTGACCCTCCCACCTCCTCCAGCCGAAGAAGCTGCATAAAGCATCCCAAGAAGACCTAACAAGGTAAGTGCTATGCTGTTTCAACCCTTCCCAGAGTTCCTCAACAACTATATAAGACGTCACACATGTGTAGGCCTTCTTGGGTTGCTTGTGTAGGTGTCTTGGGTTGCGCTATGCAGCTTCTTCGGCCAGAGGGTGTGGAGGCGTCAATTGTTTTTGGAACGCAGTGAGCTTCATACTTAACGCGTGCACATGAGGAGATAGGAAACAACACACAATACCCCTGACAATTCGAATCCGTGTCGTTGGCTATGACCTTTTGCTTCCGGTTGTTTTTAAACGCTGTGCGGTGTATAAACACGATTGGGTTTTATTTCTATCTTTGTGAATATTACTTACGCGTGCACATGAGAGAATAGGAAACAACAACAACAACAACACATACCATGGCAATTTGGAATCGTGTCGTTGCCTATGACCCTTTTGCTTCCGTTTTTTTTTCTGTTTTTTTTCCGGTTTTTTGTCATGGGAATGATGCATGCCGGGAGATAAAGGCATCGTCGGAGACATGAAAGACCCAAATATCAGACATGGTGTATATTTCCTCCACTGATTTTAATAAAGATATCTCCCGCATCATCAAAAAATAATTTTTAAATCGTGATTTACATTATTTTGATCGCTGATCCCGAATCCAGGCCGAAGTAACCGGAAATTGCATATACACTTGTGAACAAGTTATAGGTAAAGTCAGAAGCGAATGTAAGAAGAATTCTACGTTCAATATAGTATTTATTTTTTTAGATGAGATCCTGTTCTAGGCGGTGTAGTTGTCGTTGTGAAGGTAATGTTGAGGAATTTTTTTTTTTTCAGATGAGATCCTGTTCTTGGCGGTGTAGTTGTTGTGAGGTAATGTTGAGGTAATATTAATTTTTTAGATGAGATCCTGTTCTAGGCGGTGTAGTGGTCGTTGTGAAGGTAATGTTGAGGTATATTTATTTTTTTAGATGAGATCCTGTTCTAGTCGGTGTAGTTGCGTTGTGAAGGTAATGTTGAGGGAATTTTTTTTTTTCAGATGAGATCCTGTTCTAGGCGTGTAGTTGTTGTTGTGAAGGTAATTGTTGAGGTAATATATTATATTTTTTTAGATGAGATCTGTTCTAGGCGGTGTAGTTGTCGTTGTGAAGGTAATGTGAGGTAATAGGTAAAGTCAGAAGCGAATGTAAGAAGAATTCTACGTTCGCTCTTCGGCTTTGCCTATTCATATTATATATTAATAATATATTATATATATATATTAATATATATATATATATATATATATACTCCACCATGCTCTTCTACCAAAGAAAGCTGCTTAAATCGACCATCAGAAGCTATATAAGGTAAACCCTTTACTGTTTCGAACTCTGCCGAATTCTTCTCGAGGTGCTAAACATTCACAAGTTGTACATGTATGAGAACCCCAATGTTACCACCCCCTGAGCTGCCGGACTGGTTTCATTACTTTTGGCGAATCATCAGTGACAGGCATAGACAGAAACGCACACCACCAAGGCTCCCAAGCATTTACCATGATGTGCATTGTCAATAGCAGTCAACATGTAAATGAAAAACAAGACCAAATCACGTCTCTCACTCGTATTTGGAGGGATTAACCAATCAACTTTTGCCTAGTCTTGTGTTTCATTATTCAGACATTAACAGATACGTACACAGAATTTCATTGTGTGTTGGGAGGGGTTTGGGGGATTTTTTTTGTGCCATTGACCTGAACCTGCGAACCCCCCCCCCTCCATTCCCCCAGCCCTACCCCCAGCATGTATGCACAATCTGGTGGGGAATCCAGGGTCAGGTTAAGGACACAAAAAAAATCCCCCCAAACCCTCCCTCCAACAAGAAAATTATCTACACGTATGAATAGGCAAGTCTGAAAATCATAGAAAAAAACGGCTTGGCCAATCTCCCAAATTTTGCACATGTGCTGGGGGTTCCCAGGGTCAGGTCATGGACACAACACCCACCACTGCAAAGCGATTCTCTCTGTGTATGTACAAGTATGTGTGTTTGTACATCTGAAAATCAAGAAAGTGACCTCAAACAAGGAAATTATATTTTTTCTATAGTTATATTTTTATTATTGTTATTATATTTATCTCAAGACTGCATGGGGTAAGGTGTTGTATGAACTCACTGTAGTGTGTTCAATTTTGGTCACCACATCTGAGGAAGGACATATAGTTGCCATTGAAAGAGTGCTCCATAGAGCAACTAGATTGGTCCCGGGCCAAACTAGAAAAAGCTATGAGGAGTGGCTGAAAGAGAAAGGACTTTTTACATGAGAAGGGAGACAATTACGAGGGGATGTGATCGAGATGTTTAACATAATGAAGAGTATGGAGTCGAGACAAAATTATGGCAGAATAATTTTTCAGCAGAATGGACACAGACAGGGCAAGTGGTCACAGTTTCAGAGTAAAGAAGAGGGTTCGGACGGTAGTAAACCAGTGGCCTTTCACTTAGAGAGTGGTGAATGCATGGAACGGTCTCCTTGCAAGGGTAGTGGCAGTAAAATGAGTGGATAGTTTTCAAATTGAGTTGTATCGGTATCTGGAAGTCATGGGGATGGGGGAGTATTGGGATGTTGGCACGATTATACATGTTTGATGAGATTAATATAATAGGCCTCCTCGTTCTTTGAAGTTCCTTGTATATCTTTGTATATCCACAATTTTATCTACATACACTCTGCACTCCCAGTGTAATAAAAAGGCAAGGATGCCATATACTTATAACGGACGCAAAAGTATCAGGATTTAAAAATTACATTCCCCTCTACACCTCCCCTTGCAGACGTAATAAGTAGATGGCCACCAATTGTTTTGTTTGTTTTTGGGAAATTTTCAGCATTTCTTTGCTACTCACTGATGCAGGTGCATGACGTCACTATACACATGGTGAAGTTACCACCTATGAAAAATGAAAAATAATTTATGTATTTTGCTCAATCCAGCGGGCGTCGACGTACTCAGATTGTCGATTCGTACGTTTGTGACATCGCTCATCCAGCTCGTGTGTCATGTACTTTACTTGGAAATACTTTGACTTTTCACATCAATCTAGGCTACCACAGTGATCACAGCCTTGTTTTCCTCTTTCTAGTAATCAGCAGAAACATTTCAAAGCATCATAAGAGACGTGCGTCCCCTAGCGCTGAAAAAGGGACCCCATGACGTCACTATCAAGTGGACAAACAGGTAAGAAGAATGAGTTTAAAAATGTTCTCAAAAGGATTCCGATGAGCAGGTGGACGTATCGAGTCAGAAAGCGACCTGAGAGGTAATGTTTATTGAAAACAAACTTTATGTAACAATTAATATGTGGTTTAATCTGATGTTGGTGATGACAAATTACAGCTCACAGATATAAGTCGAAGTTGGACAGCCAAGTGACAGCACTGTCTGTTTTTTGGTTGATTGCCCTAAATCATTCATCAAATTCCTGTAGGTGACACTCCTTATAGGCCACCCCGCGCACGCAAAGCGAAAAGCTGGGTTAAAGCAATCGGTTCATGTACGTCCGTCCGTCTGTCCGTCTTATCAGTTTCTGATTGTGAGTTTATGATCGAGGAACAACTTATTTATATTGAATGTTATGTTTGGAACATGAATAGGACGACAAGTTTGCCCGTTTAACAGTACTTTGGCCTTTAATTCGTCCTGATCGCAAATGCTCAGAGAGGAGTGAGATTTTTCTTTTTTCATTCTGTTTGCCTGCCTGCCATTCAAACAAAATTGAAAATAATTCCAAACAGGAAACCTACTGTTTTAAGGACGTTATAAAGGACACAAACAACAGGTACGAATAACTAATGTAATGTGTTAAATAAGGTGGTGTAACAGCTGCTGGAGAAAATGATGGTAAAACCTGGAATTAATATATTTATATACCTTGAAACCTCTTTCAATCTTTATTTAAATTGAATTATATAAAATTTGAAACACTGTACAAACACAATCGTCTTCATAATACTTCCAAGAACCATGATAAATAGCAATATTATAATATAATAATATAAATATATATATAATATATATTATATATAAATATAATATATAATATATATAGTGGAGAGGGTGTGGCACGCGAGAGGGACAGTAGTGGGTGAAGAAGACTCTGCCAATGTGGTGATGTAAGTACAAGGCCGATTGACGCTGTGTTCTATGGTGATCAATTAAGCCTCCAGCTCCTAAACTGTGACTCAACGTCGTCTTTTGACAGTGTATAAGGCCATAAGGGTGATGTGTGAGATTGCTTTCAGTTGTGCTAAACTTCTGGATTTTTAGAATTACCTTTAATATCATGATTTTATAAAGATTGAAGTATCCAGTGTACTTGAAGTTGAACATTTAGTGAGGGCCCCATCTAGAATATTGTATGCAGTTCGGGTCACCACAACTTAGGAAGGACATAGATGCCATGGAGAGGGTTCAGCTCGGGGCTACAATATTGATTCCGGGCCTTGCTGCACTCAGCTATGAGAAGCGATCGAAGGAGACGGGGCTTTATACACTAGAAAGGAGGTTGTTATGATGAGATATGACAGAGATGTTTAAGATAATGAAGGGTATAGACATAATAAGTGCAGAATAATTATTCAGCAAAGTAGACAGTGATAGGACCAGGGGCCATAGCCTGAGAGTAATGAAGAGGAGAGTTAAAATGGTGGTCAGGTAGGGGTCTTTTACTCGGAGAGTAGTTCTGTTCTTGCATATGGCAGCTTGGCTGTCGGGTAGCTATCATGTTTTGGAAGGACAGCTATGCTATTGATGCTGTGCCCCCCTACCAATACACTGGTGCTCATTTCGCTAACCTCAGAAGGATGACAGGCTGAGTCAACCCCACCTGGTGTTAATTCAGCAGCCAACAGGGCTCAAACTCAGGACCCTGAGATTCTAAGCCAGCCAACCTGGCTGCTAAGCCAACACCAGGCCGACAGAGTAGTTAATGCATGGAATGGTCTTCCTGGAAAGGTAGGGGCAGCAGAAACAGTAGATAAGTTTAAATTGGAATTAGATAGCTACCTGGAAGTATTGGAGATAGAAGGGTACAGGGATATTGGCAGGACTTTTAGGTAGCTCAAGTATGGATGATTGATTGTGTATCTATGCGGACTATCGTGTCTGTGAGGGTCTCGTCAAGGGGTGGTGTGTGGTTATTGTTTTTTGTTTCTCATCCAATAACCACCTTCACCCATTCCCCTACCCCCCCAAAAAAACTCAAAAAAATTGCTTTTTTTCTTTTTTCTTGAAATAAAGTAAATATATTTCCCCATTTTTATTTTAACACCCTTGGGATATCCCTGGGCTTGCCACATTGTCTCATTCACATTCCTCCCCTCATTCCCCCAATTAAATTGCATCGTTTTGATGGATAAAATAGGTCTGGTGTTGATGTGGCACAGGCATGATGGACCGAATGGCGTCCTCCTGCATCTAGTTTCCTAGTGTAACACTGCGCAGGGTATTGTGTTCTCCGAACTCTCTCGTCACAATGTGATGAACAGTCTGATCTGGGCGACTGTTGAGTGCAAACCACCGTTTTGGGGGAGAGGTCGAAACCTGGAGGCTCTTCTATCGAATGACTTACCAGTTCTTTGTCAGCAATGTTGTCTGTCCAGAGATTGTGCTACTTGTCCTTTGTGACCCTGCATCACTCAAAACATTTGTAGAGCCCCAGAAATGTTTGCATGCCTTGAGTTACATATTTGGTAGATTCTGCACATCTTCATGGATTGGAAGCTCTGGGGTGGCTTTAATACAGTGAAAATATTTTGGCATTCGGCACACATCAGTTTGGTGTGATGTAGAACATGACTGAGAGCCACTGCACAGGTGTTGATTTCAGTGTTCCGCTGATTATCCGCATCATTGTTATCTGAACGGTCTCCAAGTGTTTTGTGTGGCTGCTCTCTGTCCAAACAGGAGAACAATATTCTGCTGCAGAGTCCACAAGAGCAAGGCTAACAGTGCGAAGACAGCGTGCAATTGATCCACAGCTGGTGCCCGCTAGTTTTCAAATGATGTTTACCCTGGTCTGGATCTTTTCTGTGACCCATTTGAGGTGTTCATGGAACGTGAGGCTGTGATCAAGAGTGACTCCAAGGTACTTGGGGAACGGTTTATTCTTGACTGGATTGCCACAAAAGGAAACCTGGAGCTTGCTATTAGCCAGTCAGTTGCTGAGATGGAAAGCAGTCACTGTAGTCTTTGTTGGGTTTGGGTGGAGGTGCCAGTAGATGGAGTATTGCTCCATTACTTTTAAGGTCTGGGGCAGGGTACTGCTGAGATCTTCAAGGTTGATTGCTTGTGTAGCAAGGGAAAGATCTTCTGCATAGGCAAACTTTCTAGAGGTGGTACAATGCATGTTGCTCACATATATGTTGAAGAGGATTGGAGCGAAGACAGACCCTTGGGGAAGACCATCATTCAGAGTCCTTATGGACCTTGTTTGTCCTTTGAGTGAAACCCTATATCTTTGATTGATAAGCATAGAAGAATGAACACACATTGTCGCTTGACACTGGAAAAGCCTGGCAGCTTTCAACAGAAGACGATGTCACCATATCGTATCATACACTGATGGAAGATCAATTAATGCAACACCTGTCTTGATCATGCATTGGTAGCCAGCCTCAATGTGGGTGGTAAGTGCAAGTACTTGATCAACACAGCTCCTACCAGGTCTGAAGCCAGCTTGTTCCTTGGGATGGTTGGGCTCCACCGGTGGAGAGAGCCTGGCCAGAAGGACATGCTCAAACAACTTGTATGTCGTACATAGCAGAGATATGTGCCGATAGCTGGATGGAGTCAGCAGCAGGTTTCCCTGGCTTAAGGATGGCAATGACTTTAGCCTCCCTCCAGGTTGATGGTATGACTCCAGTTGCATGGATGTTAGTGAAAATAGAAGCCAACAAATCATGTCCGTGAGGTCCCAAGTTAACGAGGTGATGTAATAGGTACAGTCATGCTATAAAAAGCATATTTAAGCATTACAAGTCAGAGATGCACTCTACTCCCACATCGTTTTGCATCATTTCCCAGACAAATTCGCGTGAATTACACGTCCTGTACTTGCACAGCCAACCGACAGAGGGCGCCAACAGCATGTTTGTTCCCATTGCGACTAATGTTGTCTCTTTTTAGTTTGCAAACAATTATTTCCAACAAATCAATGTATTTCCCAAAACGTGATTCTAATGTGGATCTTGAGGTAATTATTTCACTCTAAAATTCCATTTGATGAAGCTCGATGATTTATACAGTACATGATGTGTTGATGTACAGACGAAACAAAGAGCTGAGAAAGGTAAGCAAAGCACATTCACTGCAGAACATCGGCTGCTCAGCAGCCTTTCATCATCCCGTGCTTTCTCATCCATTCTCGTGCAGCAGGTGGATGTTGGTTGCATAATTTCTGGGAGCACGGCAGTGCCGCTGATGCGGTGCCCCCTTGAAGTCTCAGGAAGGATTTCTGTCGGTAATGAGATCAGGATGCGTGGCAGTTGGGAGTTGAAGATGACTGTTCACACTTGATGTGGGAACACACGCCTGGGCGCACAAATTTGTCGATGGAGGAGCTGCTGCTCGCAGTCAACCACAGTCTGAGTTACAGCAAGCTGCGTGGAACCTGGTGTGAATGAGTGTCCAAGAAGACCAGACCACTTGCAACCCGCAGGTAAGGCAGGAATTAGTCTTTTATTCAGAGTGCCAGTGCACTACCGCTACAGCATCCTGTGGAACTACAAGCTATTATGCAATATACAGTGGTCTGCTGTTCTTACGAAAAACACCATAGAATCGTTAACATTCACCAGCAACAACCAATGATGTAGGATACAAGACTTGCATTAAGTTTAACGTCCATCTGTGGGATAGCCAACTCATTGATGCATTGCCTCGCTGTGAAACACCAGCATAACAGTTTACAGTCGGGTCAGGAAGCCACTCGGAGCTGATAATGTCTTCATTTTACAGGTAAGATATCTTTCATGAAATATAAACATTGAACTGTTCAGTCGAGATGTGTCTGCGATTGTTCAGGCAAGTGTCCTGGTGGAATCCTTTACTCCCATTACTATAAGCCTTGTTATATGAGGCAATGAATATATCTCATGGTCTCAAAGACAGGTGCGTTGTCTGCCCTACCCCGTTCAAGAAAGGTGGACTTTCCGACCTGTCGTTACAACTACCCCCCCCCCCCCCCCACCCCCCCCACCCACAACCCTACATCTACCTACCTCTGCCGATCCCGTTTTTTCCCCAAACCACTTTAAGCATCTAAGCCTCTTCCCTCAATACAGGCAAATTAGGGAACTGGACACACAATTTGCAAAGCCTCCATTGAAGGTCAATTAGTGATCAAAACGTTGGTGTTGGGTCTGAGCCTTGCCGGTAGATAGACAAAGGAGTTGCTGGTGTGGGAAACCACCCTATGTTTTCTGCACACGATGTGCATTTTATAATACAAAATGTGGACTCAGGGTATGGAGCATGGTCGTCGAGTGCATATAGGCAACAAACTAACAATGGGGCCACATTTAAAGGTCCCATGTCACTCAAAAGTACTGAAATTGCATATATATATATATATATATATATATATATATATATATATTATATATGTCCTATAGGAGTTTTTCATCGTGATTTCTGATCTGACAATGTTTTTTCACAATACTCGTTCTGTAAAATGTAAAATTAAAAAAAACAAACCTCTTAGAGAATGCCCCTAAAAATTCTGCCGAAATCTACTGAACGACGCGTAACCCACATGACGTCATCTCCAGAACAAC
>CM068954.1:148251598-148280259 GCA_035128595.1 Eptatretus atami
TTCCCTGTCCTCTTCTTCTATTCCTTGCCCCTTTCGACCTTAGCCTCGGACTTCGACTTGACTTCTTGTACCACATAACACTACGTCACCTCTCGTACTGGCACATAGATTCCACCTTGCGGATGATTGTCCTTCTAGCATAGGCATCAAATATCTTTGAAATGCGTGAGGTAGGGCATTGATAATGCTGAGCCATCAATGATGACTGCATCTCCCTTGGTTCTCTGTCTGGATGTTCACTTGCGCTTCAAGAAATTCAGCAGCTGTGACTTCAAATTTTTGTGAGTTTTTTTATTTTTTCAAATTTTTCAAAATCTGGATTTCAAATGGCCAATCGGGCAGATTTGATCAGAAAGCCCTGCAGAACAGAAATGCCAAATTTGATGCTTGTATTATAATTTGCACGATTTTCTACTATCTACTACACAGGGAGGGGGGGGGTCGATTTCTCGATGTAAATGTGTATCTTAAAGTGCCATGTGGTGAAAGCCGCATACAAGTCATAACGGAAGGCACTCGTAGAGCGCACACCTCCCCGGATTCGGATCAAGATTCAGATCTTCACCAAAATCAATCAATTCGTCCTTGTCACACACCCAACGTGTCCACAAGTTTCGTCCGAATCCGTCCACAACTTTTTGAGATAACGAGAGAAAGAAACGAGAATCCACAACAAGGGCACCATACTCATCTTTGAGCTTTCTAGCCTGGGTTCAAATCTCGACGCAGCTATAAACTACTCCCCTGGTGTTTCACATGCAAGGCGTCCATCGGGATCACGGTTAATCCGAAGAACCCATCTGCAACACTGGTCGGTGGTGAAGTTAAAGGATCCCACGAAGAGTAGCGAGTCATCACCGGCATCCTGAACAAATATAAATTTCTTCCCGAACCTTCTCACCCACCGACACATGGCGAACGTGCGGTATTTCAACCCCCGACGTGAGATGAGGAGACGTACGTCCTGCGTGGACCACACCAGGCTGGTGATGATGATGATATTGATGGTGATGATGTGATGATGATGATGATGATGATGATGATTGAAGATTTTTCAAACATTTGTGCCTTTTTATGGAGATTATCATTATTTCTCTTGTTTGATGTATTTTGATATTTTGCTTTGTTACTCTGCCCGTATTGTTGTGCGCAGACTCTCTTGTTCTCAACCTGATAGTAAAATAGGAAGAAGGAGATTGTGGTGATGGGGGGGGCTCAATGCATTGCGCTCATCCAGCTTAGAAGTCTTATAAACGATTTCTCTACAAACACAAGAAGCCAAGGAGATAGTACATTTCGGCTTGTCAGCGCGTGACGAGGCGTGGGAGATTTGGGGGGGGGATGGGAGGAGGGTGGTGGCTGTTGGGGGGGGAGCAGGATTATGTACACATATCATATAAAATATATATTTAGAACGCATGTAAATAAAATAACTATACATTCTGCGTGCGTCGTATAATGCGCCAAGACGTGGAAACACCAGGAGACAAGGATGAGGGAGGGTGGGGACGGGAGGAGGGTGTGGAAGCTGGAGATGACGGCGCTTTGTAAACTGTTGGGGTGGGGGGATAGAAAAGGGGTTCGGGGTTAGAGATGCGACAGCTAAAACAGTCACATATTGTCATTGAACATTTCGTTTTCACTTGTAATTAACAGTTAACATCTCCCAACAACAAAAGCGCAGACACTTTCAACAGCGATGTGATTTTTAATGATTTTTTCTCCGTGAATCCCACGATGTGGATTTTGAATTTGTTTAATTACGATCGTAATAATAACAGTGGTAATCATGAGCCTCCCTGTGATGGCTCTGCCATAACCATGGGCCGGTGTATGTTAATGGCTAACCGCAGGGCAGCGCGATTGCTACGATAAAAAGGATTGAAATAAAAAAAAACATCACAGGGAGTGAGAAGGAAAATGGAAACATAAAGAACCATTAAAAATGTAATTACATTTTTTTTTTCCCTTCCTTGTTTAAATGAAAACCTTTGAGTGTAACTGAGTGTCTATGTGGAGTGGTGCATCCTCATGACAAATTTTTTTTGTTGAAACTCAAATTCAGAACACTGAACCAATGATCAGAAGGGTGTGTGGTGTGTGGTGTGTGTGTGTGTGTGTGTTAAAAGAGACCCTCCATATATAACTTTAACAAATGTGAAAAAGTTGACTTTTATAAGATAGAAGCACACACACACACACACACACACCACACACACACACACACACACACACACACACACACACACACACACACACACAAACACACACATTTCTGCTAAGATCGATCACCTGGGTTATCATCGCAACTCACTATAAACTGCCCTCCTGTGTTTCGCAGGCAGGGCAAACATCAAGTGTGTACCATCCCTTGGATGGATGTTAAACTGTGTCTCTGGTCTGCTACAGAGTTGATTTATATAAAGTTCTCCATGTCATGAAGTGACACTTCACAAAATGGAGCAAGTTATCACCAGCTTTCTGAGTATATATATAATATATATATGACATAATTTGCACTCTAAATAATTAATTATCGAAAATAGTGAGTACAGTGCTATATTGTAAGAGGTTATTTATTACAGAACAATGTCAGCAACCTATTATTAACTTTACAAAACAGGTTCATCGAGGAGCTAGGTGATGGAAGATAGGAGGATACCAATCTGACATTAGGAGTTAGGAGAGAAACAAAATGGGCACAAATAAGCAGGTAGACAAACGAAAATAAAAAGAAGAACAAAGATAATAAGTGCAGGTAAGACAGTGGGTGTGTAGAGAGTTTATTAGGGTATAGAGCAATCACAACTATTGATGCAAATCATATGAATAACGGACTGCCATGTTATGCCTTGAGGAAGAATGTTTATCTTTCTTGACTCAGAAATCAACAAGTGGTCGCAATGAAAACAACGAAGTGGAAGAATCGTGATCGTGGGTTGTCCCATTCCTGATCTTTTCTTCTCTCAATGACTTTCCTTAATCCAGCTGTGTCGTACTTCTACCTGATCCTGTTTGTCAGCTTTTCTCTCTCTGCTCAAATGTTTTGTTTACTATCATTATGCTCTTTCACATGTCTGCATGTCCCGTGCTTTGAAGTTCCTGTTCGTTCCACCCACTTAATACTATCTCCTTAGTCTGCTAGTTCCTTTCTGTTGTTTATGTATTTGCCTTTCAGCCCTCCATCATCAGCTCGTACATGAGCTCGATCTCTGTAAGAACGTGACAACATGAGCATATCTAAGAGGACAGATGGCTGAAAGACCAGAGGGCAAGCCCAGAGAGAGGAAATGAGATGCCACAACCTGAAGTGTATGATACATGAGAGCAGCAACAGACCTTTGCTTTACTCTTGTGAGATCTGATGATGCTCAATCTTGGAAACACTTACTATACGTTTGTACACCTGAACCAAGATCGACCATCAATATAACAGACCGTTTATAAAATGTTCGTTTATTTTTTTTATTTTTTTTTACAAATGTGAAATATCCCCTTCCTTGTAAACTAGAATAAATTGAAATTTTGGAAGAAGTGTGTTGCTACATTTGTGTTATAACCAAAAACACATTAAATCCATTTTTTAAAATTTTTTTTTGTTGTTGTTGTGTATAATGTCGAGGCTCGTCTGAGAGTTGACACACAGAAACGTACAAACAAGGTCAAGGAGACAAGAGGGTGGAAAGGACGGAAAAAAACAGTCAGGAAATCTCTGTAATGTCAAAATACACGTGAATACCTATTTATACTTGTTTTAAAAACCATCTGATTTACATTCAAATTTGTCTGGCTCACAGCAGATTAACAGCTCACCCATGGGTCGGTCGATGCAACGAGCCACCGAAGGAGACTCAGCATCCGAGCCGCTGAGCGCGCCTATGCGTCCAACTTTCACCAAAGCAGCCGCACCCGACCCTTCCTGTCTCCTGAAGCGTCGTGAGTGCTTACGAAGTCATTGAGCAGTTGGCGCCACATTCCTGCACTCACGGGCGCGATCCGCCGATGGCTCGGAAACGCGTGGTGCGGTCTCTGCTTGATCGCCTTCCATACCCATCTCCGTGATTCCATCCAGAGCGATTCGCTTGTTTCGGCGTAGTCAGGGAAGCTTCATCGAGTACTGGAGCCTCCTGTTGGGGAAAGGAAATAGGATGCAGGGGTGTCGGGAAGGAAACATGAAAAAAGCCGAAAAGGAAGATATAGAGGAAAAGAAAATAAAAGCAACACATCCCATTGAAACAACAATGAGGAAGCTTCTACAGCGGTCAGCGAGAACATCAACGTGCGCTCTTGTAGAGCGACAATCACATGTTTTCTTCTTCCAAAAGGTCTCAGTCTTATCCTTCCACAAAGTGAAGTTCAATTGCTGTTTTCATTCTTACATCATATATTTATGTACAAAAGATCTCCAAAAGAGACTCAATTTTTGAAAGGTGGGTTCTTACCTGAGGTGCGCAAGCAGCAGGTGGGCGAGGTGCAGCCAGAGAATTGCGGGAAGTGCAGTGAACAACCCCAAGCAGCAGCATCAACGACAGGTTCGCATGATGGTGAGGCTGCAGTTGTATCCGTAGTTCGAAAGTGTGAAGCGCGAAGGACGCAAGGATGGCGCAAAAAGGTGAGAGAGGCACCGCTGGAGCGCTTTCCAAGTTGTGTTTCCAGCGGATTCTCGTGCTTTATGGCATCTTTGGAGCGCGTGGTAGAAGTGGCGGGAAGGGGAGGTGGTGTTTCTCACTACCCCCCATCCGTCTTCTTTATCCCTGTTCGTCACCTCCTTTTTTTCTATTTCAATCACATAATCCTAATATGTATATACCTCAACTCATAACCGTAACATGCTCGAGAACCCTCCCTTTATGAACCTTGAAATTTTCTTCCATTCTTCATATATACCTATCACGGTAGGTGATCACATCACCTTTGTCTGCGCCTTTGTCTTTTTCTGTATCTGTTCTGCCTTGATAACTCGGAGAGGCTTACGGTCTCACAGTCTTCTATCGGCGTTTTCTGTCTTGCTCTGCACTTGAAGCCTCCTTCGACATTGCCTTTTTACGCCTCACCCATCGTCGCACACGTTAACCCATAAAGTCCGCTTCATGTTCACCCTCACTCCTTCGTCCCTTTCTTCTCGTTTAGGAATCCCCTTCTGATTCCCAATATGGCCATTTATGTTGCTTTCATTACTCACAGATATCTTTGATCTTTTTCTGCTATGCACCTTTGGCACCTGCAGTAAACTATCATCAACCTGACGTTGTTTCACTTTTCTGCTGCAAGTTCTTCCCAGCTAATTGTTATCCATCTATAAACTCATATATTGACCGTCTACAGTCAGTCGTTCAAGTCTTACATAGCTCGACTTTAATGAATCAAAACCTTGCTTCCATAGCATATTGGGAAGTTGATGATTTATATGTGATGGTATAAACAAAACGTCTTTCAAAAACTGTACATGATATACACTGAGCACCAGTTCAGACGAGCTGCATCATAGAGGATTATTCATCAATGATTAAAATTATGGTGTCAGGAATATTACGGTGGTAAATGTATAAAGGGTGGAGGAAATTCATGCCAAACTGAACATAATGTATATAAGATTTACTCTGCGCTATCACGGATACCAAATACAGGGTGTCCTAAATCCTTGTGCAACTTTGAACTTTTATAACTTTGACGTACACGCGTTAGAAACAAACTATAAACGTACATGAAAGCATAACTCTGTTATTACGAATACAATTCAAGTTTTTACGCTTCAACATAATCACCATCTTTCGTATACATCGCTCAATCCAATTCCATCTTGTTGAAAACATCTCCAGTTGCTCTAAATAGTTCATGCAATGCATTGTGATCGTAGCCTAAGTTCATCCAAACAATGTGTTTTGATAAGTAAACAACAACATTTACATAGCCCATAAAATGTAGTCCAATGGGACAGTCAAGTGAACGAGGTGGCCAAGCAATTGGTCATATCTACCGATCCACTGTCAAAAGACATCATTCATGAACCGGCGCACATTTGTACCATAGTGACAGGGAGCCCAGTCTCCTTGTATAAGGTGAAATGCGAAATTTTTAATCGGCACATTCAGGAACATAGACATTCTACAACATTGCAAAGTTATGTTCACCATTGACTGTGGCTTCTTCCAACGAAAGAAAGGACCAATATTGGACACCTTGAAGGAACACCATACATTGATTTTTGTGAGTCTCTTTAATGTTTCCAGACTTCCTGAAGTTTTTCGTCCCCCAATGCGGTATTTGGTGGTTGACTTTACCACTGATTGACAAGTGCCTCATAAGAAAATGTCAACTCATCAAACCCAGGGAATGTGGATTCAACAATAGCAAAACAAAACATTAACGTTCACAAAACGGTATGAATTATGCTTTCATATGCCATTTACAGTTGGTTTATATCATGTGTATATGAAAAGTTATAAAAGTTAAAAGTTGCACAAGACTTTATGACACCCTTCAGTATGGTCGTTATGCATTTGAAATGTTTTTTGTTTTGAAGAGTCCTTGAACTTTTATGAATCCTTCAACGACCGATAACTTTTGAATCACATCATTTTATTGATACTAGAGATAATACCAGTCACAGCAAATATGTTATTATGGTTTTCATTTAACAATTTCACAAATGTGAAAGCTGAATTAGAAAAGTTTTTCACGTACACACAGGTACCTCCCCAACAAAGATCTTGTGAGTACAATTAAATACATCACATGAGACCTTCCATTAGACATGTTGTGACGTCATCGAGACAATATATTATAATATATATATATATTATATATATATATATATATATATATACTAACTGGACTACCCAGAAGAGGTGAAATTTGAATGCTGTTGTTGAAGCTCCAAATGTCACGTCACACTTGAACACCCATCTTGTTTTCAGCATTCATAAAGTTCTCAGAACGCGATTATTTGTATACCAGTACAAGAACGGACTTTGTTTTTCACATTTACGAGAATATAAATAACTACAGTGGCACTCGGTAGAGTGCTATCTCGCCTCACGCACTCATTCTGAACAGAAAACCATCGTTAACTGAACACGCTACTATATAACCGTTCATCCAGTACCCTTTATGTCACATACATTGCTATTATCCGTAGCTTTATGATGAATTATTAGGATATTTAACAACCATTTTTGTGCATATTAAGGGTAAATTGCGTGAATAAAGATGAATAGGGGAAAAAAATCCAACTATATTCCCATGGCTAGTCGATCATATGCATTAAATTTCACATCAATTGTTAAGCGGTTCTGGAGAAGATTCTTACTTATTATTTTCATCCCCTATGGCTGCCAGTCCACGTGAACGATGACGTCATACATTTAATCCTACAGACAATTGGGTCATAGATCGGATATCTGATGTTTCAGATTTTTCGGATAAGGATTTCGATTCAACCAATTATCCTGGCATACCGCTCACCTATCAATTATTCCTCATGCGAGTTGATGACATGTGCCAAATTTTAAAGTGAAAATAATATGACACACACACTAGCATTGCAATAGCCTCTTTGGGGTGAGACTAATTAAGGGAATCCCGAATTTTGGCAGAGTTTCGGGCATTCACGACAAGTCGAGACGTTTCAAGCTCGAGTGTCCACCCTGACACTGCCAAAGCGTCACAGGATACTCGATTTAAGTGGCAAGATTTGTAATTGTTCAGGTTCCGGCGATAACTTGGTCCTCTTTGTGAAAAAACACTATCGGATTTTTAATGTCAATCCTCAAGATATAAAGCTCCAACGCATGGCACATACGTCTCCTACCCACCCAGTATCAACCTATACCTACGATAATAGAGATGTTTGTCTTTCTGTCTGTCTGTGTCGCCATTTTCTCAGAGATGGCTAAACGATCTTTGTCAAACTTTCAGAGGCTCATCAGTGAGGTCGGGAGTGTGTCGGCAAAAAACAAACCAAAATTTTTTTGAAATTTTGAACAAAAAATTGGATCTTTTTTTTTGGATTTTTTTTTATCACTATAGTGCTGAAGCCTTGTAGCTATGTGAAAGATAACATTAAACGATCTCGACCCCATTTCTAGTAGTTTAGGAATGTGTTTTAACCCCCACAAAAAAACAGAAAAAACCAAAATTCGATTTCTTCAAAATGCCAACAGATTAGAACAGCACCGGGCAACACTGGGTATTGTCTGCTAGTTGTCAATAAATGTCTTTTTCTTGTTAACTATATGTAAATCGGATCTGATGGTGCAGAGGTAGCACACTACCTTCGGCTGTCAAGCCTGGTCCGATTCCCGACACAACCATAAACTGTTGGATCGTGCTTCACAGGGAGGGTATTGCATCACAAAAGTGTGCGATCTGTCTTAACGTGAAGCTGCGTGTCCCATCTACTGTATGAGTTGGTGGAGTTAAAGATCCTTCAATGTATTTCACCAATAATATACGAGTTATTGCAGGCACCCAGAGATTCCAGAAATTCCTGTCAGACTATCACTGTAAGGTAAAGGCAAATCCTTAAAATGAGGATGCTTCAGAGCATTGAACCTCCTGTTGGGCAGAGCACAAGAATGAAATATATATTGAACTAGAAACGCAGATATTTTCAAGAGATTTCAATGTCTCTCCCTTTGACACTGCAAATCAAAAGAAGAACTTACCATTGATTACCGCTTAAACTGTTGAGGTTTTGTAAGACATCATTTGCAAATTCCAGTCTGGATTGTTGAAATACTCGTGGGAGGTTATGTTTTCACCCTTGTTTGTGTCTGTCTGTGAGCAGGATATCTCAAAGATTATGGGTGATTCGACGAAACTGGTGGACAGTTTGTGTGTGTCAATGACGAATTTATTCGATTTTGGAGAAGATCCGATCTGGACACTAGAAATTTAAAAGTGATTCTTCACCATTGAGAGTTTGTGCCAAAACGAAAGATTGCATCATATCTCAAAAAGTGTGGATGGATTCAGACAAACTACTAGTGGACGTTGCTTGTGTGTCAAGACGAATTGATCAATTTTGGTGAAGACTTGGATCCTGATCTGGCCTATCATGGGATACACAATGCAAACTGTTCAGGCGCATATGCGCTCTACCGAGTGCCGTTAGTTTTCGACTGATTGACCTTGATGCCTGTTAATCCCAAAACGACTCGAACACCAAATGTTCTGCGCATACCTATAGGGACTGTGGAAAGCACCTTTGTGCCAACTTCATCTTTTACCACTGAAATATAAGGAATAGCAGGTCAAAATTTTTTGTGTGTTTTTTAGTGTTTCACCTTTGAGGCATTACATATGAACGAGTGTAAATGAATAATAATAATTAAAAAACAATTGAGGTATTTGTCTTAATTATAAATCAAATATTAAAAACTATTGCTGTAGGAAATGAGGGAATGATGTCCATTGCAATTTTCGAAGAGCAACAGCAAAAACGATGTCTCCTCCCTGTAGAATGAAGACTATTGATTAAACCTTCACCCGAACCTCAAATTGAGACATATGGAAGCATAATCCTAACCCTGTGGGGAGGGAGACATAAAACGAAAAAAGTTAGTCTTTCTACTATTTGAATAATCTTCTGAGAACATTCAGAATTCCAACAAATAAACACCTGCATGTTTTTGCAAAGCGTCAGTATAAGGAAGCTCGACCACGAACGGCTGTATGTTGAGGAAGACACAGAACAGACGAAAATGACGGATGCTCGTTCTTATATAAAATGAAAATTAATATATCACATGAGAATAAACAATAACATCATCAAGATCATGACAATGCAACGGACGTCGCACCTCTGTTAAATCCCTTTCGCTGATCGCATTGACACAGCAATCTCTCCAATCTATCACTCTGCAATCTTCAAATAGAGATCCACTGGATGTAGAAGACAAAAGACAGTTGCATCACAAATATCCGTTCTTAAACAATATATCCTGCAGTAAATATACCTAAAGCGAAAAAGCATGGATGCCAATCACCTCCAGATGACCACGCTCGTATGCGCATTCACTTTCGTCAGCCGAGACGCAATTCGAGAGAAGGTTCGAGGAGGACAGGCGATGAACAAACATGCCACAGACAATTAATCGTAAAGGGGAAAACTGAACAGCCCTGGCATGTAGGAGGGTGTAAGCGCAAGGCACAGCTGATATATAATATATAATATATAATATATATATTATATATAATTATATATATATAATATATATTATCTATATATTTATGTATATAATATACATATTATATGATGAACTGCCTCTTTACAGAGTGTTGCTGCCTGCCAAGCAGTTTCGGCAAGGCTCATCCTGGGTGGTTTGTGTCATTCATTGCCTTCCGGGCGTTATTTATCCGTGCTCCTCTTTTAAATGCCGAGCATCAAGCACGGAGGTAGCACGCACATTATTAAATCTTGATATGGCTCGTTCAGGTTCGAACCACCGACCCCCCAGACTCAGAGCAGACTCTCCAACCATTATGTCACAGAGTCTGTTATATACATACATAAACTGTATATGGCTGGCACATGGCTTAGATGCACAACACTCGTCTCTAAGTATCTATCCTGGTTTGAATCCGACCAGCTATAAAACTTCATCCCGGTGTTTCACAGGCAGGGTGATTGATTCCTCATGTGTGTGCCGTCCCTCGGATGACGTTAACTGGGCAAACCGACTTCTGGTATTAGTTGGTGTATGCTAAAGTGCCACGGTGTCCTCACGAACTCTCCCGCACCCTGAACAAATTCCAAAAAACGCAATAACTCGCATACTCTGCATGAAAGGTATTTTGGGATCGACACATTGACCAACAAATGCTAGTAGATGGACATCTAGTTTAACACCCATCATCTGAGCACGGGCACTTTGTGATGTGTACATCAAAAGCCCGCCTACAAAGCACTCACAAAACAATCCAACAGTACAAAGTCTATATCCGGCGAGAATCAAACCTGATTGACAGTTCAGAGGTAATGCATTAGCTCTGCAACACTTATCAGACAACATATTGTTATATGCCTCCCCTAGCGGGCAAGCATACCGCCATATGAGTGTTATGGAGAATAGCACTGAGTTTCATTCTTGCTCGCCGTGGGGAGGGGGGCTTGTAATCATAACCATATGACTTTGTATCATACCATTTAGAGCTACAATAAGTCATGTAACCCTGTTTATACATCTACCCCTCTTTTTGATTATACCTCCTCCTCTGATCCAAACTCCGTTATCTATCCCTTCCAAAAATTTCTGCTGGTTCGGTTGTGCTGAATTGGGGATTGTTTCAGATGGCACATCGACACTCAAGCAAATGGTGCAAACTATTTCCAAGGCTGAGCTATATAAGGTACTCCTGCGATGCAAGAGAAATGAAGGACGAAAAAATAAATCAAAGAAAGGATACCTTTGATACAGAAACAGAGAGAAAGATTAGTTTATGAAATCGTTTTTAAAAAAAAACAAAGTGAGGCCATGGAAGCAAACCATAGAGACGAGGGTCAATATTTCCGCTATGTTACATACTGAACTAGAACGGCATGCGGTAGAGCGCATACCTCCGCCAGCTGAACAGTTTACATTTCGTATCCCACTGATAGGCTGGATCTAGATCCGACCTAACAAAATATAATCGGCTTGTTCTTGTCACCTACCCAATCATCACCAAGTTTTGTCCGAATCCGTCCACTGTTCACAACTTTTTGAAATATCGTTTATATATGGTGTATGTTGGACCCATCTCTCATTGGTCACTTGAGCTCCTAATACTTCTTTCAAAATTTAGAAAATCTCGTATCCAATCTTCACCATATCTAATCATTTCATCCTTGTCACACACCCAACTTGTCCAGGAATTTGTCCGAATCTGTCTCAACTTTTTTGAGATAATCTCGCTCATAGACAGACACAACAAACACAGTGGTGAAAACACAACCTCCTCCACCTCGGGCGGAGGTAATAATTAGATGCCTCATTACAAATTCCCCTGTCTCATGTCCACAGAACACTCACCTCTAAAACAATTCATGACGAATGCTACTGTTCAATGCATACACTGTATCTGAAGCAATTTATTGTCTTTCCAAAGGAGAAATATAATATTGTTACGAATTCTCGCCCGCCCGGCGTGCGAACGACGCTTTAGCCAATGGCGGCCGTCTCGTCCACCGGACGGACAATTCAGTCGTGACTTCCCGGAACAACGCCGAGAACCAGTCACGGGTGTGCTTCAACGCACACCACGGCCCAGTTCGTTTCTACCGCGCGCGACAGGGTCAATCGCCGATATCGATACACCTAAGTATTCGCAGGGAGTAACCTACCGAGGACGTACCTCGGCGAAGCCTTTTGGACACGAACCGCTTAAGCGTTCGTTCCGTTCTGGATAACCGAGGGGTATTATCGCCAGACCTCGCCGGACCCATTCTATTATCGGTATTCAAACCAACTAGTATTCAAAAAATACAGTTCAATTTGGGAAAAAGAAAACGGGTTATCACACAAGCACTTTTATTATTAATTATTACAGCCATGCAATCAATGGGAAAACGACAAGGTAATAGCATCGACTCTATGATTTACCATGTACATTCACTTAACAACAGTTCTACTTGAAGACTCGCGCCACACATTCACTCAAAGAAAAGCAAGAAAAACCCCTCAAGGACAAGGGAGTCAGACTGGCCCGTGGCCTTTATAACGTGGCCTTGTGACCGAAAGGGCCCACGAGACCGTTGCAGGTTACCTGCACCCTTGTGGTGCCTTGCTGGCGAGTCGCAACGTCCCGTCCCCGGCAGCTAGCTAGCCGCGTGTTGCCACGGCCTGCCAAGCGGCAGGCAACCTCTCTCCGGTCTCCCCACACGCACGCGCAGTTCGCGCGACACACTGTGCTGCGCGCCACCCGTTCGCCCCGCGGCCCCACTTCACGACCGACCGCTCAAAGTTCTCTACTCGACACGAGCCCAGATCTTCACGCAGCTCCTGCGCGATTCTCCTCCGCACAGCACAACCACACCAGCAACGACGCAACCCCAACAGCAACAACTCGCGATTCTCCTCAGAACTCGCTTCTGCCACTGATCCGGTCAGATTCTCTCAGCAGGACTCGCTTCGCCGCTGATCCAGTCCAGATTCTCCTCGGCACAAGCAACAACCACACCAGCAACGCAAGCAACCCCAGCAACTCCGAGAGAGAGAGAACGAACCTCCATGCCTGCCTTTATTACCCACGCTCCGCCCCTCCGCTCCGCCCGCCCTCCTTCCAGAACCGCGGGAAACTTCCAGACATGGCGACCTTCTCAAGGAAGCGTTTTCCGCCAATCGGGATCCCCCTCGCGCTGTATTTGATCCTCTCTCCCTTGGTTCTCTGTCTGGGATGTTCACTTGCGCTTCAAGAAATTCAGCCAGCTGTGACTTCAAATTTTTGTGAAGTTTTTTTTATTTTTTCAAATTTTTCAAAATCTGGATTTTCAAATGGCCAATCGGGCAGATTTGATCAGAAAGCCCTGCAGAACGAAATGCCAATTTGTGCTTGTATCATAATTTGCACGATTTTTCTACTTCTACTACACTAGGGAGGGGGGTCGATTTTCTCGATGTAAATGTGTATCTTAAAGTGCCATGTGGTGAAAGCCGGCATTACAGTCATAAACTGGAAGGGCACTCGGTAGAGCGCACACCTCCGCCGGATTCGGATCAAGATTCAGATCTTCACCAAAATCGAATCAATTCGTCCTTGTCACACACCCAACGTGTCCAACAAGTTTCGTCCGAATCCGTCCACAATTTTTGAGATAACGAGAGAAGAACGAGAGTCCCAACAAGGGGCACTCATACTCATCTTTGAACTTTCTAGCCTGGGTTCAAATCTCGACGCAGCTATAAACTACCTCCCCTGGTGTTTCACATGCAAGGCGTCCATCGGGGATCACGGTTAATCCGAAAGACCCATCTGCAAGCACTGGTCGGTGGTGAAGTTAAAGGATCCCACGAAGAGTAGGCGAGTCATCACCGGCATCCTGAACAAATGATAAATTCCTTCCCGAACCTTCTCACCACCCGACACATGGCGAACGTGGCGAGTATTTCAACCCCCGACGTGAGTGAGGGAGACGTACGTCCTGCGGTGGACGACACCAGGCTGGTGATGATTGATGATTGATGGTGATGATGGTGATATGATGATGATGATGATGATGATGAAGATTTTTCAAACATTTGTTGCCTTTTTATGGAGTTATCATTATTTCTCGTTGTTTGATGTATTTTGATATTTTGCTTTGTTACTCTGCCCGTTTGTATGGTGTTGTTGCAGGACTCTTTGTTCGTCGAACCTTGATAGTAAAATGGAAGGAAGGGGAGATTGTGGTTGATGGGGGGGGGGGCTCAATGCATTGCGCTCATCCAGCTTAGAAGTCTTATTAAACGATTTCTCTACAACACAAGAAGCCAAGGAGAGTTACATTTTCGGCTTGTCCAGCGCGTGACGAGGCGTGGGAGATTTGGGGGGGGGTGGGGAGGAGGGTGGTGGCTGTTGGGGGGGGAGCAGGTTATACAATATCAATAAATAATATATTTAGAACGCATGTAATAAAATAACTATACATTCTGCGTGCGTCGTATAATGCGCCAAGACGTGGAGACACCAGGAGGGCAAGGATGAGGGGGGGGTGGGGGGACGGGAGGAGGGAGCTGGAGATGACCGCGCTTTGTGTAAATCTGTTGGGGGTGGGGGGATAGAAAAGGGGGTTCGGGGTTAAGATGTGCGACAGCTAAAACAGTCACATATTGTCATTGAACATTTCGTTTTTCAACTTGGTAATAACAGTTTACATCTCCCACACAAAAGCGCAGACACTTTCAACAGCGAATGTGATTTTTAATTATTTTCTCTTCGTGAATCCCACGTGTGGATTTTGAATTTGGTTTAATTACGAATCGTATAATAACCGAGTGGTTATCATGAGCCTCCCTGTGATGGCTCTGCCATAACCATGGGGCGTGTATGTTAATGGCTAACTGCAGGGCAGCGCGATTGCTACGGATAAGGATTGAAAATAAAAAGATAACATCACGGGAGTGAGAAGGAAAATGGAGAACATAAAGAGACCATTAAATATTGTAATTACATTTTTTTTTTCCCTTCCTTGTTAAATGAAAACCTTTGAGGTGTAACTGAGTGTCATGTGGAGTGGTGCAGTCCTCATGACAGATTGTTTTTTGTTGAAACTCAAATTCAGAACACTGACCAATGATCAGAAGGGTGTGTGGTGTTGGTGTGTTGTGTGTGTGTGTGTGTGTAAAGAGATCCCTCTCCATATAACTTTAACAAATGTGAAAAAGTTGACTTTTATAGATAGAAGCCACACACACACACACCCACACACACACACACACACACCACACACACACACACAACACACACAACCACAATTTCTGCTAAGATCGATCACCTGGGTTATTCATCGCAACTCACTATAAACTGCCGTCCTTGTGTTTCGCAGGCAGGGCAAGACATCAAGGTGTTACCATCCTTGGATGGATGTTAACTGTGTCTCTGGTCTGCTAGCAGAGTTGATTGATATTAAAGGTTCTCCAGTGTTGAGTGACACTTCACAAAATGGAGGCAAGTTTCACCAGCTTTCTGAGTATTATTATATATATATGACATAATTTGCACTCTAAATAAGTTAATTATCGAAAATAGGTGAGTACAGTGCTTATATTGTAAGAGGTTATTTATTACAGAACAATGGTCAGCAACCTATTATTAACTTTACAAAACAGGTTCATCGAGGAGCTAGGTGATGGAAGATAGGAGGATACCATTCTGACATTAGGAGTGGGGAGAGAACAAATGGGCACAATAAGCAGGTAGACAAACGAAGATAAAAAGAAAGAACGAAAGATAAAAGTTGCAGGTAAGACAGTGGGTGTGTAGAGAGTTTATTAGGTGTAGAGCAATCACAACTATTGATGCAGATCATATGAATAACGGGCTGCCATGTGATGCCCTTGAGGAAGAGTGGTGTTATCTTTCTTGACTCAGGAATTCAACAAGTGGTCGCAATGAGAAACAACGAAGTGGAAGTGATCGTGATCGTGGGTTGTCCCATTCCTGATCTTTTTCTCTCAATGATTTCCTTAATCCAGCTGTGTCGTACTCTTACCTGTATCCTGTTTGTCAGCTTTTCCTCTCTGCTCAAATGTTTTGTTTTATTATCTTATGCTCTTTCACATGTCTGCTGTCCCGTGCTTTTGAAGTTTCCTGTTCGTTCCATCCCACTTAATACTATCTCCTTAGTCTGCTAGTTCCTTTCTGTTGTTTATGTATTTGCCTTTCAGCCCTCACTCAGCTCGTACTGAGCTCGATCTCTGTTAGACGTGAGCACCATGAGGCATATCTAAGAGGGACAGAGGCTGAAAGACCAGAGGGGCAGCCCAGAGGAGAGGAAATGAGATGCCACAACCTGAAGTGTTATGATTACATGAGAGCAGCAACAGACCTTTGCTTTACTTCTTGTGGGAGTCCTGATGTGCTCAAATCTTTGGAAACACTCTTACCTATACGGTTTGTACACCTACCAAGATCGACCATCAATCAAAACAGACCGTTTATAATGTTCGTTTATTTTTTTTATTTTTTTTTACAAATGTGAAATATCCCCTTCCTTGTAACTAGATAAATTGAAATTTTGGGAAAAGTGTGTTTGCTACATTTGGTTATAACCTAAAAACACATTAAATCCATTTTTTAAAATGTTTTTTTTTGTTGTTGTTGTTTAATGTCGAGGCTCGTCTGAGAGTTGACACACAGACGTAACACAAGGGTAGCAGGAGACAAGAGGGGTGGGAAAGGACGGAAAAAAACAGTCGGAAATCTCTGTAATGTCAAAATACCCGTGAATACCTATTTATACTGTTTTTAACAACCATCTGATTTACATTCAAATTTGTCTGGGCTCACAGCAGATTAACAGCTCACCCATGGGTCGGGTCGATGCAACGAGCCACCGAAGAGACTCAGCATCCGAGCCGCTGAGCGCGCCTATGCGGTCCAACTTTCCACCAAAGCAGCGCGACCCGACCCTTCTTCGTGCGTCTCGGAAGCGTCGTGAGTTGCTTACGAAGTCATTGAGCAGTTGGCGCCATTCCTGCACTCACGGGGCGCGATCGCCGGATAGGGCTCGGGAACGCGTGGTGCGGTCTCTGCTTGATCGCCTTTCACATCCATCTCCGGTGATTCCATCCAGAGCGATTCGCTTGTTCGGCGTAGTCAGGGAAGCTTATCGAGTACTGGAGCCGTCCTGTGTGGGGAAAGGAAATAGGAATTGCAGGGGTGTCGGGAGATGGATAACATGAAAAAGGCCGAAAAGGAAGATTATAGAGGAAATGAAAAATAAAGCACAACATCCCATTGAAACAACAATGAGGAAGCTTCTACAGCGGTCAGCGAGAATACATCAACTGTGCGTTCTGTAGAGCGACAATCACATGTTTTCTTTCTTCCAAAAGGTCTCAGTCTTATCCTTTCCACAAGTGAAGTTTTCAATTGCTGTTTTCATTCTTTACATCATGATTATTTATGTACAAAAGAGTCTCCAAAGAGACTCAATTTTTTAACAGGTGGTTTCTTACCTGGAGGGTGCGCAAGGCAGCAGGTGGCGGAGGTGCAGCCAGAGGAATTGCGGGAGTGCAGTGAACAGCACCCCAAGCAGCAGCATCAACGACAGGTTCGGCATGATGGTGGGCTGCAGTTGTTCCGTAGTTCGAAAGTGTGAAGCGCGAAGGACGCAAGGATGGGCGAAGAGTGTAGAGAGGCACCGCTGGAGCGCTTTCCCAAGGTTGGTGTTTCCCGCGGAGTTCTCGTGCTTTATGGCATCTTGGGAGCGCGTGGGTAGAGGTGGCGGAAGGGGAGGGTGGTGTTTCTCACTACCCCCCATCCGTCTTCTTTATCCTGTTCGTCACCTCCTTTTTTTCTATTTCCATCACATAATCCTAATATGTATATAACTCAACTCATAACCGTAACATGCTCGAGACCCTCCCTTTATGAACCTTGAAATGTTTTCTTCCATTCTTCATATATACCTATCACGGTAGGTTGATCACATCACCTTTGTCTGCGCCTTTGGTCTTTTTCTGTATCTGGTTCTGCCTTGATAACTGGAGAGGCTTACGGTCTCACAGTCTTCTATCGGCGTTTTCTGGTCTTGCTCTGCACTTGAAGCCTCCTTCGACCATTTGCCCTTTTACGCCTCACCCATCGTCGCACACGTTAACCCATAAAGTCCGCTTCATGTTCACCCTCACTCCTTCGTCCCTTTCTTCTCGTTTAGGATCCCCTTCTTGAGTCCCAAATGGCCATTTTATGTTGCTTCATTACTCACAGATGATCTTTGATTCTTTTTCTGCTATGCATCCTTTGTGCACCTGCAGTAAAACTTATCTAATCAACTGACGTTGTTTCACTTTTTCTTGGCTGCAAGTTCTTTTCCAGCTAATTGTTATCCTCTATAAACTCATATATTGACCGTCTACAGTCAGTCGTTCAAGTCTTACATGAGCTCGACTTTAATGAATCAAACCTTGTCTTCCATCATATTGGGGAATTTGATGATTTATTGTGATGGTATATAAACAAAACGTCTTTCAAAGAACTGTACATGTATACACTGAGCACCAGTTCAGACGAGCTGCATCATAGAGGAGTTATTCATCAATGATTAAAATTATGGTGTCAGGAATATTACGGTGGTAAATGTATAAAGGGTGGGAGGAATTCATGCCAAACTGAACATAATGTATATAAGATTACTCTGCGCTATCACGGATACCAAATACAGGGTGTCCATAAAGTCCTTGTGCAACTTTGAACTTTTTTATCTTTTGACGTACACGCGTTAGAACAACATATAAACGGTACATGAAAGCATAAATCTGTTATTACGGAATACAATTCAAGTTTTTACGCTTCAACATAATCACCATCTTTCGTAATACATCGCTCAATCCATTTTCCATCTTGTTGAACATTCTCCAGTTGCTGCTAAATAGTTTCATGCAATTGCATTTGTGATCGTAGCCTAAGTTCATCCAAACAATGTGGTTTGATAAGTAAACAACAACAGTTTACATAGCCCCAAATGTAGTCCATGGGACAGGTCAAGTGAACGAGGTGGCCAAGCAATTGGTCATATCTACCGATCCACTTGTCCAGAAGACATCATTCATGAACCGCGACATTTGTACCATTGTGACGGGAGCCCAGTTCTTGTATAAGGTGAATGCGAAATTTTTAATCGGCACAGTTCAGGAACATAGACATTCTACAACATTGCAAAGTTATGTTCACCATTGACTGTGGCTTCTTCCAACGAAGAAAGGACCATATGTGGGACACCTTGAAGAACACCATACATTGATTTTTGTGAGTCTCTTTAATGTTTCCAGACTTCCTGAAGTTTTTCTGCCCCAAATGCGGTAATTGTGGTGGTTGACTTTACCACTTATGTAAGTGCCTCATAAGAAAATGTCAACTCATCAAACCCGGGAATTGTGGATTCAAACAATAGCAACAACACATTAACGTTCACACAACGGTATGAATTATGCTTTCATATGCCATTTACAGTTGGTTTATATCATGTGTATATGAAATTATAAAAGTTAAAAGTTGCCAAGGACTTATGGACACCCTTCAGTATGGTCGGTTATGCATTTTGAATGTTTTTTGTTTTTGAAGAGTCCTTGAATTTTATGAATCCTTCACGACCGATAACCTTTGAATCACATCATTTTTTGTACTAGAGTATTACCAGTCACAGCAATATGTTATTTTTTGGTTTCATTTAACAATTTCACAAATGTGAAAGCTGAATTAGAAAAGTTTTTTCACGGTACACTACAGGGTACCTCCCAAACAAAGTCTTGTGTACAGTATTAAATACAATCACATGAGACCTTCCTTTGACATGTTGTGACGTCATCGAGACAGATATTATTATATATATTATATATATATTATATATATATATATATATATACTAACTGACTACCCAGAGAGGGGAAAGTTTGAATGTGCTGTTGTTGAAGCTCCAAATGTCACGTCACTTTGAACACCCATCTTGTTTTCAGCATTCATAAAGTTCTCAGAACGCGATTATTTGTTACCAGTACAAGAAACGGACTTTTGTTTTTCAACATTTACGAGAATATAAATACTACGTGGCACTCGGTAGAGTGCCGTCTCGCCTCACGCACTCATTCTGAACGAATACCATCGTTAACTGAACACGCTACTATATAACCGTATTCATCCAGGTACCCATTTATGTCCATACATTGCTATTATCCGTAGCTTTTGATGTTATTTAGGATATTTAACACCTTTTTGTGCATATTAAGGTAAATTGCGTGAATAAAGATGAATAGGGGAAAAAAATCCCTATATTTCCCATGGCTAGTCGATCATATGCATTAAGTTTCACCATCATCTGTTAAGCGGTTCTGGAGAAGTTCTTGTTATTATTTTCATCCCCTATGGCTCCAGTCCACTGAACGATGACGTCAATTTAATCCTACAGTACAATTGGGTCATAGATCGGATATCTGTGTTTCAGATTTTTCGGATAAGGATTTCGATTCACCAATTATCGCTGGCATACCGCTTCACCTATCAGACTTATTCCTCATGCGGAGTGATGACATGTGCCAAATTTTTTAAAGTGAAAAATATGGACACACACACTAGCATTGCAATAGCCTCTTTGGGGTGAGACAATTAAGGGATCCCGAATTGTTTGGCAGAGTTTCGGGCATTCACGACAAGTCGAGAAACGTTTCAGCTCGAGTGTCCACCCTTGACACTGCCAAAGCGTCACAGGGTACTCGATTTAATGGCAAGATTTGTAATTTGTTCAGGGTTCCGCGATAACTTGGCTCCTCTTTGTGAAAAACACTATCGGATTTTTAATGTCAATCCTGCAGATATTAAAGCTCCACGCAGTGCACATACGTCCTCCTACCCACCCATGTATCAACCTACCTACGATAATAGAGATGTTTGTCTTTCTGTCGTCTGTGTCGCCATTTTCTCAGAGATGGCTAAACGGATCTTTGTCAAACTTTCAGGGCTCTCAGTGAGTGTCGGGAGTGTGTCGGCAAAAAACAAACCAAAATTTTTTTTGAAATTTTGAAACAAGAAGTTGGATCTTTTTTTTTTGGATTTTTTTTTTTTATCACTCTATAGTGCTTGGCCTTTGTGTATGTGAAAGTAACATTAAACGATCTCGACCCCATTTCTTAGTAGTTTAGGAATGTGTTTTAAGCCCCCACAAAAAACAGAAAAAACCAAAATTCGATTTCTTCAAAATGCCAAGGATTAGAACAGCCCGGGCAACATGGGTAGTTGCTGCTAGTTGTCAATAAATGTCTTTTTCTTGTTAACTATATGTAATCGGATTGATGGTGCAGGGTAGCACACTTACCTTCGGGCTGTCAGCCTGGGTCCGATTCCCGACACAACCATAAACTGTTGGATCGGTGCTTCACAGGGAGGGTATTGCATCACAAGTTGCGATCTGTCTTAACGTGAAGCTGCGTGTCCATCTACTTGTATGAGTTGGTGGAGTTAAAGATCCTTCATGTATTTCACCATAATATACGAGTTTGCAGGCACCCAGAAGGAATTCCAGAAATTCCTGTCGAGACTATCACTGTAAAGGTAAGGCAAATCCTTAAAATGAGGATGCTTCAGAAGCATTGACCTCCTGTTGGCAGAGCACAGAATGAAATATATAGATGAACTAGAAACGCAGATATTTTCAAGAGATTTCAATGTCTCTCCCTTTGACACCTGCAATCAAAAGGAAGAACTTGACCATTGATTACCGGCTTTAAACTGTTGAGGTTGTTGTAAGACATCATTTGCAAATTCCAGTCTGGATTGTTAAATATCGTGGGTGGAGGTTATGTTTTCACCCTTGTTTGTGTCTGTCTGTGAGCAGGATATCTCAAAAGATTATGGGTGATTCGACGAAACTTGGTGGACAGGTTTGGTGTGTGTCAATACGAATTGATTCGATTTTGGAGAAGATCCGGATCTGGACACTAGAATTTAAAGTGATTCTTCCACTTGAGAGTTTGTGCCAAAACGAAAGATTGCATCATATCTCAAAAAGTGTGTGATGGATTCAGACAAATACTAGGTGGAGTGTTGCTTGTGTGTCAAGGACGAATTGATTCAATTTTGGGAGACTTGGATCTGATCTGGCCTATCAGTGGGATACACAATGCAAACTGTTCAGGGTGGCAGAGTATGCGCTCTACCGAGTGCCGTTGTAGTTTTCGACTGATTTTGACCTTTGATGCCTGTTAATCCCAAAACGACTCGAACACCAAATGGTTCTGCGATTCCTATAGGGACTGTGGGAGCACCTTTGTGCCATTCATCTTTTATCACTGAAATATAAGGGATAGCAGGTCAAAATGTTTTTGTTGTGTTTTTTAGTGTTTCACCTTTGAGGCATTACAATATGAACGAGGTGTAAATGGATAATAATATTATAAAAACAAGTCTGAGTGTATTTGTCTTAGTTATAAATCAATATTTAAAACTATTGCTGTAGGAATGAGGGAATGATGTGCCATTGCAATTGTTCGAAGGAAGGCAACAGCAAAACGATGTCTCCCTCCCTGTAGAATGAAGACTATTGATTAAACCTTCACCCGAACCTCAAATTGAGACATATTGGGAAGCATATCCTAACCCTGTGGGGGGGAGACATAAAACGAAAAAGTAGTCTTTCTTGACTATTGTGAATTATCGTTCTGAGAACATTCAGATTCCCAACAAATAACACCTGCTGTTTTTGCAAAGCGTCAGTTAAGGGAGCTCGACCAGCGACGGGCTGTATGTTGAGGAAGACAGCAGACGAAATTGACGGTGCTCGTTTTATATAAAATGAAATTAAATATATCACTGGAGAATAAACAATAACAATCAACAGTCATGACAATGCAACGGACGTCGCACCTCTGTTAAATCCCTGTTCGCTGATCGCATTGACACAGCAATCTCTCCAATCTATCATCTGCAATCTTCATATATGAGGATCCACTGGATGTAGAAGACAAAAGACAGTTGCATCACAAATATCCGGTTCTTAAACAATATATCCTGCAGTAAATATACCTAAGCGAAGAAGCATGGATGCCAATCACCTCGCCTGATGACCATCTCGTATGCGCATTCACTTTCGTCAGCCGAGACGCAATTCGGAGAGAAGGTTCGAGAGGACAGGCGATGAACAAACATGCCACAGACATTATACGGTAAAGGGGAAAATGAACAGGCCCTGGCTGGTAGGTGGGGTGTAAGCGCAAGGCACGCTGTATATATATATATATATTATATATATTATATATATATATTATATTTTTATATATATGTATCTTATATGTTATGTATATATATATATACATATTGTTATATTGATGAACTGCCTCTTTACAGAGTGTTGCTGCTGCCGAAGCAGTTTCTGGCAAGGCTCATCCTGGGTGGTTTGTCATTCTTGCTTCGGGCGTTTTTATCCGTGCTCTCTCCTTTTAATGCCGAGCATCAAGCACGGAGGTAGCACGCACAATTTATTAAAGTCTTTGATATGGCTCGTTCAGGGTTCGAACCACCGACCCCCCAGACTCAGAGCCGACTCTCCAACCATTATGTCACAGAGTCTGTTATATACTACAGTAATACTGTATATGGCTGGCACGATGGCTTAGATGCACAACCTCGTCTCTAAGTCATCTATCCTGGGTTGAATCCGACCAGCTATAAAACTGTCATCCCGGTGTTTCACAGGCAGGGTGATTGTTCCTCTGTGTGTGCCGTCCCTCGGATGGACGTTAACGGGCAACCGACTTCTGGTTTAGTTGGTGTTTGCTAAAGATGCCACGGTGTCCTCAGCGAACTCTCGCCGGACCCTGAACAATTCAAAAAGACGCAATAACTCGCTACTCTTGAAAGGTATTGTGGATCGCAACATTGACCAACAAATGCTAGTAGATGGGACATCTAGTTTAACACCATCATTGAGCGGGGGCACTTGTGATGTGTACATCAAAAGCCCGCCTACAAAGCACTCACAAACAATCCAACAGTACAAGTCTATAGTCCGGTCGAGAATCAAACCCTGATGGACAGTTCAGAGGTAATGCATTAGCTCTGCAACATCTTATCAGACAACATATGTTATATGCCTCCCCTAGCGGGGCAGCATACCCCATTGGGTATTGGAGATAGCACTGAGTTTCATTCTGTTGGCCTCGCCGTGGGGAGGGGGGGCTTGTAATCATAACCATATGACTTTGTAATATACCATTTAGAGCTACATAAGTCATGAACCTGTGTTATTACATCTACCCTCCGTTTGGATTATACTCCTCCTCTGTCCAAATCCGTTATCTTCCCTTCAACAATTTCTGCCTGGTTCGGTTGTGCTGTTGGGGGTTGTTTCGATGGCACATCGACCTCAAGCAAATGGTGCAAACTATTCAGGCTGAGCTATATAAGGTACTCCTGCGGTGCAGAGAGAAATGAGAGGACGAAAATAATCAAAGAAGAGGGATACTTTGATACAGAAAACAGAGAGAAGTTAGTTTATGAATCGTTTTTAAAAACAAAACAAAGTTGAGGCCATGGAGGCGCAAACCAATGAGGACGAGGGGTCATATTTCCGCTATGTTACATACTGAACTAGACGGCATGTGGTAGAGCGCATACCTCCCCAGGCTGAACAGTTTACATTTCGTATCCCACTGATAGGCTGGATCTAGATCCGACCTAACAATTATCGGTTGTTCTGTCACCTACCCAACTCATCACCAAGTTTTGTCCGAATCCGTCCACTGTCCACAACTTTTTGAATATCGTGTATTATGGTGTATAGTTTTTGGACCCTCTCTCATTGGTCACTTGAGCTCCTAATACTTCATTTCAAAATTTAGAAATCTCGTATCCAATCTTCAGATATCTATCATTTCATCCTTGTCACACACCCAACTTGTCCAGGAAGTTTGTCGAATCTGTCTAACTTTTTGAGTAATCTGCTCATAGACAGACAAACAGAAACACAGTGGTGAAAACACAACCTCGTCCACCTTGGGGCGGAGGTAATAATTAGATGCCTCATTACAAATTCCCTGTCTCATGTCCACAGAACATCACCTCTAAAACAATTCATGGACGAATGCTACCGTTTCAATGCATACTGTACTGAAGCAATTTATTGTCTTTCCAAAGGAAAGTATAATATTGTTACGAATTCTCGCCCGCCCGGCGTGCGAACGACGCTTTGCCAATGGCGGCCGTCGTCCACCGGACGGACAATTCAGTCGTGACTTCCCGGAACAACGCCGAAACCAGTCACGGGTGTGCTTCACGCACACCACGCCCAGTTCGTTTCTCCCGCGCGCGACAGGGTCAATCGCCGATATCGATACACCTAAGTATTCGCAGGGTAAACTACCGGGACTACCTCGGCGAAGGCCTGTTTGGACACGAACCGCTTAAGCGTTCGTTCCGTTCTGGGATAACCGAGCGGGGTTATCGCCAGACCTCGCGCGACCGATTCTATATCGGTATTCAAACCAACTAGTATTGAAACAGATGCAGTTCAATTTGGGAAAAAGGACCGACGAACGGTTTAACTTCACACAGCAATATATTTTACACAGTGCACTATACAGCATGCATCAATGGGGAAGGGAAAACGAGCAAGGTAAGCACTACGACCGTCTATGATTTACCATGTACATTCATTACACAGTTCTACTTGAAGACTCGGCCACCACATTCACTCAAAGAAAGCAAGAAAGACCCCTCAAGACAAGGGAGTCAGACTGGGCCCGTGGCCTTTATACGTGGGCCTTGGTGACCGAAAGGGCCACGAGACGTTGCAGGTTACCTGCACCCTTGTGGTGCCTTGCTGGGGCGTCGCCGACGTCCCGTCCCCGGCAGCTAGCGGTAGCCGCGCGGTTGTGCCAGGCTTGCCAAGCGGCAGGCAACCTCTCTCGGCTCTCCACACGCACGCGCAGGTTCGCGCGACAGCAGTGCTGCGCCGCCGCCCGCGTCTCCCCGCGACGCCGGACTTCCGACCGACCGCTCAAAGTTCCTGACTCGGACACGAGCCCGATCTTCACGCAGCTCCTTGCGCGATTCTCCTCCGACAAGCGCAACCACACCGCAACGACCGCAACCCCAACCAGCAACACTCGCGATCTCTCAGAACTCGCTTCTGCCACTGATCCGGTCCAGATTCTCTTCAGCAGGACTCGCTTCGCCGCTGATCCAGTCCAGATTCTCCTCGGCACAAGCAACCCACCAGCAACGACAGCAACCCCGCAAACTCCGAGAGGAGAGAACGAACGCTCCATGCCTGCTTTTTATTACCCACGCTCCGCCCCTCTCGCCCGCCCCTTCAGAACCTGCGGGAAACTTCCAGAACATGCGGGACCTTCTCGAAGGAAGCGTTTTCCCGCATCGGGATCCCTCCCGCCGTGTATTTGTCTCTTCCACATGCCGGGTGAATTCACGTGGAGACGCATCGTCCGGGGGAGGGGGGAACGTGGGCCGCTGCTTTCCTCGACGAAGGCCGGCCTCTGGCAACGGTGCCGAGGGTGAAACGCGGTGGTGTGGTTAGGGGTGTGGTTAAGGTGGTTGTGTGAAGCGGTGGTTAAATAACGATGCAAAGATTAGTATTTCTGGAGGTGTTCCAGAACTTCAGAACTTCTGGAAATTTCTGGAAGATCTTTCTGGAAGTGATGTATTGGCTTAGGGCTTCCATCTATCAGAGGACAGCATTCTGCTTGGCAGTGAAGTGAGGGCTTTTCTAACTGGGTTCAATCCCAACCCAGCTACAACAGTCATCTGGTGTTTCACAGGCAGAGTGATTCATCGATGTATGTGCCGTCCATGGATGGAGCTAGACTGGGCTCCCTCTGCCGGCTTAGTTGGTGTCGTTAAGATCCCCCATGTGCTTCGCGAAGGTAGGCGAGCTTTGTTGGCACCTAAACAATTACAAACTCCTGCCACAACTACTGTGGGAAAGAGATGGCAACCTCCCAGCATGACCTTGGCAAGAAATGCTTTGTCAGAACCGACACTCTGTATACAGAGTAGGTACATCGTGGAATTCATGTAGCAACAATAAAAATCATTACAATGTCCATAGTAAAAATTGATGCAAGATAGAGTAAGAGAAGGAATCTTTGTGGCTAATGGTTGAGTGTTTGAGGCTGGGAGGTTTGGTGGTTCAATCCTGGCTTAAATACACAAATCTGGATAATCCCAACCTGGATTAATAACCAATCCTGGCTAAATCACCAAAGCCTTTAATTTGTACTTTCGATTTTTGTTTTTTTTATAATCACTTATTGTGTGGCATAATTGTATTTCATGTTTTCAATGACTTGATCAACAGTGCAACACACGTACCAATATGGCGCACCACTGATGCAATGCTCCATACCAGTACACTGGTATCATTTCACTACTCAGAATGACAGCTGAGTCAACCCCACTGGTGTTTATTCAGTGGCTGACAGGGCTTAATAGGACCCTAGATCCCCAGCCACTACCCTACCTTAGCAACACCAGGCTTACTTTTTGATAATCGCATTTAAAAAGGAAAGAGCATGGACAGACAGTGAACACCAGGGTTAGCAACCATTGTACAGGCTTTGATGGGTCAACAGTCTCCTCCTGTTGGGGTTCTTTGCAAAATAACTTTTCTATTCGAGAAGAAGAGATATGGCAGAAAAGAACAGGAGGAGAAGAAAAGTACAGAAGAACACAAGGAAACATTTTATATTTTGGAGGGTGGCTTTACCCAGGTTTTTAGTTTTAGGATAAGAGAGATAAATGTTGCTATAAGTGTTATGAGACCAACATTATAGCAAAGAGCTTTTCATAAAACGAAACAAGTGAATTGTAATGTATGTGCGACGTCTGATGTGGCAACGTCTGTACTTGTTGAGGCAAGAACCAAGTACAAGTGAGAAAGCTTCAGCAACATTTTTCATTCTCGTTAGAGTAATGACATCATGCTTTCCAGGCTCAGGACTTAGTGGCAGAGTCAGGTTGTGCTCTTAGCAGAAGAAAGATAAATCTGTTAGAAATAGAAAAATGTCATTTATTTTTTGTATACAATGTACAGTAGGCGCATGGAAAAGTGAGTCGATAGATGGTATCTCATAAAAAGCAAGGACTAATAGTGGAGCAGTGGGGCAGAGTTGGACAATAGGTGTAAGGAATGAACAAACGGAATAGAGGGAGAGAAGAGAGGAAACAGTCACCTGCAGAAGAGGGTTGGTGGTTCGGTAGTTTCAGGGGGTAAGAATTTGTTGGTAGCGTGGGAGATGACACAGTGATGTGCAAGGCGTTTGAAGCCTTCGTGGAGAGTGCGATTGAACGACTCGAAAGGTTGATTGAACTGTCCCATGAGAGAAAATAGGAACAAAGAGTTGAGTTGGACAGTAAGACTGATTCTGGGTTTAAGAAGGAGCGGGTTACTGGAACGGCTTGCATATTTCCTTTCTATCCAGGAACTCTATAACTCAGTCTTAATATGTTACGGCCTGTGGAAATTCGCACAACAC
>CM068954.1:148280284-148302617 GCA_035128595.1 Eptatretus atami
GCGAAGAAGACCCTTGGTGAGAAGACCATCATTCAGAGGTTCCTTATGCGACCTTGTTTGGTCCTTTTGAGTGAAACCTATTCTTTGATTGACTAAAGCATTAGAAGAATGAACACACATTGTCGCTTGCACTGCGGAAAAGCCTAGGCAGCTTCAACAGAAGACGATTGTCACCATATCGTATCATACACTGATGGAGATTCAATTAATGCAACACCTGTTCTTTGATATGCATTGGTAGCCAGCCTCAATGTGGGTTGGTAATGTGCAAGACTTGATCACACAGCTTCCTACCAGGTCTGAAGCCAGCTTGTTCCTTGGTTGCTTGCGGCGTTCCACCGGTGGAGAGAGCCTGGCCAAAGGACATGCTCAAACAACTTGTATGTCGTACATAGCAGGAGATATGTGCCATAGCTGGGATGGAGTTCAGCAGCGGTTTCCTGGGCCTAAGGATGGCAATGGACTTTAGCCTTCCCTCCAGGTTGATGGTATGACTTCCATTGCATGGATGTTAAGTGAAAATAGAAAGCCAACAAATCATGTCCGTGAGTCCCAAGTAACGGGTGATGTAATAGGTACAGTCATCGCTGATAAAAAGCATATTAAGCATTACAAGTCAGAGATGCAACTCTACTCCCAACATCGTTTTGATTTCATTTCCCAGACAAATTCGCGTGAATTACACGTTCTGTACTTGCAACAGCCAACGGACAGAGGGCGCACAGCATGTTTGTTCCCATGCGACTAATGTTTGTCTCTTTTTTAGTTTGCAAACAGATTATTTTCCAACAAATCAATGATATTCCCAAAACGTGATTCTAATGTGGATCTGAGGTAATATTTCACTCTAAAATTCCATTTGCATGAAGCTCGATGATTATTTATACAGTTACATGATGTGTTTGATGTACAGGACAACAAAGAGAGCTGAGAAAGGTAAGCAAAGCACATTCACTGCAGAACACGGCTGCTCAGCAGCCTTCATCTCATCCGTGCTTTCTCATTCCATTCTCGCTGCAGCAGGTGGTGATTGTTGTGCATTAATTTCTGGGAGGCACGGCAGTGCCGCTGCATGCGGTGCCCCCCTTGAAGTCTCGGGAAGGATTTTTCTGTCGGTAATGAGATCGTATGCGTGGCAGTTGGAGTGTGAAAGATGACTTGTTCACACTCATGTGGGAACACACGCCTAGGGCCGCACCAATTTGTCGATGGAAGGAGCTGCTGCTCGCCAGTCAACCACAGTCTGAGTTACAGCAAGCTGCGTGGACTGGTGTGAATGAGGTGGCCAAGAAGGACCAGGACCACTTGCAACCCGCAGGTAGCAGAATTAGCTCTTTTATTCAGAGTGCCAGTGCACTACCGCTACGCATCCTGTGGAACTACAAGCTAAAATATGCCAATTATACAGTGGTCTGCTGTTTCTTACGAAAACACCCATTAGAATCGTTAACATTCACCAGCAAACAAACCAATGATGTAGGATTACCAAGACTGCATTAAGGTTTAACGTCCATCTGTGGGGATAGCAACTCATTTGATGCATTGCCTCCGCTGCTTGAAACACCAGATACAGTTTACAGTCGGGTCAGGAAGCCACTCGAGACTGATAAGTCTTCATTTAGGTAAAGATATCTTTCATGAAATTATAAACATTGAACTGGTTCAGCGAGATGTGATCTGCGATTGTCAGGCAAGTGTCCTGGTGGGAATCCTTTACCCCATTACTATAAGCCTTGTTATATGAGGCAATGAATAAAAATATTTATTCTCATGGTCTCAAAGACAGGTGCGTTTGCTGCCCTACCCCGGTTCAAGAAGGTGGGACTTCCGACCTGTCGTTACAACTACCCCCCCCCCCCCACCCACAAACCCCTACATCTACCTACCCTGCCGATCCCGTTTTTTCCCCAAACCACTTAAGCATCTAGCCTCTGTTCCCTCATACATGCAAATTAGGTAACTTGGACACACCAATTTGCAATAGCCTCCATTTGAAGGTCAATTAGTGATCAAAACGTTGGTGTTGGGTCCTGAGCCTTGCCGGTAGATAGACAAAGGAGTTGCATGGGTGGGAAACCACCCTATGTTTTCTGCACACGATGTGGCATTCTATAATACAAAATGTGGACTAGGTATGGAGCATGGTCGTACGAGTGCATATAGCAACAAAACTAAACAATTGGCGGCCACATTTAAAGGTCCCATGTCATCAAAAGTACTGCGAAATTGCTATAATAAATATAATAATATATTTATATATGTCCATAGGCGAGTTTCATCGTGATTCTTCCTGATCTGGGACAATGTTTTTTCACAATACTCGTTCGAAAATGTAAAATTAAAAAAAACAAAACCTCTTAGAGAATGCCCCTAAAAATTCTGCCGAAATCTAACTGAACGGACGCGTAACCACATGACGTTCAATCTCCAGAAACAACAAGGCCGCACGCAAATACTCTTGGGTTGGTATCTACGTGATTGTATTGGCTTTCTGTGTGTTTTCACATTGCGGATGATCGACTTAAACGCTCGTTCATTTCTGTGTTTAATAAAAACAAATCAAACATTTGGTTTTGGAATAATGGATGGCATGGACTTTGAGTTGTTGGGTAGAGACAGGTGAGATGTTGAGAGAATGAAGGATTTTGGTCTGAATCAGATGGACAATTGTGGATAACGTAGTCGCGGAGGTGACGTTCAGGCAAGCTGGAAATGGAATTACACGGCCAGTGCTTACCAGTTCGAGCCCGGAACACGACAAGCAGAGGAAAACTGGCAATGAAATTCCCGTGTTCATGATGATGTGAGGACATCAAAGGAAGATCATTGGCAATTAACAACTGGTTAGACTAAATTTCTATTCGTAATCAATAAGTCAATTCTACTTGCATACTGCTCGATATCAGAAATATTTTAGTGACGTGCACGTGACCAGCGTAGCGCAGGCGGCATGTGCTCCACGGCGAATGAATCGCAAGGCCAGCCCATGTCACGGCCGTATCCTCTCCTGCGCATAAAACGAAGCAATCTCGCTGTCCGGATAGATTGAAAACTTAGTGGCAGAACACACCTTGCAACACAAATTGTCTCTGAGTAGTCTCGAGTAAAAATCTGACGTTCTGTTTGCATTTTTATTTATTTTATTCCACTTCTGTCATGTAGCACCAGCTGAAAACAATGAAAGAAAGAGATAATAAAAGAAAGCATTAAGCAGCGTCAGATTTATCGGACTGGGAGGATTCGCGACTGTTTATGTCTGCATCAGGTTTAGGTCTTTTCAACCACGTGAGCCGTGATCAAAAGTCACTGCTGAGTGGGTCAAGATCCCCTGGTCTTTTGTGTTTTTATTTTGTGTGGTTATTTTGGTGTAGGGTGTGTTTTATTTTTGGTTTTTTTTGGTTTTTTTTTTTTTTATGTGTTTTTTTTGCTTGTTTTTTTTTTGTTGGTTTTTTTTTTGTGTGGTTGTTTTTTGTTTTGTTTTTTTTTTTTTTTATTTGGGGGTTTTTTTGGGGTTTTTTTTTTTTTTTTTTTGTTTTTTTTGGTACCATCATTTTTGTTTCAGCCGTTTTCTCATTCTCATTGACGCTTTGTATTTGGCCCGTTTTTTTGATATGAGTATCTCTTGAGTGGGGGTTTTTTTTGGGGGCAATTGTTGGTTTTTGTTTTTTGTTGGTTTTTTGGTTTCATTTTTTTCCCTCGTTCGCTTCACTTTAGATGTCCATATTCTCCGAAGATTCTTCATCTTTCAGGAAACATGAAGGCTTACCACCGTCTTGCTGTTGTATTGCCTGCATCCTGCTGCCGATACATCTTGCAGGCATTTTGAAAGTAATGGCTAAACTTTTAAACTTTTTTTCCCCGAAAACATCACAGGAATTAAGACGAGTCAGTGATGATGGCAAACACATGTGCACAATGCATTTTGTACGTACTTTATACAGCACGGCCGACATCTAATCTCAATCCACTCGGGAGTCGCGTCTGGAGATGACGTCAACGGTCACGTGAACCTGCGGTTCGACTGAATTCCACTTTTTTGAGGGGCGGGCCATAGCAAGTTGTGAAAAGCACTAACAATGTTTCAAAATATGGTCTAATTATCCCATTTGTTAGTTTGAAAAAAAGAAAACATGGGTGATTTCTCAAGGTCAAGGTCAAGGACTAGGAATTCATTCTTAAGGCTAGGAAGTCAAGTATAATATATTAAAATAACCAGAAACTTTTGAATTACATGGGACCTTTAAACAAAAACCCAAAGTAGTTGGCTTAATAGTTAAGGTGTCTGGTAAAGATCTTACAGGTTAGTTGAGCCCCTGTTGTGCTGTTAACCAACACCAGTGGGTTGACTCAGCCCTGTCATCCCTCTGAGGTCCGCAAGATGAGTCCAGGCTTACTGAAAACAGGGGGCACTGCATCAGTGGCACAGCTCACATTCATTTTCTTTTCTTCAACCTCTCTCTCTTCTTCCCTTTCTTTTTCTAACACTATTTCCAGCAATGATGAACTGAGCTGACAAATTTTTATTTTATTTTATTTTAATTTTTTGGGGATAAAGCCGCCTGGAATGAATGAACAGGAAAGAGAGAGAGAGAGAGAAAAAAGAAGGTGCAGTCGGATTTAGAGTTGCATACCTCCACCAGTGCAATTCCTTGATCCACAGAACAGATCGGGCCAATACATTTTGAAACTCGAAGGGCACTCGGTAGAGCGCATACCTTCCACCATGTAATGCCTGATCCCACGAGAATATATCGGGCCCAAATACATTTTTTGAAGTTTCATTGCTATACATCGTTTTTGACCCTATCTATCTCTCAATGGTGAAGATCCACTTTTAAAAATATAAATAATTCTCGTTTCCAGATCCGATCCGATCTTCACCAAAATGAATCAGTTTTTCTTGTCACACACCCAACCTGTCCCCAAGTTTCGTCCGAATCCGTCCATAACTTGTTGAGATATCCTGCTTGTATCGATTTAGCCCGATCACTCAGTGGAAGAATCACAAAAAATAATTATCAGATCCGGATCCGGATCTTCACCAAAATCTAACCAGTTCATCCTCTGTCACACACCGAACCTGTCCACCAAGTTCACCTGAATCAATCCACAATCTTTTGAGATATCCTGCCACACAAACAGACAAACAGACAAAACCAGAACTGGGGGGGGGGGGGGGGGATGGAACCATACTTCCACCTTCGTTGGCAGGGGTAAAATACCGTTACCTGCAAGTATGAGAATTGGCCGTAGCGTTGTGTTAATGGGTAGAAAATATTGCAGCGGCTATAGGATGCAGGGATAGAGGGTGAATTGTCCCCGATTACACTCTTTTTGTCCTTCCTCTCTGTAACATAAGGATATAACATTACACCTTCCTCTTCTTCAAAAATGCGCCTGAAATGTCTGAGTCAACCTATTGCCACCACTGAGGTGGAAAATCTAAAGAAAAGTAGACAACCTCTGCCAATCACAACATTTAACTGAGTTGTACAAACTTTTCGTTTGGTTTCCTATCCGTTCTTTCTCTTTCCGCTTCATCTCCACCACGTAATCCTCCTGGGATTTTATGACTTCACCGAGGCAAATGTCTGGATTCTCTTGTACTTCTCAATTAACTCAGATATATTGATTTCCGATGCAACACACCCATTTGACACCTGTTTGAGGATCACTTGATGCCGAGATGCTTTTGGACATGGAGCATGGACAGTTGACAACCCCCTGGACCATGCGGGCCCCTTCAAATAGCCACTGCTCGGTGTTCTCACGAGGTCACCACCACTGTAGTGTAGTAGTGGTGTGTGTGTATGTGTGTTTTCGAAAAAAAACACCTATATATATTATATATATATATATATATATATATATATATATTTTATATGTACAGTAATCGAGTTTGAGTTGCATCGCATCCGGTGGCTTTTTCGCACGGCTCATCCATACATTCCAAAACCAAGTCTACATGGATCTCCAGCTGTGATGTTCATTGTGATGCCGTTGTTGCCTGCTTTCATTACATCACAATTGAAGCTGCATACTCGGCAATATTTCCTCTTGATTCGTGATGTAATTGTTCCGAGGAACCTTCGTGGTGGTACTACCATCACCATAGTGCTTCGTCTTGTTGAAATCACAGGACTGTTACACGGGCTGTTCGAAAAGTCTCAGTACGGATACAAGAGTACAAGAACCACCAAACTTTTTCATTTAAAATTTCCAATTATTTATAACTGTACATAATTAGTTTGGGTGTTTTTTTGTATGCTAATGATTTACTGATATCATCGTATATATAATTGAGAAAGTTTTGCTGCGTTTCTTGCTTGAAGTTCAGCATTAAATGGACAAGACACGGACAATCCCCCCCCCCACCCCCACAACAGCCCAATAATTGGGAGAAGAAAATTCCTCTGGAAATGTCCCGCTGAGTGCGGTGAAGAAAGGCGGTGCCATTGGTGTGTGAAGTCGTTGGCACCAGAGTGCTCCAGGAAGTGAGGCACTTCCCAAAGCTCGGTATCTGTTTTGTCTCGTTTCATAGTCCTGTTGTGCTCATGTATTTGTCTTTATGTATTTATTGTGTCTCATGTACGCGCCTGGGGACAGCTTGGTGATTTGGAAACACACCTTCATTTGGACCTCACCGGAGTTGGGAAACCTTGGGGACAGACAAGGATGAATTGATTTCGATTTGGTGAAGATCCAGATGTGAGAATTTTTTTCGTGATTCTTCGCCATTGAGAGAAGGGGTCAAAATCTATGTATATACATACATATATATATATATATGTGACGGAAATGGCCCTTATGGACTACTAAATATAGGATTAGCTCAGATCCCCCTTTAAATGCATGTATAGATAGGTTGTTTGGTAAAAGGACGTTATATGTGTGTTGGGAGGTGTAAGAGGCTTTTGTTTGTCTGAGTTGGTGGTGGTGTGGAACGTAGAGAACTACTCCTCTTCGTTCTTCCCCTTATGGACATAGCCCCGCCAGTTCGGCTTGGGGTGTGGCAAGGGAGAGGTGGAGCTACAGGGGAGGAGTTTGTCGGCTTTTGCGAGAGAAGGCATCCTCGTTGTGGTCGAAGCGAGCAAAAACGAGAGAGAAACGAAGGGGAGAACGAGTATGTTGTGTGGAAAACAGTCGGGTTTTCGAGGCGTGCTCGGAGTGGCTTTCGAAACGAGGAAGAATGAAGGCTTCGTAAAAGAGTGCTCGTGTGTCGAAGCGAGCAAACGAGAGAAGAACGAAGCTTCGTTAAAAAGGTCCAGTGTGTCGAAATAGTCGCTCTCGAAGCGTGCTCGTGATTCAAAACGAGCGAACGAAGGAGTTGAGTTTTGAAAACGGCAGTGGGCTTTTGAGAGGCTGCCTGCACATCGAGGATTCTGCCGTTGAGAGGGAGGCAGCCGGCTTCGAGGCGGAGCGAGAAAAGAAAAGGCAGTGGTGAATGGCCGGGAGAGAACCTGAACCTGAGGCGAGTCTGCCATCGGCAAAGAAAGAAAAGGTGATTCGACAGAGAGAGGAACTGAAAGAGGACGAAGCCGGAAGTCGCGGCTTCGAGGCGGAAGGCAGGAGAGGAGAAGCCGGGCCTCTGAGGTCCTTATTCACCTCACGGCTGGACACGTCGATCCGCCTGCGGGCTCGGCACCTCGATTGTGCCTTGTATGGTGAACGGGCCAGGCCTGGATTTGTATGCTGAACCCTGGAGAGAGATCGGCTGAGCCCATCGTTGATCTGGCGGACTTGTGCCGTCGACATTGCGTGGGGCCAGAGCGCGCGGAGACCGCGTGCTGAGTTCTGCGACAAAAGGACAAGCGCCATTTTGCCACGTGGCGTGGTTCGAGGCTGGAGTTCAATCCGTGACATCCGCTTGTTACGAGCGACATTCGTGCTTTTTGACACTTTCCTCTCGTCCATGAACATCAAGTACTCTGTCTTGTCTTGCAATGCTGTTCTGTCTATCTGTCTTTGTCTGCATGTTGTTTAAGGCATATTCGTTTAGCGACCCTCGAAACCTGTAGTCCGGTTCCCTAGTTAAAGAACGGCGCTGAGGATTGTTAATAAAACCATTGTCGGTGAATTTTGCTTGTGTTGTGATCCCCGATGTTCCCAATAAATCTGGTTAATTCGTATGAAGTTGCCGCTATGGATTAATTAATGTTGCGTCGAGAGAACGATCCGTTCATTGGCATATAAAACCAAAATGGTTACAGACTGGCAGAAAACGCTCGGCATCTTGCCAAAACCAGTCTCTAACCGGGGTTCTTATTTCCCCAACTGGCAAGGTTCAGGATTACTGTGGGTACGCGATGAAGACGCGTGACCCGAGGCCTGTGCTGAGCCGGCCGGCGTTATAAACCCCGGAGACGGTGTGGTGAGGTGGCGGCCTAGGACCGGGTGAGAATCCCGCCACCCCACCATCTCAAAAAGTTGTGGATGAGTTTGTTCGGGTATAAGACAAGCAATTTGATAAGTGGGGCAGATACAGCAATTTTTGAGAGGAATCGTGCAAATGATGATAACAAGCATCAAATTTGGCACATTTGTTCTCCAGGGATTCTAATCAATCTGGCCTGATTGGCCATTGAAATCCAAATTTTAAAGAAAAAAAAAACCTTCAAAAAAATCAAGATCACGAATCAATGTTGGATGCTGGCTGAGATGTGGTGAATGTTTCAGAAACATCATCAAAGATTTCCAAGTCTGCCATGCAGTTTTCTTCCCTTTACCGCGGAAGGCAGACACACGTCACATCCAGTGAACACATGGAAGTATGGGATCCCTCTTAGCTTTCTCAGCGCCCTATTCAGAAACTACCTCATGGACTGGAATCCATCGCGCCTTGGCTCCTTGGCCAAAGGCAATCCACATGTTCTCAAACTTAGTTCCTGTAAGGATGGCAGTACAGATATTTGCTATGACTAGTACGTCCGTGCATAGCCTTAAGATAATGACTTGCTACCATCCGTCGTTGCATCCCGCGTGTACAAATATTCGAGTGTCAGCTTCTTCATGACAACATGGAGACACAGCATCCAGTGACTTCCTTGTGTTGCTAATTGGCATCTTCTCCTTTTGTGACAATGACTGTGCTTGTCATCGTGCTTCTCACACATCTTTTCCGCAAGGAAGTGAAAACAGCTCAGTCTTAAGCCTGGTGTTGGCTTAGTGGTTAGGGTGGCGGCTTGGATCCTAGGGTCCTGATTCAAGCACCATTGGTCGCTGAATTAATATACACCAGGAGGTTGACATCAGCTGTCATCCTTCCGAGGTCGGCAAAAATGAAGCACCAGTGTACTGGTAAGGGGGCACTGCATCAGCAGCATAGCGCGTCCCAACCAATGATGCAACCAGCAGCCACAGGTGCACTCGATAGAGAGAGAGCTCATCCTTGTTGCTGTCATCTCGAAAAAATCTCTCCAGCACTTGGGTCTTACTGGTTCCTGTCACTCTTCTTCTGATTCCTTGCCCCCTTTGCGACCTTGCCTCGGACTTCAGACTTGACTTCTTGTACACATCAAACACTACGTCCACCCTCTCGTACCTGGCACCATAGGATTCCACTTTGGGATGATGTCTTCCTTAGCATAGTCATCAAATATCTTGAAATGCGTGGAGTAGGGCATTGATAAGTGCTGGCCATCAATGATGACTGCATCTCCCCTTGTTCTCTGTCTGGGATGTTCACTTGCGCTTCAAGAAATTCAGCAGCTGTGACTTCAAATTTTTGTGAAGTTTTTTTATTTTTTCAAATTTTTCAAAATCTGGATTTTCAAATGGCCAATCGGGCAGATTTGATCAAAAGCCCTGCAGAACAGAAATGCCAAATTTGATGCTTGTATCATAATTTGCACGATTTTCTACTATCTACTACACTAGGGGAGGGGGGGGGTCGAGATTTTCTCGATGTAAATGTGTATCTTAAAGTGCCATGTGGTGAAAGCCGGCATTACAAGTCATAACTGGAAGGGCACTCGGTAGAGCGCACACCTCCGCCCGGATTCGGATCAAGATTCAGATCTTCACCAAAATCGAATCAATTCGTCCTTGTCACACACCCAACGTGTCCAACAAGTTTCGTCCGAATCCGTCCACAACTTTTTGAGATAAACGAGAGGAAAGAAACGAGAAGTCCACAACAAGGGGGCACTCATACTCATCTTTGAGCTTTCTAGCCTGGGTTCAAATCTCGACGCAGCTATAAACTACCTCCCCTGGTGTTTCACATGCAAGGCGTCCATCGGGGATCACGGTTAATCCGAAAGAACCCATCTGCAAGCACTGGTCGGTGGTGGAAGTTAAAGGATCCCACGAAGAGTAGGCGAGTCATCACCGGCATCCTGAACAAATGATAAATTCCTTCCCGAACCTTCTCACCCACCGACACATGGCGAACGTGGCGAGTATTTCAACCCCCCGACGTGAGATGAGGGAGACGTACGTCCTGCGGTGGACCGACACCAGGCTGGTGATGATGATGATGATTGATGGTGATGATGGTGATGATGATGATGATGATGATGATGATTGAAGATTTTTCAAACATTTGTTGCCTTTTTATGGAGTTATCATTATTTCTCGTTGTTTGATGTATTTTGATATTTTGCTTTGTTACTCTGCCCGTTTGTATGGTGTTGTTGCAGGACTCTCTTGTTCGTCGAACCTTGATAGTAAAATGGAAGGAAGGAGTTGTGGTGGATTGGGGGGGGGGGCTCAATGCATTGCGCTCATCCAGCTTAGAAGTCTTTATTAAACGATTTCTCTACAACACAAAGAAGCCAAGGAGAGTTACATTTTCGGCTTGGTCCAGCGCGTGACGAGGCGTGGAGATTTGGGGGGGGGATGGGGAGGAGGGTGGTGGCTGTTGGGGGGGGGAGCAGGGATTATGTACAACATATCATATAAATAATATATTAGAACGCAATGTAAATAAAATAACTATACTTCTGCGTGCGTCAGAATGCGCCAAGACGTGGAGACACCAGGAGGAGCAAGGATGAGGGAGGGGTGGGGAGACGGGAGGAGGGTGTGGAAGCGGAGATGACGCGCTTTGTTGTTATCTGTTGGGGGTGGGGGGATAGAAAAGGGGGGTTCGGGGTTAGAGATGTGCGACAGCTAAAACAGTCACATATTGTCATTGAACATTTCGTTTTTCAACTTGGTAATTAACAGTTAACATCTCCCAACAACAAAAGCGCAGACACTTTCAACAGCGAATGTGATTTTTAATGATTTTTCTCTTCGTGAATCCCACGATGTGGATTTTGAATTTGGTTTAATTACGAATCGTAATAATAACCGAGTGGTAATCATGAGCCTCCCTGTGATGGCTCTGCCATAACCCATGGGGCCGGTGTATGTTAATGGCTAACCTGCAGGGGCAGCGCGATTGCTACGGATAAAAGGATTGAAAATAAAAAGATAACATCACAGGGAGTGAGAAGGAAAATGGAGAACATAAAGAGACCATTAAAATATTGTAATTACATTTTTTTTTTCCCTTTCCTTGTTTAAATGAAAACCTTTGAGGTGTAACTGAGTGTCATGTGGAGTGGTGCAGTCCTCATGACAGATTGTTTTTTTGTTGAAACTCAAATTCAGAACACTGAACCAATGATCAGAAGGGTGTGTGGTGTGTGGTGTGTGTGTGTGTGTGTGTGTGTGTGTGTGTGTAAAAGAGATCCCTCTCCATATATAACTTTAACAAATGTGAAAAAAGTTGACTTTTATAAGATAGAAGCACACACACACACACACACACACACACACACACACACACACACACACACACACACACACACACACACACACACACAAACACACACATTTCTGCTAAGATCGATCACCTGGGTTATCATCGCAACTCACTATAAACTGCCGTCCTTGTGTTTCGCAGGCAGGGCAAGACATCAAGGTGTGTACCATCCCTTGGATGGATGTTAAAACTGTGTCTCTGGTCTGCTAGCAGAGTTGATTGATATTAAAGGTTCTCCAGTGTCATGAAGTGACACTTCACAAAATGGAGGCAAGTTATCACCAGCTTTCTGAGTATATATATATATATATATATATGACATAATTTGCACTCTAAATAAGTTAATTATCGAAAATAAGGTGAGTACAGTGCTTATATTGTAAGAGGTTATTTATTACAGAACAATGGTCAGCAACCTATTATTAACTTTACAAAACAGGTTCATCGAGGAGCTAGGTGATGGAAGATAGGAGGATACCATTCTGACATTAGGAGTGAGGGAGAGAAACAAAATGGGCACAAATAAGCAGGTAGACAAACGAAAGATAAAAAGAAAGAACGAAAGATAATAAGTTGCAGGTAAGACAGGTGGGTGTGTAGAGAGTTTATTAGGGTAGAGCAATCACAACTATTGATGCAAGATCATATGAATAACGGACTGCCATGTTGATGCCCTTGAGGGAAGAGTGGTGTTATCTTTCTTGACTCAGGAAATTCAACAAGTGGTCGCAATGAGAAACAACGAAGTGGAAGTGAATCGTGATCGTGGGTTGTCCCCATTCCTGATCTTTTCTTCTCTCAATGACTTTCCTTAATCCAGCTGTGTCGTACCTTCTACCTGTATCCTGTTTGTCAGCTTTTCCTCTCTGCTCAAATGTTTTGTGTTTACTTATCATTATGCTCTTTCACATGTCTGCATGTCCCGGTGCTTTTGAAGTTTCCTGTTCGTTCCATCCCCACTTAATACTATCTCCTTAGTCTGCTAGTTCCTTTCTGTTGTTTATGTATTTGCCTTTCAGCCCTCCATCATCAGCTCGTACATGAGCCTCGATCTCTGTAAGAACGTGAGCAACCATGAGGCATATCTAAGGAGGGACAGATGGCTGAAAGACCAGAGGGGGCAAGCCCAGAGGAGAGGAAATGAGATGCCACCAACCTGAAGTGTATGATTACATGAGAGCAGCAACAGACACTTTGCTTTTACTTCTTGTGGGAGATCCTGATGATGCTCAAATCTTTGGAAACACTTTACCTATACGGTTTGTACACCTGAACCAAGATCGACCATCAATATCAAAACAGACCGTTTATAAAATGTTCGTTTATTTTTTTTATTTTTTTTTTACAAATGTGAAATATCCCCTTCCTTGTAAACTAGAATAAATTGAAATTTTGGGAGAAAGTGTGTTTGCTACATTTTGGTTATAACCTAAAAACACATTAAATCCATTTTTTAAAATGTTTTTTTTTGTTGTTGTTGTTGTATAATGTCGAGGCTCGTCTGAGAGTTGACACACAGAACGTACAACAAGGGTAGCAGGAGACAAGAGGGGTGGGAAAGGGACGGAAAAAAACAGTCAGGGAAATCTCTGTAATGTCAAAATATACCTGTGAATACCTATTTATACTTGTTTTTAACAACCATCTGATTTACATTCAAATTTGTCTGGGCTCACAGCAGATTAACAGCTCACCCCATGGGTCGGGTCGATGCAACGAGCCACCGAAGGAGACTCAGCATCCGAGCCCGCTGAGCGCGCCTATGCGGTCCAACTTTCCACCAAAGCAGCCGCGACCCGGACCCTTCTTCGTGCGTCCTCGGAAGCGTCGTGAGTTGCTTACGAAGTCATTGAGCAGTTGGCGCCACATTCCTGCACTCACGGGGCGCGATCCGCCGGATAGGGCTCGGGAAACGCGTGGTGCGGTCTCTGCTTGATCGCCTTCCACATCCATCTCCGGTGATTCCATCCAGAGCGATTCGCTTGTTTCGGCGTAGTCAGGGGAAGCTTCATCGGAGTACTGGAGCCAGTCCTGTGTGGGGAAAGGAAATAGGAATTGCAGGGGTGTCGGGAGATTGGATAACATGAAAAAGGCCGAAAAAGGAAGATTATAGAGGAAAATGAAAAATAAAGCACAACATCCCATTGAAACAACAATGAGGAAGCGTTCTACAGCGGTCAGCGAGAATACATCAACTGTGCGCTTCTTGTAGAGCGACAATCACATGTTTTCTTTCTTCCAAAAGGTCTCAGTCTTATCCTTTCCACAAAGTGAAGTTTTCAATTGCTGTTTTCATTCTTTACATCATGATTATTTATGTACAAAGAAGAGTCTCCAAAAGAGACTCAATTTTTGAACAGGTGGGTTTCTTACCTGGAGGGTGCGCAAGGCAGCAGGTGGCGGAGGTGCAGCCAGAGGAATTGCGGGAAGTGCAGTGAACAGCACCCCAAGCAGCAGCATCAACGACAGGTTCGGCATGATGGTGAGGCTGCAGTTGTATCCGTAGTTCGAAAGTGTGAAGCGCGAAGGACGCAAGGATGGCGCAAAAGAGTGTGAGAGAGGCACCGCTGGAGCGCTTTCCCAAGGTTGGTGTTTCCCAGCGGAGTTCTCGTGCTTTTATGGCATCTTTGGGAGCGCGTGGGTAGAAGGTGGGCGGAAGGGGGAGGGGTGGTGTTTCTCACTACCCCCCATCCGTCTTCTTTATCCCTGTTCGTCACCTCCTTTTTTTCTATTTCAATCACATAATCCTAATATGTATATACCTCAACTCATAACCGTAACATGCTCGAGACCCTCCCTTTATGAACCTTGAAATGTTTTCTTCCATTCTTCATATATACCTATCACGGTAGGTTGATCACATCACCTTTGTCTGCGCCTTTGGTCTTTTTCTGTATCTGGTTCTGCCTTGATAACTGCGGAGAGGCTTACGGTCTCACAGTCTTCTATCGGCGTTTTCTGGTCTTGCTCTGCACTTGAAGCCTCCTTCGACCATTTGCCCTTTTTACGCCTCACCCCATCGTCGCACACGTTAACCCATAAAAGTCCGCTTCATGTTCACCCTCACTCCTTCGTCCCTTTCTTCTCGTTTAGGAATCCCCTTCTTGAGTTCCCAATATGGCCATTTTATGTTGCTTTCATTACTCACAGATGATCTTTGATTCTTTTTCTGCTATGCATCCTTTGTGCACCTGCAGTAAAACTTATTCTAATCAACCTGACGTTGTTTCACTTTTTCTTGGCTGCAAGTTCTTCTCCAGCTAATTGTTATCCATCTATAAACTCATATATTGACCGTCTACAGTCAGTCGTTCAAGTCTTACATGAGCCTCGACTTTAATGAAATCAAAACCTTGTCTTCCATAGCATATTGGGGAAGTTTGATGATTTATATGTGATGGTATAAAACAAAACGTCTTTCAAAGAACTGTACATGATATACACTGAGCACCAGTTCAGACGAGCTGCATCATTAGAGGAGTTATTCATCAATGATTAAAATTATGGTGTCAGGAATATTACGGTGGTAAATGTATAAAGGGTGGGAGGAAATTCATGCCAAACTGAACATAATGTATATAAGATTTACTCTGCGCTATCACGGGATACCAAATACAGGGTGTCCATAAAGTCCTTGTGCAACTTTGAACTTTTATAACTTTTGACGTACACGCGTTAGAAACAAACTATAAACGGTACATGAAAGCATAACTCTGTTATTACGGAATACAATTCAAGTTTTTACGCTTCAACATAATCACCATCTTTCGTAATACATCGCTCAATCCAATTTTCCATCTTGTTGAAAACATTCTCCAGTTGCTGCTAAATAGTTTCATGCAATTGCATTTGTGATCGTAGCCTAAGTTCATCCAAACAATGTGGTTTTGATAAGTAAACAACAACAGTTTTACATAGCCCCATAAAATGTAGTCCAATGGGGACAGGTCAAGTGAACGAGGTGGCCAAGCAATTGGTCCATATCTACCGATCCACTTGTCCAGAAAGACATCATTCATGAACCGGCGCACATTTGTACCATAGTGACAGGGAGCCCAGTCTTCCTTGTATAAGGTGAAATGCGAAATTTTTAATCGGCACAGTTCAGGAACATAGACATTCTACAACATTGCAAAGTTATGTTCACCATTGACTGTGGCTTCTTCCAACGAAAGAAAGGACCAATGATGTGGGACACCTTGAAGGAACACCATACATTGATTTTTGGTGAGTCTCTTTAATGTTTCCAGACTTCCTGAAGTTTTTCTGTCCCCCAAATGCGGTAATTGTGGTGGTTGACTTTACCACTGATGTACAAGTTGCCTCATAAGAAAATGTCAACTCATCAAACCCAGGGGAATTGTGGATTCAACAATAGCAATAACAACAACATTAACGTTCACAAAACGGTATGAATTATGCTTTCATATGCCATTTACAGTTGGTTTATATCATGTGTATATGAAAAGTTATAAAAGTTAAAAGTTGCACAAGGACTTTATGGACACCCTTCAGTATGGTCGGTTATGCATTTTGAAATGTTTTTTGTTTTTGAAGAGTCCTTGAACTTTTATGAATCCTTCAACGACCGATAACTTTTGAATCACATCATTTTATTGATACTAGAGTATAATACCAGTCACAGCAAATATGTTATTATTATGGTTTCATTTAACAATTTCACAAATGTGAAAGCTGAATTAGAAAAAGTTTTTTTCACGGTACACTACAGGGTACCTCCCCAAACAAAGATCTTGTGAGTACAGTATTAAATACAATCACATGAGACCTTCCTATTAGACATGTTGTGACGTCATCGAGACAGATATATATATATATATATATATATATATATACCAAACTGGACTACCCAGAAGAGGTGGAAAGTTTGAATGTGCTGTTTGTTGAAGCTCCAAATGTCACGTCACACTTTGAACACCCATCTTGTTTTCAGCATTCATAAAGTTCTCAGAACGCGATTATTTGTATACCAGTACAAGAAACGGACTTTTTGTTTTTCAACATTTACGAGAATATAAATAACTACAGTGGCACTCGGTAGAGTGCATAGTCTCGCCTCACGCACTCATTCTGAACAGAAATACCATCGTTAACTGAACACGCTACTATATAACCGTATCATCCAGGTACCCTATTATGTCACATACATTGCTATTATCCGTAGCTTTATTGATGAATTATTAGGATATTTAACAACCATTTTTGTGCATATTAAGGGTAAATTGCGTGAATAAAGATGAATAGGGGGAAAAAAATCCAAACTATATTCCCCATGGCTAGTCGATCATATGCATTAAGTTTCACATCAATCTGTTAAGCGGTTCTGGAGAAGATTCTTTACGTTATTATTTTCAATCCCCTATGGCTGCCAGTCCACGTGAACGATGACGTCATACATTTAATCCTACAGTACAATTGGGTCATAGATCGGATATCTGATGTTTCAGATTTTTCGGATAAGGATTTCGATTCAACCAATTATCGCTGGCATACCGCTTCACCTATCAGACTTTATTCCTCATGCGGAGTTGATGACATGTGCCAAATTTTTTAAAGTGAAAATATATGGACACACACACACTAGCATTGCAATAGCCTCTTTGGGGTGAGACTAATTAAGGGAATCCCGAATTGTTGGCAGAGTTTCGGGGCATTCACGACAAGTCGAGAAACGTTTCAAGGCTCGAGTGTCCACCCTTGACACTGCCAAAGCGTCACAGGATACTCGATTTTAAGTGGCAAGATTTGTAATTTGTTCAGGGTTCCGGCGATAACTTGGCTCCTCTTTGTGAAAAAACACTATCGGATTTTTAATGTCAATCCTGCAAGATATAAAGCTCCAACGCAGTGCACATACGTCCTCCTACCCACCCATGTATCAACCTATACCTACGATAATAGAGATGTTTGTCTTTCTGTCTGTCTGTGTCGCCATTTTCTCAGAGATGGCTAAACGGATCTTTGTCAAACTTTCAGAGGCTCATCAGTGAGTGTCGGGGAGTGTTGTCGGCAAAAAACAAACCAAAAATTTTTTTTGAAAATTTTGAACAAAGAAGTTGGATTCTTTTTTTTTAGGATTTTTTTTTTTAATCACTCTATAGTGCTGAAGCCTTTGTAGCTATGTGAAAGATAACATTAAACGATCCTCGACCCCATTTCTTAGTGAGTTTAGGAATGTGTTTTAAGCCCCCACAAAAAAACAGAAAAAAACCAAAATTCGATTTCTTCAAAATGCCAACAGGATTAGAACAGCACCGGGCAACACTGGGTAGTTGTCCTGCTAGTTGTCAATAAATGTCTTTTTCTTGTTAACTATATGTAAATCGGATCTGATGGTGCAGAGGTAGCACACTTACCTTCGGGCTGTCAAGCCTGGGTCCGATTCCCGACACAACCATAAACTGTTGGATCGGTGCTTCACAGGGAGGGTATTGCATCACAAAGTGTGCGATCTGTCTTAACGTGAAGCTGCGTGTCCCATCTACTTGTATGAGTTGGTGGAAGTTAAAGATCCTTCAATGTATTTCACCAATAATATACGAGTTATTGCAGGCACCCAGAAGGAATTCCAGAAATTCCTGTCGAGACTATCACTGTAAAGGTAAAGGCAAATCCTTAAAATGAGGATGCTTCAGAAGCATTGAACCTCCTGTTGGGCAGAGCACAAGAATGAAATATATATTGAACTAGAAACGCAGATATTTTCAAGAGATTTCAATGTCTCTCCCCTTTGACACCTGCAAAATCAAAAGGAAGAAACTTGACCATTGATTACCGGCTTTAAACTGTTGAGGTTGTTGTAAGACATCATTTGCAAATTCCAGTCTGGATTTGTTGAAATACTCGTGGGTGGAGGTTATGTTTTCACCCTTGTTTGTGTCTGTCTGTGAGCAGGATATCTCAAAAGATTATGGGTGGATTCCGGACGAGAAACTTGTGGACAGGTTTGGTGTGTGTCAATGACGAATTGATTCGATTTTGGAGAAGATCCGGATCTGGACATAGAATTTTTAAAAGTGATTCTTCACCATTGAGAGTTTGTGCCAAAAACGAAAGATTGCATCATATCTCAAAAAGTTGTGGATGGATTCAGACAAACTACTAGGTGGACGTGTTGCTTGTGTGTCAAGGACGAATTGATTCAATTTTGGTGAAGACTTGGATCCTGATCTGGCCTATCAGTGGGATACACAATGCAAACTGTTCAGGCTGGCAGAGGTATGCGCTCTACCGAGTGCCGTTGTAGTTTTCGACTGATTTTGACCTTTGATGCCTGTTTAATCCCAAAAACGACTCGAACACCAAATGGTTCTGCGCATACCTATAGGGACTGTGGGAAAGCACCTTTGTGCCAACTTTCATCTTTTATCCACTGAAATATAAGGGAATAGCAGGTCAAAATGTTTTTTGTTGTGTTTTTTAGTGTTTCACCTTTGAGGCATTACAATATGAACGAGAGTGTAAATGGAATAATAATAATTATAAAAAACAAGTCTGAGTGTATTTGTCTTAAGTTATAAATCAAATATTAAAAACTATTGCTGTAGGAAATGAGGGAATGATGTGCCATTGCAATTGTTCGAAGGAAGGCAACAGCAAAACGATGTCTCCCCTCCCTGTAGAATGAGAGACCTATTGATTAAACCTTCACCCGAACCCTCAAATTGAGACATATTGGGAAGCATAATCCTAACCCTGTGGGGAGGGGAGACATAAAACGAAAAAAGTTAGTCTTTCTTAGACTATTGTGAATTAATCGTTCTGAGAACATTCAGAATTCCCAACAAATAAACACCTGCCATGCTTTTTGCAAAGCGTCAGTATAAGGAAGCTTCGACCAGCGAACGGGCTGTATGTTGAGGAAGACACAGAAACAGACGAAAATTGACGGATGCTCGTTCTTATATAAAATGAAAATTAAATATATCACATGGGAGAATAAAACAATAACATCATCACAGATCATGACAATGCAACGGACGTCGCACCTCTGTTAAATCCCTGTTCGCTGATCGCATTGACACAGCAATCTCTCCAATCTATCACTCTGCAATCTTCATATATAGAGGATCCACTGGATGTAGAAGACAAAAGACAGTTGCATCACAAATATCCGGTTCTTAAACAATATATCCTGCAGTAAATAATACCTAAAGCGAAAGAAGCATGGATGCCCAATCACCTCGCATGATGACCACGTCTCGGTATGCGCATTCACTTTCGTCAGCCGAGACGCAATTCGGAGAGAAGGTTCCGAGGAGGACAGGCGATGAACAAACATGCCACAGACAATTAATACGGTAAAGGGGGAAAAACTGAACAGGCCCTGGCATGGTAGGTAGGGGTGTAAGCGCAAGGCACAGCTGTATATATATATATATATATATATATATATATATATATATATATATATATATATATATATATGTATATATATATGTATCTATATATATATGTATAATGTATATATATATATACATATATGTTATATTGATGAACTGCCCTCTTTACAGAGTGTTGCTGCTGCCGAAGCAGTTTCTTGGCAAGGCTCATCCTGGGTGGTTTGTCATTCATTGCCTTCCGGGCGTTATTTATCCGTGCTCTCTCCTTTTAAATGCCGAGCATCAAGCACGGAGGTAGCACGCACAATTTATTAAAGTCTTTGATATGGCTCGTTCAGGGTTCGAACCACCGACCCCCCCAGACTCAGAGCAGACTCTCCAACCATTATGTCACAGAGTCTGTTATATACATACAGTAATACTGTATATGGCTGGCACGATGGCTTAGATGCACAAACACTCGTCTCTAAGTCATCTATCCTGGGTTTGAATCCCGACCCAGCTATAAAACTGTCATCCCGGTGTTTCACAGGCAGGGTGATTGATTCCTCAATGTGTGTGCCGTCCCTCGGATGGACGTTAAACTGGGCAAACCGACTTCTGGTATTAGTTGGTGTATGCTAAAGATGCCACGGTGTCCTCAGCGAACTCTCGCCGGCACCCTGAACAAATTCCAAAAAGACGCAATAACTCGCATACTCTTCATGAAAGGTATTGTGGGATCGACAACATTGACCAACAAATGCTAGTAGATGGGACATCTAGTTTAACACCCATCATCTGAGCGACGGGGCACTTTGTGATGTGTACATCAAAAGCCCGGCCTACAAAGCACTCACAAAACCAATCCAACAGTACAAAGTCTATAGTCCGGTCGAGAATCAAACCCTGATTGGACAGTTCAGAGGTAAATGCATTAGCTCTGCAACATCTTATCAGACAACATATTGTTATATGCCTCCCCTAGCGGGGGCAGCATACCGCCATATGAGTGTTATGGAGAATAGCACTGAGTTTCATTCTGTTGGCCTCGCCGTGGGGGAGGGGGGGCTTGTAATCATAACCATATGACTTTGTAATCATACCATTTAGAGCTACAATAAGTCATGTAACCCTGTGTTTATACATCTACCCCTCCGTTTTGTGATTATACCTCCTCCTCTGATCCCAAACTCCGTTATCTATCCCTTCCAAACAATTTCTGCCTGGTTCGGTTGGTGCTGAATTGGTGGGGATTGTTTCAGATGGCACATCGACACCTCAAGCAAATGGTGCAAAACTATTTCCAAGGGCTGAGCTATATAAGGTACTCCTGCGAGTGCAGAGAGAAATGAAGAGGACGAAAAATAAATCAAAGAAGAAGGGATACCTTTGATACAGAGAAACAGAGAGAAAGATTAGTTTATGAAATCGTTTTTAAAAACAAAAACAAAGTTGAGGCTCATGGAGGAGCAAACCAATAGAGGACGAGGGGTCAATATTTCCGCTATGTTACATACTGAACTAGAACGGCATGCGGTAGAGCGCATACCTCCGCCAGGCTGAACAGTTTACATTTCGTATCCCACTGATAGGCTGGATCTAGATCCGGACCTTAACCAAAATATAATCGGCTTGTTCTTGTCACCTACCCAACTCATCCACCAAGTTTTGTCCGAATCCGTCCACTGTCCACAACTTTTTGAAATATCGTGTTATATATGGTGTATAGTTTTTGGACCCATCTCTCATTGGTCACTTGAGCTCCTAATACTTCATTTCAAAAATTTAGAAAATTCTCGTATCCAGATCTTCACCGATATCTAATCATTTCATCCTTGTCACACACCCAACTTGTCCAGGAAGTTTTGTCCGAATCTGTCTTCAACTTTTTTGAGATAATCTGCTCATAGACAGACAAACAGACAAACACAGTGGTGAAAACACAACCTCCGTCCACCTTCGGTGGCGGAGGTAATAATTAGATGCCTCATTACAAATTCCCCTGTCTCATGTCCACAGAACACTCACCTCTAAAAACAATTCATGGACGAATGCATACCTGTTCAATGCATACATACTGTATCTTGAAGCAATTTATTGTCTTTCCAAAGGGAAAGTATAATATTGTTACGAATTCTCGCCCGCCCGGCGTGCGAACGACCGCTTTAGCCAATGGCGGCCGTCTCGTCCACCGGACGGACAATTCAGTCGTGACTTCCCGGAACAACGCCGAGAA
>CM068954.1:148317220-148335837 GCA_035128595.1 Eptatretus atami
AATAAATGAAATAAAAATAACCCAGATCAAAAAAAAAGAAATAATTCTGGCTGCCAGAGCATGCATCCGATCAACTTAAAATTTCAAACACATATTCCCCGTCACTACGAGATCATAACTGTAAAGTTTCACATTGACTGATTAAGCGGTTCCAGAGAAAACATTATTTAATATTTTCTTCAATCCAAGATGGCTGCCAAACCATGTGACCTATCAATTACTCCTTAACGAATTTGTACACCTATGGCTTGGAGTTGTACAAAACGACTTATTCTGTGGAGATTTTTCTTGAAATGGACTCCTACAAGAAGACTCAAATCGATTTTAAGTCTGAGTTTGGAACTTACACAGCGCCTTGCAAATCACAGATATTTGCCGTGTTTAAAAAGTTCAGAGAAAAAGGCAACGTCGCAAATCTCAACAGCAAAAGTGCTGGAGGACCAACATTTTGGACGTCCTCAAAATGTAAGGTCTCCTGAAAACTTTGATCTTGTTCGTGATTCAGTGGGCAGAATCCCTAAGAAATCTCTCGGATGTTAGAGTCAAGAGCTTGGAATTTCATGTGAATCAGTGAGACGAATTCTCATCCACAATGTGAAAATGTATTCATAAAGAGTTCAGATTAAACACAAACTGACTGCAGCCTTTATGCAGAAAAGAGTGACAATGTTCCAGTGGTTTGTAGACGAGATTGAAGAAAAGCCTAATTTCCTTGACAATGCCTGTTTTTCTGATGAGGACCATTTCCTGCTTTATTGGTATTTCCTGCAACTCAAATAGCTGCATATACTAGGGATATAAATCCCACGATCTAGTGCTCCAGTGACCTCTCCACTCAGACAAATGCACTGCCTGGCTCGCAATCACTAAACATGGAATCTTCGGCCCTTTCTAGTTTGAGGACGACACAGACAAGGTATTAACTGTCGATACAGAACGTTACATCCAAGTTCTTGGGAAGTTTTGGAAAGCCCTAGGCAGTTACAGAGCATTTATGAGAGGAACAATGGTTTCCATAGGATGAAGCCACTGCCCACACTTTAAATGATTCACTGAACTGGTTAAACATGTACTTTGGTGACTGAGCAATCAGTCGAAGACTTGCTGTTGAATGGGCCCCACATTCACCAGATCTGTCACTACCAGATTTTTATATTTGGGGCTATCTGACGGACAACATCTACAGAGGAAGGCCACAATTCGTTGAAGAACCCAAAGCAACAATTACGGATGAAATTTGTTTAATTCCTCCAGCAGATTCTGTCAGAGTGATCAACCATTTTGCTCATCAAATCCAAGTATGCTCGCAGCGCTGTGGCAAACAGTTGGAGCATGCCATTTAGGCACAGTTAATGCACAGTTGGTCCTGATGTATAAACGGTAGTTTGTGCCATTTGAGTGATAAATGAGGATTTTATATTAAATAGTATGGGTTCTCTTTTTTGGGGTCACCCTGTATGACCCTTCCGTCCATCCTATAAAATTCGATACCATCCCATCACCCATCCTTGATGGATATATTTGCTAGTTGCAATTAAAAGAAGAATAAAGTCCTCTGGCTTTGCATGTCGTTTGTTTTTCTCCAAAATTGATTTGTCTGTCCAAATTTTTCTTTTTTTTTGCTTCTTTCATTCCCTGCCTTTTGTCAGGCTTTCCCAGAGCTCTACCAAGTTTGCCGCTTGTCTCCGTATTCAAGTTGATAATGTATTTAGACAGCTTAGTCTGTAGAAAAAGTTTTTTAAAGGTAGTTTTACAAAAAAAAGTTTTTTTTGTGTTCTTCTGTAGTTTACTTCCTCTTTGGTCTTTTCCTGCCATATTCTTATTCTTCTTTTGAATATACCGAGTTCCCCTCCAAGGAACTCCAACACAGGAGGAAGCCGTTCGTCTGTCTGATTTCCTTCATCGCTTTATAAATTCCCTTCTTTATAAAGGAAGAAGGATATTGTCAAATTTTGACACAGAATATATTAATTTCCCAAGGGTTTTGAAATGAGATTTATTACAATATTTCATGAAATATTTTTGACTTATGAACTGAATTTCAATGATTTATTGATGAACTTTTCTGCTAATCATGCTTCGTTTGAAAACATTTAATCCACCATGTGGGAATTTTCTTTGCAGTAATTTGTTTAATTCATCACCCGTTGATTACCAGCATGATGCGGCGAAAACTTTCTTCCTTTCCTTGCAACCCACGTTTCTTCCTTCCCAGTTGGATACATTAATCATCTTTGCATCAATCATCAGGCGTGCATTCAACAAGCGCACAATGATGTTCCCAGAAGGAGTGCAACGAGGATGTGAGCATGGCATTTCACTTCAAATCTCGTTCTGTCATTTTTTTTTTAACCCTCCCATTCTCCCTCGACATGGATGTAGATCGATGCTTCCTTTGAAGCTTTTTTTCCCCCGAACAAAAGCCTCAGACTTAGTATGACATATACTATGTCTTAGGCTTTTGTTCGGTTTGACCTTTAATGGTTAACCTGGAGAGATAGAGTAGTGCATAAAGGTTTTCAGATTGATATACTGGTATTGCACTGTATTTTTACAGTATGTAACATAGGCTCTAAAATATGGTAGGCAAGGATGTAAACATACATTATAGTATGTTGGTCATCATGGAAGTATAAGGATGTGCTTGAGCTTGTAGAGAGAAGGAAATTGTATTTACAAATGATTTACGATTTGGTTTTAAAGAGAGATGGTCAACAACACTTGTTACAAGTATGGTTCAAGAAACAAACTGTATATTACTTCAATCATGAAGGAAGAATGTGTATTTTTCTTGATTGCTTGATGTCAGTCTTCTCTCTATCGAGTGCAGCCTGTGGCTGCTGGTTGCATCATTTGTTGGGACGCGGCTATGCCGCTGATGCAGTGCCCCTACCAGTACACTGGTCTCATTTTGCGACCTCGGAAGGATGACAGGCTGAGTCAACCTCCTGGTGTATTTAATTCAGCGGCCAACGGGCTTGAACTCAGGACCCTAGGATCCCAAGCCACCACCCTAACCACTAAGCCAACACCAGGCTTATTTGATGTCAGCAAAGGGTTTGATAGAGCGAATTAATTATTTGAAATTCTGTTATACAAACGAATTTGCCCGATGTTCTGTAAATTTATTTTAAATATATACAGGAGTCAAAAGCTGAGGTTAAGATGGAATGGTGTTCACTCTTATTACCTCCCCCAACGTAGGTGGATGGAGGTTGTTTTCACCACTGTCTGTCTGTGAGCAGGATATCTCAAAAAGTTGTGGATGGATTCAGACGAAATCTGGTGGACAGGTTGGTTCCAATGGATGGATGGATGGGGTGGTTTTGTTGGGTGGACTGATATGTGATTTGTTTATAATTAAGTCTTTAGATTATAAATTATGATGTAATTTGTGAATGTGTGTGACGAGGACGAATTTATTCGATTTTGGTGAAGACCTGGATCCGGGTCCAGATATGAGAATTTTTTAAGTGATTCTTCAACATTGAAAAATATTACCAACAGCAATCTTGAGCATGATATTTCAAACAGTTAAGAATGGATTCGGACAAAACTTGGTGGATGAGTTGGCTAGATGACATGAACAAGCTGATTCGATTTTGGTTAAGGTACGGATGCAGATCCGGCCTACCCGTGGGCTGTAAGATGTAAACTGTTCAGCCTAGCGGAGGTATGCGCTCGACCGAGCGCCATTCTAGTTATGTTACTGTGTCAAATGGTGTTAAACAGGATAGAGTTATTTCCCCATGTTTATTTTGTGTGTACATTGATGGGTTACTACAGGAGTGGGAGATTAATGGGAAGGGATGTTACATGGGCAATGTATTTGCTGAAGTATTTGCTTATCCAGACATCCTGACACTGTTGTCATCAAGTGTTTCTGCTCTTCGTGAGATGGTGAATATTTGCATGGATTATGCTTCACAGTTTGACATTCAGTTTAATAATGAAAAGAGTCAATTGATAGTGCTTCGTTGTAATGGTAAGGATGTAATGCATCTTCAGATTAAGATTCATGGGCAGTTTATTGATTGTGTCTCTGAAGTCATTCATCTTGGTCATTGTTTCACAAAATATTTATAATTTTGATTTATCTAAGCGTGTTGGAGATTTGAACAAACAGTGCAATATATTTTTGTCTAATTATAGATATTCAAATTAATATATTAAGAATATTCTGTTCCAGAAATACTGTTCCAATTTTTAGGGTTCAAAATATTGTTGTGGAAATCACTCCTCAGGGTTAAAAATGTTTAATATAGCATATATATATATATATATATATATATATATATATATATATATATATATATATATATAATCCTTAAGTGTTTTAGAGTAAGTGTTTTAGAATCAGCATAAAGTAATTAAATGTGACATTAGATATGCGTTGCTTATGTAATAGATAGACATCCAACCCATTCACATGTGTGTGTCTAAAATTACCATTGCTTTTGACCTTAATTTTATCATTCTGCCTTTTGTTAGCTGTCATTTATGTACTTTATTTTCAGCATTTGCAAGACTGCGAGCGCTACCCCAGGCAGGAAATTAAACGTGCAGCACAACCTGAACGAGCTGGCTGGGGTATTAGCGGCTGAAGGGTCAGTGAAGGGCCGCTCCGCCCACCCGGCCGGGTCATAACCAATGGTGAGAGGAAGGGGAGGGCCGTGAATTGGCATTAGCGACGTTGGCACATGGTTTTATAAAAGGTGGAGACAACAGTGATCGGGATGGAGAACCGATAGATTGTGACACTGAAAGGCTCCCTCATTATCAGCGTGTGGAGTGGAAGCTGCGCCCCATCCAGCCAACGCCATGCCTCATCCAAACACACTCTGCTGAGTCACGTCACTCCCTCTCATCGCACCGGCTCTGGCACATTATGCTAGTGCGAGGACTTGAACTGTGCGATCACCACGATTCACCGGGTTTGCTGACCATCTCTTCCTGTATCGTCATTTCCAAACTAAGTTTATCTTTCGTGGAATGTCTGTGGGCCCCAAGGCATACACAAATAAGGATCTGCCATTCCTTCATTGGCTTGTGGGCACGTAATATCAGTAATGGTTATGGGGTTCATTTATTTATTACATACACACCACTGTTTCTGTATTGCCTCCTTTTGTTTCACTCCCACTGCAACTGTTTACTATTAAATACACTCGGGTGAATTCTGGCTGTGGTGGCTGCTTTATTTGGTGGGTTTTAAAGGAACCATTAAGGGGATTAATTGGATGTGAGGTCCACACCGCTTAGACTTAGAGGGTCGCGCATCATGTGACTCAGGCTCGCTCAGCCCAAGATTAGATCAAGTCACATGACGCCTATCGGCATTGCGCTTGGGTGGGTCGGCAGTCCCATGGGCACAGTATTGGGAGTAGAAAGACTGTGATCCAGCCTGGGAGCTCGGACTCACCTGACTGCTGCGGTCATTTTGACGCGACATGCCGGATTCGAGCTCGGAAACCGGAACGACTGACGGCTGTAACAATAATATAACCACTGTTTGAGTAAATTTGTAGGCAGTGGCAAATAGCTGTAAGTAGAGTCTGGAATATTCCATTGCAATCACAATGTAGTTTTCTCCCCCTAAATGCAGGTGTGATGATTGCTGATCAGTTATGGTTTGCTAGACGGTGTTTATCATTTGTAAAGAGTGCTTTAAATTATATTAATTACACAGTATCATGCATTTCTGGCATGAGACAGATGGGTGTTCATTCTGTGATGGGACGGAATATTAGATATTTCCAATAAATGTATAGAGTGGAGTTTAAACAAATTAAAAGTAAATGGAAGATAGGATGCAGTGGGAAGAGTGAAGTAATAAGGATAGTCTGTACAGATTAAGGAGTTACTTGAAATGAGGATGGTCATAGCTTTGGTAATGTGTTTCTGATCATGGCAGAGTGCAAGGATATAATATATTATTTGTGTATATGTTAAAGGATTTTTTAATATGTTGAAGGATATTAGGGGGAGGGGTATGCCTGGTGTTGCCTTAATGGTGAGGGTGGTGGGCTTGGGATCTTAAGGTCCTGAGTTCAAATTCCATTTGGCTGTTGAATTAATACCAGGTGGGGTTGACTCAGCCTGTCATCCTTCTGAGGTCGGCAAAATGAGTACCAGCATGCTGGTATACTGTGTTGGAGTGGCGACTCGTCCAGGATTGTGCCCAATAGCCAAGAAGACTGCTTAGGCAGCACCAACGCTCTGCACAGAGTATGGTTCCAATGGATGGATGGATGGAGGGGTGGTTTTGTTGGGTGGACTGATATGTGATTTGTTCATAATTAAGTCTTTAGATTATAAATTATGATGTAATTTGTGAATTTACTATTTATTTTAAATTGATTATAAACTTTTCTTCTTTGACCGAATGTTGAATTTTTGTTCCCTCCTCCAATCACAATTCCCACAGTATGCCCTATAGTAAATGCTTCTTGCCCCTACTCCCCTTCTCGCTCTATCCTCCCAACTTCACTTATCTCTTCTCACTCCTCTTCCCCTCTTCCCCAACTTCCCTTCCAATCTTTCTACACCAAGTCCCTCCCTTTTTCCAACTTTAATTATCCCATTTAACTCCGTTTCTTTTTTATGCATGTAATATGTAGATACAAGTGCCATAACAATATGCACAGGAGATCCAGCAAAGAGATACACATGCATTTGAATTTGTAAGGTATTCAGGTCAGATATGAAGAGCAATAACATTTATTACACCATCCCATCACCCATCTTTGACTGGTATCAGGAGGTGGAGAACAATAAGGAAATGGTGACTCAGTGGTGAAATGGGTTCATGCCTTGGATTGTTAACTCGAAGGTTGGTGGTTCCCTGTCCACCCAGGAGTGCATTAATTAATTGTGCAGATGGATCTGAATGATCTTTTTCTGTGCTTGAGTGAGGTGACCTTTTGAAACTTGCAAGACACTAACAAATAAGGGTATGGTGTTATATTTGTAATTACTTACCTTGTGTAGTCTACTTAACCACTCACTGTGTTGCTCTTCATGTGTATAGAAAGAAAAGCTCTTGTCTCATACTACTTATCTTATCCCACACAGCCATACTACGTACAGCCACCACAGCCATACTATGTACAGTTAAAACTACTTATCAAATAAAATAGTGAAGTTGTAAAAAATACAAAGTGTAATCGAACGATCAAATTGTCGAATGAGAGGCTACTGTACGCATCCTCATTGCACATGAAAAATTCCTTAATTTGCATTGACGGGTTATGGTTAGGCAGTCTTCAAAAGTGCTAAAAGTCTATATTTCTATTTCATTTAGTGCATCATTCTTTCAGTCACTCCCCTCGCATGGCTGGCTGGATTATTCTCATTAATTTCACACTTCTCTCGAAACATTTCACAGTTTACGGCACACCCCCATTTTATTGTCAACCACGAAATCTGAATCTTGCATCCTTCAAGAAAATTTTATCCTCAAGGATTACAATCTTATATCCTTGTTCCTTCACAATTCCTCAACGCAGCACATCCCATATCTCTGCTGAAACAAAGGAGGCATTCATTGTGCACTCTCTTCCTGCAGCATCACTCATATTGTCGGTTGATGTATAGTGCAGTTTAGTCAGTGAGAAGCAAGAGCTGTACAGGCAGAAATGCAGAGGAGATGCGTTATGGAGAGAGAGAGAGAGAGAGAGAGAGAGAGAGAGAGAGAGAGAGAGAGAGAGAGAGAGAGAGAGAGAGAGAGAGAGAGAGAGATATATGATGATGATAATTGGCATATTGAAAAAGCAGCTAAATCTATTTTTGCTGTGTCGTTATAATTAAGAATTATGATTGGACAATTGGGATTACTGCATGCCGAGTTTTATCTGCATTATATATTCTGAATGTAAAAGGATGTCATTTTATTGTGCATGAGTTTAATTTGTTCGTTTTTAAGCATGCTGAATCACCCGTGACGAGATAAACATACAAACAAATAAATGTGTAAAAAAATAAATTTCGCTCTGCCGAACTTGGCTTTGCCTGCTTCTTTGTTGTCACAGGGAATTCTTAAGAGTGGCGAGTTACTGTCGGCAGAATGCTTTGCCAGTACTACAGCAAGACAGCAGGTTTTTTTCCAAGTTGGATTAAACTATATATATATATATATATATATATATACATATATATATATATATATACATATATATGTTGAGTTTACAACAGGGAAAGGATAGTTTGCCGATTGAAAATATGTGATTGCAGGAAAGAGGTGTATGTATGTGTGACTTACAAATCAAAAAGAGGGGAAATAATCAGATATGTATGCAATTGAGATGGCAATGAACTGACACTTTGAAAAACTAGAGTAAGGACAAACAAGAATGAGATTTCACAACTACAGGAGAACAAAAAACACTGAACAGAGCATTGCCATGGACCACCACCAAATAGTTGCAGTGTGTAATGGCCACAATATTTGCCCAAGTTTTCCATTGACACTTCTGGATAGCACCATTTCTCTGTTTGGAAACAACTTTTATCTTTAAATAAAAAACAGAAAAAGAAGCTAAATGACAAAGACATGACAAAGCAAATAAATATGCAGACATGGCAAAGCAAAACATGTACTTCAATCTAAAGACCAAAGTACATTGTAATGCTTGACCAAACAATACAGATGCACCTTGACACAAGGGCCACTTGTTTTTCTTTTCCAGCTCCTGTACTCTTCCTATTTTCATCTTCTCATTTTATAAATATAGCCGAATATCCCTCTTCTGCTTTGAGTAAAGTGCATGATCATGTAAAAGCTTGTCAAAAGGTGGGTAGTCCTTCTGTCTTCTACCGCCTCCTTTCTGGTCTTGCACCCTCTGTCCTTTCCATGCTCTGGAATCACTGCTCACCTCCATGGCACCACTCATTTGTCCCCCACACAGTGTCTCCACAGCACCCAATCCAGATACGGTGTTTCCCTCTGGGAAGTCTGCCTGAATGTTGGAATGATGATGTGGTCTTTTGAATTGCAGACGTTCATTAAATAAACCACAAAGCCTGCCATGTGCACAGAAGGTAACCCAGCGATGTTCAAAATTCACTCACTGAAAGGGATGATCGGGGAGGTCGGGTATAGCGCGCACGTCCACAGGCTTTGCACGGACCCACATTGTCAGGAGTTTTTGCAGTATAGGCTGCAAGATATCAACTTTTTGGGTGAGTTGATCAGAAAGTTCTCAAAATCTTTCGTTATGCAGAGGCACACCCCTTTCTCTCAGATACGTTTGCAAGTATTTTCCACTTATTTTAGAAGCTTTGTGAGCCATTTTAGGTAACAATCCTTATCTGGCATGCATGATATACATTCCCTGCCCCGATGACCGTTTTTGCTAGGGGTTTCTGTGCATGTGCATCGAGCATTCTGGGATAGATTATGTCATTTCACAAGTCGCATATTGGTGAGTCATCAGCGAATGGCGTGTAAAGAGCAGCGCACCACTGGGGCTCCCAAACATATACCACGTGCAATGCTGATAGCAGTTAACATATACAGGGTGGACCATAAAAAGGCAACATTTGATCATGTCGGCAACATTAAATTTTTCCATGGGTAATTTCCAAATGTTAATCTAAATTCGGAAAAGAAAAGAAAACAAATTTATAAAAAACAGAAATGTTATTTAATTTCTAAATCCTGAGGTGACTTTTGGGACACCCTGTTAATATATATATATATATATATATATATATATATATATTATATATATATATATATATATATATATATATATATAGTGTTACGGCTGTGGAAATTCGCAAACACCATTCAGGTCCCGTAGGTGAGGTATTTCTGAAGTACATGTGTAGTTAGCCCAAACCCATTGTTTAGAGGGAATTAATGTGATTCATTCGGGCTGCGATCCTTTGAGTTAGGCGTTTTTCTGTTCTACCTTTTTGAGCCAACCAAGCCACCACTCCAACAACGCCAGCACCGCCACCCTCACAACCACACCACCATCTTCGCCACTACTCCACACCAACGAACGCCATCCTCGCGGTCCACGTACGACGGTTTCCGCATTGGAAACCGTCGAACGCGAGTGGGGAAGGGAGAAGTCCCCACAGCGAGGGCCGCGTTTTCTCGCCTATTTCCTTCCTTGGCCGGCGCCAAAACGGCTCCGCCTCGCCCCCCACAAGACGCAGGTGGGAGGGAACAAGGAAACGCCCCGCTTCGAGTGCTTTCGAGAAGCGCCTCGAAGGGGGTGGAGCCAAAGGCGGGGCGGAGAAAGAGGGCGTGGCGCCGGGCGTATAAGAGTGAGAGGCGCAGGAGGTGCTTCCTTTTTGCTCTTCTCTTTTCCTTCTGCTTGGAGCTCTTTCTGCTCTGCTGCTTGGTCGTTGATTCTGCTCTGCTCGCTCCTCCATTTCGGCTTCTGGCTCTCTGGGTTCGGCGTGTGCTCTCTCAGTGTCGGCGGAAGGCGTCGAGAGGCCGGTAAAGGCAGACGGGGCCGAACGCCGGAGAGAGCTCGCGGACCACGGCGAGTGACGGTCGCAGGACTCAACACCTCAGGGAAGTCGACTTCCATTTCTTTTGGGTTTTGGTGTGAACGGTGTGTGTGTGGCGCCAGTCCCGCAAGTAGAATTGTGTAAGTGGTCCGTGTGTCGCGTATTCGGTTGTAGCTCTGCGTCGTCGTTGCGTTTGTCGTTCTTTTCTTTTATTTGATATATGTGCATTTATTTAATTATTATTGTTGCTGTAATACATGCTGTGCTATATGTGTGCTCTATGTGTCGTTGTGTGAAATAAATGTGTTTCTGTTGAATTCTTCCCCCGTTTCGCTGCGTCCTTCCTTCGTTGGGTCTCCATCTTGTTTCATGTAAAGGGTTCGTCGTGGGCTAATACGCCGATAATTAATCTGAACCGTCAAGGCCGACGATAACACCGCTCGTTATCCCGTTAGCCCGGAACGAGCCGCTTAAGCGGATCGTGTCCGAAGTCGGCCTGTGGCGAGGTACAACCCTCGTAGGTTACCCGTGCGGGTACTTAGGTATATCGACTTTCGGCGATTCACCCTAATCCGCGCGGGTAGAATGCGGACTGGGTTGTGGTGAGGCCGAAAGGTCCACCCGTGACTGATCCCGGCGTTAGCCGGGAGGGTCACGACTGAATTGTCCGTCCGGTGGGCGAGGCGGTCGCGATTCGAGTCACGTGGCCGATCGCACGCCGACGGGCGCGAATTCGCAACAATATATATATACACATATATATTAAACATGTATACGTGTATATATAAATGTATATATATGTTTGTATATGTGCATACATTTATGTATATATACGTGTATATATATGTTTGTATATGTGCATATATTTATGTATATGCATATATAAATGTATATGTATATACATATATCTGTGTGTACTATATATATATCTGTGTGTACTGTATATATGTGTATATATACATACATATACATATATATAATATATAATATTTATGTATATATGTATATGTGTGTGTATATATATATATATATATATATATATATATGTGTGTATATACGTATATGCATTATATGTATGTATGTATATATATATATTACACATACATACGAAACATGTGGAGTGTGACGAGCACTCCCCTGATGTCCAAACTGGACACAGTCCGACACCAAAGCGTCACCTCCAATCCTGAGGCTTCGGCCCGGCCCGGCGACTGTCAAAGAGACAAAGATTACATGGTCAACATCAATTAAACATCAAATGGAGCTGCCTATGCAGATTTGGGGCTTGTTTGCCTTCACCAAGACGGCATACCGATAAATATCGAACCAATGATTACAAGATTTGTCATTTAAACATCAGACACACCTCCTGACTGTTATGATGAGCATAACCGCGGATTATCTCTCACATGGTGAAACCACATAATCCGCAAAGAACAACCATCCATCTGCCAACCAGAAGATTGTTCCTGTTAATGCAAACCATTCAACCAGAAGGTACATGATGTGATTGGTGAGTAAATCGAAACATGTGTAGTATGACGAGCACTCCCCCGATCTCCACTGGACATAGTCTGACACCAAAGCATCACCTCCAGCACAGAGGCCTCGGCCCGGTGACTCTGTCAAACAGACAAAGATTACATGGTTAACATCAGTTAAACATCAAATGGCGCCACCGATCCAGATTTCAGGCTTATTCGCCCTCATCAGGACAGCATACCGATAAATATCTAACCAATGATGACCACATTCATCGTTTAAACATCAGACGCACCTCCTGATGTGGTCTTATTTTCATACAACGGTTAAATGGCCCTTTGCGGGTAACACATTCTGCTGTTCTAGTACCCATTCCCCTCTAACATTTACCAGAAAGTCTATCAGAATGTCATGAATTTCATTTGTAATGATTTATTTCAGTCCATTTAGTGTGTGCGGCATGTTCCTCTGCACCATTTAAAAAAAATATCCCAACAGGATATAATCAGGAGGGCTGAGATCAGGAGATCTGGGAGGCCAATTCACATCTCCAAATCTGGAGATCAGCTAGCTTTCCAGGAAAATTCTCTCACAACAGTTCCATGCATAGCCTTGAGGTGTGGCATGTATGTATCCCCATCTTCTTGTTTCACGGAAGCTTGCCACACACCTGTTTATTACTTTTCTTGATGGTGCATCACAAACTTGGAGATGTTTTCGAAATTATCTTTGTGTCAAAATCGTAGAATATCTGTGGAAGAAATACATGCTCAACCACCATTGTAGTTAGTCACGTGTCCAATTTGCTATCTCTGCGGATGAATTTTTTTTTTTTTTTAGTCTCACCTGAAAAAAACAACAAAACAACAATTACCTTCCATTATCATGGAATTCTGACATCCTGAAATCTGTCCCATCTTTTTGCCACACCCTCGATATCATTTGTAAGGAAAGTTATTCTCACTAATTATACGAGATATATTTATTTTGAAAAATAAAAAGCTACCTTTGCGTTTCTTGGACCTAGTGTGAGGTTCTCATTCCGAGAACTTTCAGCATGCCTCACTTAGTTTTCCACTGATGGTGACCCTTATGGAAGTGATACACCAAAAATGGAGCAGGCTCATGCTAAGAATATAGTTGTGGGGATCAGGCAGACAAAGAATGCGGAGAAAAACAATGACAGCGAGGGTATAAAAGATCGTGGATGGTTATGTGGAATGACGTGAGACAGCAATGAGCTGCCACTTTGAAGGACTGGATGGGAAAGGGATTGGATGCACATGGTAAGGCAATTCCTAAGGTGGGAGGAGAGAAGAATCAAAGCAGACAGATGAGTGATAAAGCTCGGATTTAGGAAAGCAGACAAGATGTGAGTTAGTGGATCACCACTTATTTCTATTTTTGTCTTGCTCTCAAAGGGTTACTATTGCCTTTTTGTGTTTGCAGATTTGGTTTGTGTTGAGAGTAATTGCTTTGCAATGCATTCCTCCCCTGAAGTCTGTTCAGCTATTTTACATGAATTCACCGTTATATGTCGACCGCTCTTTGTGACTCTCCACTGTTTTCATTATGTGTTCCGTTATACGCTACTCTTCATTATTATGTAATTAGTTTCAAATATTAGTCAAAATAATTTCACAATGAGGATATACTTCTGGATTATGATGATAAATTCAGGAGAAAGGGGTGTTCCGACTTAAGACTGACTTAAGTCCATCCATTTTTCGCTCACCTGGACTTTAGTCCAGTAAGTTTATGTGATCGAGCAGTGTCCATGGGTAAGTCAGTGAGTGGAGTGAGTTCGTAAAGACCAATCATTATCTCTTGAACCAAACACACGATTTTGATGAAACTTGCCACAAGCTTCATATCTGATGTCTAACGAAGGTGTATTAACCACATCAAAATCTGCGCTGAAGGGAGTCTATGAGAGGTTTTTGTGACCCCCCCCCCCAAAAAAATAGGTATTTGCTCTTCTCCAAAACTACACACACGATTTTGATGATACTACACCACAACCTTCATTACCCGTGATGTACCAAAGTTTGTTCACAGCATAAAAAAAAGAGGGACAGAGGGACAACGGACACAGGGAGATGATTCCACAATCAAGACAATAAGAGGATGAATGAATGAAGATGGGCAACCAGCCTCAATGGGATGGTGGGAGGAGGGAAGAATTAAAGCAGACAGGTGAGTGGTAAAGCTGACTTAGTGCATCGCCACTTAATTCTGCATATGTGGGGGTTTCTTAAAGAATGTGTGTGATTTAGGATGACTTGAGAAGGGTAAGGGTAGGAGAAGGCAAGTGGAGCAAGGCGAGATGCTAGTTTGTATAAAATAGAGCTCACCAACTTGCCACTGGTGGTCCTTGACTGATAGTCCTTAGAAGTCCGTCTCTTGCCTCGAGATACCAATGTGCAGATGGCCTTGCTCTTTCGCAGTCGTTATGAGTACACATGGGAGGGAATATGACAATATATTCCGAATTCAAAAAAGGAAGGCACAGCCGCACCAACTGTTATAGCTGCTCACGTGTGCCATTTCGAACATTGAGTGATCTTCATTCTGGAATGGACAGGCATCGTGTGCAGGTGTTATTGGCATATGTTAACTATCCTCTCGACAGGGAAGTGAACATCACGTGGCTGCAATGTGTATATGGTGAGAAAACGTAGTTTTCACACCTCAAGTATCTCAGCACCATTTGCTGATTACTGATTTCATGTATGACCGATTAGTTATCATAGCCTACAATGTATTATTTACATATATCAGAGTATCTTCTATGAGTTGGCCTATTTCTTGATACTTTGTGAAAGTTCCAAATTTCATTGTAGAAGTGAGAGCAGATTGTTGACATACTGTATATGTCCTTACAGGATGGTGCAGAGGTAGAGCATTTGTCTTTGAGTCGTATCAGTTCAATTCTCTGCCCGACTTCCAGGACTGCGATACTTCGCAGACAGGCTGTTGCACCACAAAGTAGCTGGTGGATGTATCTTCGATGAAGATTATATGGCATCCTGGCCAAATTCCTGCCCTAATCTACAGGGGCAATGTATCAGCGGATTGGTTATGCCTCCACGAAATGATCCTACCTGTTTGTGTGTGGTGGTGGGGGGGGGGGGGGGGAAATCATAACCGATGCCCGTCTCAAATGCATACAACTGATTTTTTTAAGCTTAAGACCATTCCTAGTTTTATTAAACCTACCTTAGAGGTGGTAAAGAATGTTGAGGCTCCAGCAAAAGATCAGAACAGATGACATCTTCATTATCCTAAGTGCTAGAACTAGACAAAGTTTCAGGTTAATGGGAACCTTTTGATGACCGTATGTTCATTGGTTGATCCACGCAAGCTTCATCTTAAACAAAACATTATCTTTACATTATGGATGAGAAGAAAATGTGAGATAATAATTAAACTCACCCAAGCAACTTTACCAATCATGATGTTTCAAAATATTTCATTATTATTATTATTATTATTATTATTATTATCTACCAATGGGGAATCATGCACGATGAACGAAAAAGAGACAAGCAATCAAGCAAACAAGATGGCAAGAGGAAATGCCATGAATATATATTGCTCTCTCGGTAATAGCAATGGCTGTTAATAATAATAAAACAAGCCTAATCGAAAAAGAGGAAGCTCTGACAGTAAAAACAAATGCGTAATAATCACGATAATAACATTCTCTGGCAAAGGTAGATGATGTCATTTTATTGCTGCCAGGAAAACAGCCGAGACTTCTCTTTTGGTGTCTAAGCATTGCTGGAGCATATTCAAGAGTATCAAGGATCACCGTGGAAAAGAGGAAAATATGGAAAAGAAAGAGAAAGCGAGAACAGAAGAGAGGTGTAAGGACTGCAAATGTGGAGTGAGCTCACATGCCCATTCGGATTCATAATTGGATAGAGGTTAGTTAGCCTGTTTGTGTTCGAAACTGAACTCCTGGCTCATGGTATGAGGAACCCTGGTACCAATCCCATATGCCACATGTGTTTGTCCATTGTCTATTGGACTGGCCAGATAGTATAGAGGTATGCACACTCCCCTCAATAAGCTGCCTCGTCTGGGTTTGAATTCCGACCCAGCTATAACCTGTCATCCTGGTGTTTCACAAGCAGGTCAGATCAGGTATGGGAGCATGTGCCGGAGCAGCGCTTCACCGCATCCACTTTCTGATGGTACTCCAGGTGACTCTGTCTGGCCATCCCCCAGGCAGATGCCTGGCCCATCCCCATCTCCTTGAGATGCCGATCAACCTGCTGCAACCACAAGGCACATGGTCAGCCCATTGGCCTCCTCTTCTGATGAGGCTCTATCACTGAGAGAATCTGGTGAGCAGGATCAGCATCAGGAAACAAGCCACATGTCCATACAGCCGCAGCTGAAGCTCACAGACTATACAGGCAAAAAATCTCATCTGAGTCTTTCTCAGCAACCGCTCATGGACACAAAGTCTGACCAGCGATAGCCAAGGATTCTCGGAAGAAACCTGGTAGTGAAGGAGTTAAGTCTCCGTCTCAGATACCTGGTCAGAGTCCAAGTCTCACATCCATAAGAGCAGGACTGGAAGCACCAAGGAACTGAAGACTTGGACTTTTGTTCTCCTACACATGTACCAACAGTGCCACACCCCATGATCCAGTAAATCCATGACTCCCCAGGCCTGACCCCGATGTCTATTGACCTCTGGCTCACAGCCAGCAGAGTGATGAATATCACTGCTAATGCAAGTGAATCTCTCCGAGACCTCAACATCCTTACCACAAACAGATACAGATAAGAAAGCAGCATTCAAGATGTCATTGAAAGCCTGGATCTTAGCAAACCCAGGAAACCCATAATCCCAGCAGCTCTGACTCCTCATTCAGCACCTCAAGGGCCCACAAAAGGGTCTCCAGAGAGGGACAACAAGGCCCCTCTTCCAGTCAGTTGGGATGATGCGTGTGTGCCAAACAGAGCACAGAACTGCATGGAACGATATGAGTACAGCATTCCCACCAGCCTTGAGAAGTTTGACATGGATGACACAGATCCCTGGAGCTTTACCCCATTTCAACCGGTTCACCACAGCCTGTGTTTCCACAAACGAAGGTGGATCACAGTTGATTGGAGGGTCAGCAATCAGAATAGTCACACCCCTGACATCCAACTCAACAGCTGGTGGGTCAACCTGGTATAGCCGCTCAAAGTAACCAGCCCAGCGGGCCTTCACTTCGGACTCCTCTGTGAAGAGCCTACCACCCTCGGTGCTAACTGCAGCACACCAAGGGATTGGCTTGGAAGAGCACAATTCACAAATTCCCCTGTAAGCAGGATGATAATCACTTGACCGAGGTGATGCTCTATCCCCTCACAGATTCCCCGCATTTCGGCCTTGTCCACCCTAAGTGCACGTGCAGTTTTACGCCTCGACTCCCTGAACAGCTCAGCTCTGCCATTAAGCCTGGCCCTGCTACTTTGGTCAATGGTATCCAATGTCCCTTGAGAGACAAATTCTTCTTCACCCTTTGGTGAGTTCCAAGACATCCACCGGCAACATCAAGGATCGTAGTCTTAAAGTCACTCCACAGCTCTTCAGGATTTCCTAAAGCACCCAGACCCCCCAAATCGCCACTCAGCCTGTTTGCAAACTCCTCAGCTACCCTCTCATCCTTGAGCTCGCCAGCATCCAGCCTCGGCTGGGATGGTTCCATTCTCCCAGATTTAAGTTGCAACTTCAGAGTTGCTACAACAAGCCTGTGGTCGGTATTGAGGAACTATGCACTCCGGTAGACCCTGCAGTTCTGGATCATTATCCAGTGACAATCAACGAGGACATGGTCAATCCCCTTTGTCACACTACCAGCATTGGAATACCAAGTCCAGCGATGAGCTTGTGGGTGCTGAAACCATGAACCAGCTACCCTAAGTCCATGACTTCTTGCAAAGTCAAGGAACTTAGTGCTATTCTGGTTCACAGTTCTAGACCCATGGGGATCAACACATGTCTCATAACAATCGCTATCAGTGCCAGTCAATGCATTGAAATCCCCCCAAATCAGAAGAGTATCTCGCCTGGGGCACAGATTAACTTACCGGACTCGGAGCGCAGCATAGAATGCATCCTTCACGGTGAGATCACTCACCTCAGTCGGAGCATGTACAGAGACCAGGGAAATGACACCCAAGGAGTAACAAATCCTTCGTCTCATAATACGCTCGTTGACAGATGTTACCTCAATTATTATGGTAGTCAGCTTATTGGACAGGGCTACAGCAACTCCTTGGGCATGGTAACCATCAGAGTGACTAGACCAATAGTAGGTGTAACCAGCCGCCATGATCTCGCCACTATCCGGTCTCTGAACCTCAGAGAGTGCTGCAATACCAATGATAAATACGCTGAAGCTCAAATGATGACAGAGACAGGTGATCATCCTCTCTTAGGATAAGACATTCCAGGTGCCCACCAAAGGGACTGCCTCAGGTTAACCCAAGGAGACCACCATCTGGTGGATGACACCTCAGCATCACTCCACCACACACCACCGCAATCTGATCCAGGAAGTTTACTCGTGCTTTTCCTCCCATCAAAGAATGGGGGCCCCGAAGGCTTTGCCCCAATCCTGTCATCTGGTGAGCTGTCCTGCGAAGAGCAGCAGCACAGG
>CM068954.1:148335847-148350133 GCA_035128595.1 Eptatretus atami
ATGAAGTGGGTTTTCAGTTTTCTTTGCATTTGTGGGTTTTGCGGAATGAAGTGTTTTACATTGGCCGGAGTGCAAATTCTGAAACCAACCTCCAAAAACAGTCACCGAACTGCCGGAGGATGTTCGCAGACACAGTTGGGCACTAGATATGGATGGCCATTGGCTTTCAAGGAGCTCCTCCGCCCTTTGACGGGTTTTGTTTTTAATCCTGCTGGGTGTCCATGTCCATAATTCTCCTCACCAGAAAACCCGGTGGGGGAGACGGTTTAGTCGCTGACAACCCGACCATGAAACAGGTTGGTACAGGTTTACTTGGTACCTGTAGCAAGTCACAGACACTTGCAAAATCCATAAAATAAATTTGACCACAAAGATAATTGGTGGTTAAATTCAATGACCAAATATGCAACTCCTCTTCAAATTTCAAATGAATCATATGAAAATTGGCAATTTTAGAAATTCGGCCTATGTTGACCTTTTGGCCGATGTTGACCTCCAAAATAATTGGTGTTTGAATTCAGTGAGCTGAAATATAAATCCTCTTCAAATTTCAAGTCAATCGGATGAAAATTGAGGATTTTAGAAACATCACCTTAGTTGTTGACCTTGGGCCTATGTTGACCTTTTAGTCGATGTTGACCTCAAAAATAATTGGCTGGTTTAATTCATTGACCTGAAATATATATCCTCTTCAAATTTCAAGTCAATCAGATGAAAATTGAGGATTTTAGAAATACCTCCTTCGTTGTTGACCTTTGGCCTATTTTATTTCAAATGAAAACCTCCTTAGTTGTTGACCAGCCGTTATTTTTGAGGTCAACATAGACCAAAGGGTCAAGATCGACCCCTGATCAACAACTAAGATGGTATTTCTAAAATCTTCAATTTTCATCCGATCGACTTGAAATTTGAAGAGGATATATATTTAATGTCACTGAATTCAACCAGCCAATTATTTTTGAGGTCAACATGGACCAAAACATCAACATAGGCCAAAGGTCAACAAATTTGGTGAGATTTCTAAAATCCTCAATTTTCATCCCATTGACTTGAAATTTGAAGAGAAGTTATATTTCAGGTCACTGAGTTCAACCAGCCAATTATTTTTGAGGTCAACATCAACCAAAAGGTCAACATAGGCCCAAGGTCAAAAAGTTAGGTGAGATTTCAAAAATCCTCAATTTTCATCCCATTGACTTGAAATTTGAAGAGGATTTTCATATCAGGTCACTCAATTCAACCACCAATTATTTTTGAGGTCCACATCGGCCAAAAGGTCAACATAGGCCGAATATTTTTAAACTGTCAATTTTCATCTGATTCACTTGAAATTCGAAGAGGAGTTGCATATTTGGTCATTTAATTCAACAACCAATTATTGTTGAGGTCAAATTTGTTTTATGGATTTTGCAAGTATCATGCTCTGCACGGCATCTTCTTGTTTATTTTGCTTCTTTGTTTAGGGAATATTATTTAAATATGTCTAGTGTAATGTAAAATTATCACAGTACCGCTACTGTATCTGCAATTTTTTTTTTTAAAATGGTGGTATTTCAAAATGAAACCCAGATGCCACATTCTTATTTTTATTTGCAGGGTTTAAGGCTCATGGAAAAGCCATTTTTCGCAAATCATGCACACACATGTGGACAGAAACACCAGACAACACAGGAGCTGACTTTTAACATAATACAAACACAGCTGTTGACTTGAGACAAACTCAGAAGAGACTTCCCAGTGTACTTTTCAGTCAATGTGGGAACTAGGGAGAAATCCCGCCCCCCCCCCCCCCCATGGGGTACTAATCCAAGAGGTTTGCCCATTTAAACCAGATCTCTTCTCTTCAGGCAAGCAATCTGCACAAAACAGTAGTGTCAGTGTAAGGATACAGAAGGTATTGAAGAATCCTTGATGCCTTAACATCGAAGATTTTTTTCAAACTGCAATATAACTACAGTGAAAAACAGAGATACACAGAACTATGCGTATCCCCTCCTTCAGAATAAACAAATAAATAAACTAGAAGGGTACCTCTGCCCCGCAGTGCCTGATCCACGAGAACATATCAAGCCCAAGAATTTTTTGAAATATCATGCTATATATATATCGTTTTTGGCCTGATCTCTCAATGGTGAAGAATCACCTCAACAATTAAATAATTCTCGTAGCCGGATCCAGATTTGGATCTTCACCAAATCAATTTGTCCTTGTCACACACTCAACCTGTCCAACAAGTTTCATCCAAATCCGTCCACAACTTTTTGAGATATGGTGATACATATATATATATATTTATATATATATTGGCTTAGCCCTATCTCTTAATGGTGAAGGATCACAAAAAATGATCGGATCTGATCCAGATCCAAATATTCTCCAAAACCCAATCATTTCGTTCTTGTCACACACCCAAGCTCTCCACCAAATTATTTCGACCCAATCCGTCCAAAACGTTTCGAGATATCCTGTTCACAGAGAGACAGACAAACAGACAGGTGTGAAAACAACCTCCGTCCACCTTTGGTGGCAGAGCTAATAAATGCAACTTTACGTCTCACCATTCTTTGTTCACCGCAGCTACTGCAACATCTGCAAAAAATATTTTGGTCTTACATTCTGAACAACCTTTGCATTTCAAGTGTAAAACTCCGTGGGCAGTGGAAACTTGTAGACTGAATTTGGCAAGCATTGCCAGGTCATTCAATTGAATATCATTGAAGACCACAGGGACATTAGGCGAAATTGGTTCTAAAGTGGATATAACCGACAATTGCGGTAAAAATGTGGCAGAGAAACGAGTGTCGAGGAAGTGCAGAAAATTGATGGATTTGTCTCAAGTCAATTGCACAACAGTGAAGCTTATGAAGGAGAGTCAAAAAGTCCCCCCCCCTCGAGACATAATCCAGTGGCCATGCACCAGTGAATCTTAACACAAACTAGCATAACCCGCGCTCTGCGCGACATGTTGGGGTGGTGTGTTTGAGAAAGGAACTGATGCAGAGTATCAGTAGTAATTTTACTTTAATGCAGTAAGTGGAATACGATTTCACTGTTTCAGAACCATTTTATTTACTTCTTTTTGTACCATGCACCTAATATGGTCTTTGAGATAATGTAAGCCGAATATCACGTTACTCGAGCGCAGAACAAAGTCGAAGATAGCGCGACACGAAACCCCAAACTCGGAAATAATATATAAGATGTCACTCCTTATCTCTGGTCACCATTTTCCCAGTAGTGGGTGAGTTACCTGATGCCATTTGAAAATTAATCAAAGCTTTTTTCTGAACATTTTGAAAGGCCTCCCCACCCCTCACTCACCCCACACTCATATGTTACTTTTCAAAAATGAACCAAATTACATAAATAACAAATGATACACCTATTAAATTCTTACTATAATTGCTAAATCGCCTATTAAACATTCCTCATCGAGGACACAGCCCCCAATCACACCGTAAAGATGGGACCTGTAGATTTAACATCATACTAAAATATGCAATTTGGTGTCTGTCTGACCGTGATGCATTTGGTCATAACTTATCCAGTTGTGCCAAGTTTCAACAAAATCAGACCATGTATGTCTGATAAATAGTTGGGGACACATTTAAATAACAAAATGGCCACCGGTCGGTCATCTTGAATCTGATCTCGAAAAAAAAAGACGTGCATATGTATACCATCATGTGTTGTCTTAGTACCAAGTTTGAACAAGATCGGTATTTCACGTCCGAGAAATGGTTGAGGATATGTTCGACACCATGTTTTCTTTTACAACTAAAATGGCCGCCAGTCTGCAATCGTGGATCCGATGTCGAAAAAAAATGACGTACATTTGTATACTATCATGTGCTGTCTTGTACCAAGTACAAATAAAATTGGTCCGTACATGTCCGAGATATGGTTGCACACACACACACACGCACACATGCACGGACACGAAAATAGAGACCAAATCCATAAATTCCTGTTTCAAACTAAGTCCAATGCTATTAAAAAAACAATTCAGCTTGTTCACGCTGTTAAAAAATAAGTCGAGGTCTGGGTGGGGTTGCTCCCCAAAATAAGTATTTGCTTTCTTCTCAGAAAATGCACACACAATTCTGATGAAACTTGACTACATCCTTCATCACCCATGATGTACTAAAGTGTGTTCACAATATATATAAAAAAAATGCGGTCAAAGTGGTTTTTTGGGAGGGTTGACCCCCAAAATATGTATTTGTTTTCTTCTTCGAAACCACACACTATTATATTCTGATGAAACTTGATCACAACCTTTATCACCTGTGATGTACCAAAGCTTGTTCACGGCATTAAAAGAAAATCCATAAGCATTTACTTTCTTCTCCATTGTATATTTTGTCGGTCATCCATTTCTACCAGTGGTTCCCTGGTTATATTGTTACGGCTGTGGAAATTTGCAATACACCAGAAAGGTCCTCAGGTTAGATATACCGATAAGTTCATGTGTAGTTAGTCCACACCCGTTGTTTAGAGGGAATATGTGTGATTCATCCGGGCTGCGACGCTTTGAGTTAGCCATTTTTCTTTACCTGTCGTTATTTTGGAACAACCACGCCATCTCAACAACCACGCCATCCACACCACAACGCCACTAAAGGAGCAACGAAACCAGCCCCACCCCAATTTCTCCTCCGGTAAACAAGTTTGACGGATGGAAACCAACTCCCGCCCCAATTTCTCTGGAATGTTCCTCCCCCCACCCACGCGCCGCGAAGGGCGGGGCGGGCACAGGAGAAATAAAAGGGCAAGAGGAGCGCCTGGAAAAGCGCGCAGATAGCAGAGTCTTGGGGCAGTCAGGTCGAAGTCTTGGTCGTCGTGGTCTTGGTCCAAGTCTGTCGTGGTCCAAGTCTTCGTCGTAGACAGACTTGGGCAGTCGGGTGGAAGTCTTGTCCTAGTGTCGTGGGGAGAAGGCGTCACGACCTGCCCACCGTTGCCAGGCCCGAGATCAGGCGTGGCTGTCCTAGTGGCCGTGGGGAGAAGGTGTCACGACCTGCCCACCGTTGCAAGGCCCGAGATCAGGCCCGGTACGCTAGTTGCCGTGGGGACGAGACGTCGCGACCTGCCCACCGTCGCACCACGAGGGTGCGGGTAAGACCCTTCGGTCTCGTGGGCCTTTTCGGTCATCCACGGCCCACGACCATAAAGGTCTACGGACCCCGTCTACCCCTTGCCTGTGAGGGAGGTCTTTCTTTGTTTTTGTATGCATGCTGTGGCGCCGTGTCCTGCCAAGTAGAAACTGTGTAAGTGCTTGTAAATAATAATTATAGTTGGTCGTATTGCTTTTGCATTCTATTTGTTGCTTGTATATTGCATGATTCCTTGCTTGTGTTTGTGTGCAATATGTGCTTTGTAATAAATGTGCTTGTGTGAAATGTATCCTGTTCGTCGTCTCTTTCCCATTGAAAGTGCCATCTTGCATCACGTAGGGATTGGTAGTGGGTTTAGACACCCAGTAAATAATCTGAACCGTCGAGGTCGGCGATAACTCCGCTCGTTTATCCCTGCAGCACGGAACGAGCCGCTTAAGCGGTTCGTGTCCAGAGTCGACCTGCGGTGTGGTACAACTCCTCGGTACGCTACCCGCGCGGGTACTTAGGTATATCGACATCCGGCGATTCACCCTATTTCGCGCGGGTAGAATGCGGACTGGGTTGTGGTGAGGTTAAACCTCCACCCGTGGGAGGTGTAAGGATGCAAATGTGGAGTGAGCTCACATGCCCATTCGGATTCATAATTGAGAGTAGGATTTAGTTTGCGTGTGTTCTTGTTTGTGTTCGAAACTGAACTCCTGGCTCATGGTATGAGGAACCCTGGTACAATCCCATATGCCACATGTGTTTGTCCATGTCTATTGGACTGGCCAGATAGTATAGAGGTATGCACACTCCCCTCAATAAGCTGCCTCTCTGGGTTTGAATTCCGACCCAGCTATAACCTGTCATCCTGGTGTTTCACAAGCAGGTCAGATCAGGTATGGGAGCATGTGCCGGAGCAGCGCTTCACCGCATCCACTTTCTGATGGTACTCCAGGTGACTCTGTCTGGCCATCCCCCAGGCAGATGCCTGGCCCATCCCCATCTCCTTGAGATGCCGATCAACCTGCTGCAACCACAAGGCACATGGTCAGCCATTGGCCTCCTCTTCTGATGAGGCTCTATCACTGAGAGAATCTGGTGAGCAGGATCAGCATCAGGAAACAAGCCACATGTCCATACAGCCGCAGCTGAAGCTCACAGACTATACAGGCAAAAAATCTCATCTGAGTCTTCTCAGCAACCGCTCATGGACACAAAGTCTGACCAGCGATAGCCAAGGATCTTCGGAAGAAACCTGGTAGTGAAGGAGTAAGTCCGTCCAATACCTGTCAGGTCCAAGTCTCACATCCATAAGAGCAGGACTGGAAGCACCAAGGAACTGAAGACTTGGACTTTTGTTCTCCTACACATGTACCAACAGTGCCACACCCCATGATCCAGTAAATCCATGACTCCCCGGGCCTGACCCGATGTCTATTGACCTCTGGCTCACAGCCAGCAGAGTGATGAATATCACTGCTAATGCAAGTGAATCTCTCCGAGACCTCAACATCCTTACCACAAACAGATACAGATAAGAAAGCAGCATTCAAGATGTCATTGAAAGCCTGGATCTTAGCAAACCAGGAAACCCATAATCCCAGCAGCTCTGACTCCTCATTCAGCACCTCAAGGGCCCACAAAAGGGTCTCCAGAGAGGGACAACAAGGCCCCTCTTCCAGTCAGTTGGGATGATGCGTGTGTGCCAAACAGAGCACAGAACTGCATGGAACGAATGAGTACAGCATTCCCACCAGCCTTGAGAAGTTTGACATGGATGACCAAGATCCCTGGAGCTTTACCCCATTTCAACCGTTCACCACAGCCTGTGTTTTCCACAAACGAAGGTGGATCACAGTTGATTGGAGGGTCAGCAATCAGAATAGTCACACCCCTGACATCCAACTCAACAGCTGGTGGGTCAACCTGGTATAGCCGCTCAAAGTAACCAGCCCAGCGGGCCTTCACTTCGGACTCCTCTGTGAAGAGCCTACCACCTCGGTGCTAACTGCAGCACACCAAGGGATTGGCTTGGAAGACACAATTCACAAATTCCCCTGTAAGCAGGAGATAATCACTTGACCGAGGTGATGCTCTATCCCCTCACAGATTCCCCGCATTTCGGCCTTGTCCACCCTAAGTGCACGTCAGTTTTACGCCTCGACTCCTGAACAGCTCAGCTTGCCATTAAGCCTGCCCCTGCTACTTTGGTCAATGGTATCCAATGTCCCTTGAGAGACAAATTCTTCTTCACCCTTTGGTGAGTTCCAAGACATCCACCGGCAACATCAAGGATCGTAGTCTTAAAGTCACTCCACAGCTCTTCAGGATTTCCTAAAGCACCCAGACCCCCCAAATCGCCACTCAGCCTGTTTGCAAACTCCTCAGCTACCTCTCATCCTTGAGCTCGCCAGCATCCAGCCTCGGCTGGGATGGTTCCATTCTCCCAGATTTAAGTTGCAACTTCAGAGTTGCTACAACAAGCCTGTGGTCGGTATTGAGGAACTATGCACTCCGGTAGACCCTGCAGTTCTGGATCATTATCCAGTGACAATCAACGAGGACATGGTCAATCCCCTTTGTCACACTACCAGCATTGGAATCCAAGTCCAGCGATGAGCTTGTGGGTGCTGAACCATGAACCAGCTACCCTAAGTCCATGACTTCTTGCAAAGTCAAGGAACTTAGTGCTATTCTGGTTCACAGTTTAGACCCATGGGGATCAACACATGTCTCATAACAATCGCTATCAGTGCCAGTCAATGCATTGAAATCCCCCCAAATCAGAAGAGTATCTCGCCTGGGGCACAGATTAACTACGGACTCGAGCGCAGCATAGAATGCATCCTTCACGGTGAGATCACTCACCTCAGTCGGAGCATGTACAGAGACCAGGGAAATGACACCCAAGGAGTAACAAATCCTTCGTCCATAATACGCTCGTTGACAGATGTTCCCTCAATTATTATGGTAGTCAGCTTATTGGACAGGGCTACAGCAACTCCTTGGGCATGGTAACATCAGAGTGACTAGACCAATAGTAGGTGTAACCAGCCGCCATGATCTCGCCACTATCCGGTCTCTGAACCTCAGAGAGTGCTGCAATACCAATGATAAATACGCTGAAGCTCAAATGATGACAGAGACAGGTGATCATCCTCTCTTAGGATAAGACATTCCAGGTGCCCACCAAAGGGACTGCTCAGGTTAACCCAAGGAGACCACCATCTGGTGGATGACACCTCAGCATCACTCCACCACACACACCGCAATCTGATCCAGGAAGTTTACTCGTGCTTTTCCTCCCATCAAAGAATGGGGGCCCCGAAGGCTTTGCCCAATCCTGTCATCTGGTGAGCTGTCCTGCGAAGAGCAGCAGCACAGGAGGTACTCCCATGAAGTGGGTTTTCAGTTTTCTTTGCATTTGTGGTTTTTGCGGAATGAAGTGTTTTACATTGGCCGGAGTGCAAATTCTGAAACAACCTCCAAAAACAGTCACCGAACTGCCGGAGGATGTTCGCAGACACAGTTGGGCACTAGATATGGATGGCCATTGGCTTTCAAGGAGCTCCTCCGCCCTTTGACGGGTTTTGTTTTTAATCCTGCTGGGTGTCCATGTCCATAATTCTCCTCCACAGAAAACCCGGTGGGGAGACGGTTTAGTCGCTGACAACCCGACCATGAAACAGGTTGGTACAGGTTTACTTGGTACCTGTAGCAAGTCACAGACACTTGCAAAATCCTAAAATAAATTTGACACACAAGATAATTGGTGGTTAAATCAATGACCATATGCAACTCCTCTTCAAATTTCAAATGAATCATATGAAAATTGGCAATTTTAGAAATTCGGCCTATGTTGACCTTTTGGCCGATGTTGACCTCCAAAATAATTGGTGTTTGAATTCAGTGAGCTGAAATATAAATCCTCTTCAAATTTCAAGTCAATCGGATGAAAATTGAGGATTTTAGAAACATCACCTTAGTTGTTGACCTTGGGCCTATGTTGACCTTTTAGTCGATGTTGACCTCAAAAATAATTGGCTGGTTTAATTCATTGACCTGAAATATATATCCTCTTCAAATTTCAAGTCAATCAGATGAAAATTGAGGATTTTAGAAATACCTCCTTCGTTGTTGACCTTTGGCCTATTTTATTTCAAATGAAAACCTCCTTAGTTGTTGACCAGCCGTTATTTTTGAGGTCAACATAGACCAAAGGATCAAGATCGACCCCTGATCAACAACTAAGATGGTATTTCTAAAATCTTCAATTTTCATCCGATCGACTTGAAATTTGAAGAGGATATATATTAATGTCACTGAATTCAACCAGCCAATTATTTTTGAGGTCAACATGGACCAAAACATCAACATAGGCCAAAGGTCAACAAATTTGGTGAGATTTCTAAAATCCTCAATTTTCATCCCATTGACTTGAAATTTGAAGAGAAGTTATATTTCAGGTCACTGAGTTCAACCAGCCAATTATTTTTGAGGTCAACATCAACCAAAGGTCAACATAGGCCCAAGGTCAAAAAGTTAGGTGAGATTTCAAAAATCCTCAATTTTCATCCCATTGACTTGAAATTTGAAGAGGATTTTCATATCAGGTCACTCAATTCAACACCATTTATTTTTGAGGTCCACATCGGCCAAAAGGTCAACATAGGCGAATATTTTTAAACTGTCAATTTTCATCTGATTCACTTGAAATTCGAAGAGGAGTTGCATATTTGGTCATTTAATTCAACAACCAATTATTGTTGAGGTCAAATTTGTTTTATGGATTTTGCAAGTATCATGCTCTGCACGGCATCTTCTTGTTTATTTTGCTTCTTTGTTTAGGGAATATTATTTAAATATGTCTAGTGTAATGTAAAATTATCACAGTACTGCTACTGTATCTGCAATTTTTTTTTTAAAATGGTGGTATTTCAAAATGAAACCCAGATGCCACATTCTTATTTTTATTTGCAGGGTTTAAGGCTCATGGAAAAGCCATTTTTCGCAAATCATGCACACACATGTGGACAGAAACACCAGACAACACAGGAGCTGACTTTTAACATAATACAAACACAGCTGTTGACTTGAGACAAACTCAGAAGAGACTTCCAGTGTACTTTTCAGTCAATGTGGGAACTAGGGAGAAATCCCGCCCCCCCCCCATGGGGTACTAATCCAAGAGGTTTGCCCATTTAAACCAGATCTCTTCTCTTCAGGCAAGCAATCTGCACAAAACAGTAGTGTCAGTGTAAGGATACAGAAGGTATTGAAGAATCCTTGATGCCTTAACATCGAAGATTTTTTCAAACTGCAATATAACTACAGTGAAAAACAGAGATACACAGAACTATGCGTATCCCCTCCTTCAGAATAAACAAATAAATAAACTAGAAGGGTACCTCTGCCCCGCAGTGCCTGATCCACGAGAACATATCAAGCCCATAATTTTTTAAATATCATGCTATATATATATCGTTTTTGGCCTGATCTCTCAATGGTGAAGAATCACCTCAACAATTAAATAATTCTCGTAGCCGGATCCAGATTTGGATCTTCACCAAATCAATTTGTCCTTGTCACACACTCAACCTGTCCAACAAGTTTCATCCAAATCCGTCCACAACTTTTTGAGATATGGTGATATATATATATATATATATATATATATATATATATATATATATATTGAGTATTTATATATATGGTTTAGCCCTATCTCTTAATGGTGAAGGATCACAAAAAATGATCGGATCTGATCCAGATCCAAATATTCTCCAAAACCCAATCATTTCGTTCTTGTCACACACCCAAGCTCTCCACCAAATTATTTCGACCCAATCCGTCCAAAACGTTTCGAGATATCCTGTTCACAGAGAGACAGACAAACAGACAGGTGTGAAAACAACCTCCGTCCACCTTTGGTGGCAGAGCTAATAAATGCAACTTTACGTCTCACCATTCTTTGTTCACCGCAGCTACTGCAACATCTGCAAAAATATTTTGGTCTTACATTCTGAACAACCTTTGCATTTCAAGTGTAAAACTCCGTGGGCAGTGGAAACTTGTAGACTGAATTTGGCAAGCATTGCCAGGTCATTCAATTGAATATCATTGAAGACCACAGGGACATTAGGCGAAATTGGTTCTAAAGTGGATATAACCGACAATTGCGGTAAAAATGTGGCAGAGAAACGAGTGTCGAGGAAGTGCAGAAAATTGATGGATTTGTCTCAAGTCAATTGCACAACAGTGAAGCTTATGAAGGAGAGTCAAAAAGTCCCCCCCCCCCTCGAGACATAATCCAGTGGCCATGCACCAGTGATCTTAAACAAACTAGCATAACCCGCGCTGCGCGACATGTTGGGGTGGGTGTGTTTGAGAAAGGAACTGATGCAGAGTATCAGTAGTAATTTTACTTTAATGCAGTAAGTGGAATACGATTTCACTGTTTCAGAACCATTTTATTTACTTCTTTTTGTACCATGCACCTCATATGGTCTTTGAGATAATGTAAGCCGAATATCACGTTACTCGAGCGCAGAACAAAGTCGAAGATAGCGCGACACGAAACCCCAAACTCGGAAATAATATATAAGATGTCACTCCTTATCTCTGGTCACCATTTTCCAGTAGTGGGTGAGTTACCTGATGCCATTTGAAAATTAATCAAAGCTTTTTTCTGAACATTTTGAAAGGCCTCCCCACCCTCACTCACCCCACACTCATATGTTACTTTTCAAAAATGAACCAAATTACATAAATAACAAATGATACACCTATTAAATTCTTACTATAATTGCTAAATCGCCTATTAAACATTCCTCATCGAGGACACAGCCCCCAATCACACCGTAAAGATGGGACCTGTAGATTTAACATCATACTAAAATATGCAATTTGGTGTCTGTCTGACCGTGATGCATTTGGTCATAACTTATCCAGTTGTGCCAAGTTTCAACAAAATCAGACCATGTATGTCTGATAAATGGTTGGGGACACATTTAAATAACAAAATGGCCACCGGTCGGTCATCTTGAATCTGATCTCGAAAAAAAAAGACGTGCATATGTATACCATCATGTGTTGTCTTAGTACCAAGTTTGAACAAGATCGGTATTTCACGTCCGAGAAATGGTTGAGGATATGTTCGACACCATGTTTTCTTTTACAACTAAAATGGCCGCCAGTCTGCAATCGTGGATCCGATGTCGAAAAAAAATGACGTACATTTGTATACTATCATGTGCTGTCTTGTACCAAGTACAAATAAAATTGGTCCGTACATGTCCGAGATATGGTTGCACACACACACACACGCACACATGCACGGACACGAAAATAGAGACCAAATCCATAAATTCCTGTTTCAAACTAAGTCCAATGCTATTAAAAAAACAATTCAGCTTGTTCACGCTGTTAAAAATAAGTCGAGGTCTGGGTGGGGTTGCTCCCCAAAATAAGTATTTGCTTTCTTCTCAGAAAATGCACACACAATTCTGATGAAACTTGACTACATCCTTCATCACCCATGATGTACTAAAGTGTGTTCACAATATATATAAAAAAAATGGGGTCAAAGTGGTTTTTTGGGAGGGTTGACCCCCAAATATGTATTTGTTTTCTTCTTCGAAACCACACTATATTCTGATGAAACTTGATCACAACCTTTATCACCCGTGATGTACCAAAGCTTGTTCACGGCATTAAAAGAAAATCCATAAGCATTTACTTTTCTCCATTGTATATTGTTCGGTCATCCATTTCTACCAGTGGTTCCCTGGTTATATTGTTACGGCTGTGGAAATTTGCAATACACCAGAAAGGTCCCAGGTTAGATATACCGATAAGTTCATGTGTAGTTAGTCCACACCGTTGTTTAGAGGGAATATGTGTGATTCATCCGGGCTGCGACGCTTTGAGTTAGCCATTTTTCTTTACCTGTCGTTATTTTGGAACAACCACGCCATCTCAACAACCACGCCATCTCAACAACCACGCCATCTCACAACCCGCATCCACACACAACGCCTAAAGGAGCAACGAAACCAGCCCCACCCCAATTTCTCTCCGGTAAACAAGTTTGACGGATGGAAACCAACTCCCGCCCCAATTTCTCTGGAATGTTCCTCCCCCCACCCACGCGCCGCGAAGGGCGGGGCGGGCACAGGAGAAATAAAAGGGCAAGAGGAGCGCCTGGAAAAGCGCGCAGATAGCAGAGTCTTGGGGCAGTCAGGTCGAAGTCTTGGTCGTCGTGGTCTTGGTCCAAGTCTGTCGTGGTCCAAGTCTTCGTCGTAGACAGACTTGGGGCAGTCGGGTGGAAGTCTTGTCCTAGTGTCGTGGGGAGAAGGCGTCACGACCTGCCCACCGTTGCCAGGCCCGAGATCAGGCGTGGCTGTCCTAGTGGCCGTGGGGAGAAGGTGTCACGACCTGCCCACCGTTGCAAGGCCCGAGATCAGGCCCGGTACGCTAGTTGCCGTGGGGACGAGACGTCGCGACCTGCCCACCGTCGCACCACGAGGGTGCGGGTAAGACCCTTCGGTCTCGTGGGCCTTTTCGGTCATCCACGGCCCACGACCATAAAGGTCTACGGACCCCGTCTACCCCCTTGCCTGTGAGGGAGGTCTTTCTTTGTTTTGTATGCATGCTGTGGCGCCGTGTCCTGCCAAGTAGAAACTGTGTAAGTGCTTGTAAATAATAATTATAGTTGGTCGTATTGCTTTTGCATTCTATTTGTTGCTTGTATATTGCATGATTCCTTGCTTGTGTTTGTTGTGGCAATATGTGCTTTGTAATAAATGTGCTTGTGTGAAATGTATCCTGTTCGTCGTCTCTTTCCCATTGAAAGTGCCATCTTGCATCACGTAAGGGATTGGTAGTGGGTTTAGACACCCAGTAAATAATCTGAACCGTCGAGGTCGGCGATAACTCCGCTCGTTTATCCCTGCAGCACGGAACGAGCCGCTTAAGCGGTTCGTGTCCAGAGTCGACCTGCGGTGTGGTACAACTCCTCGGTACGCTACCCGCGCGGGTACTTAGGTATATCGACATCCGGCGATTCACCCTATTTCGCGCGGGTAGAATGCGGACTGGGTTGTGGTGAGGTTAAACCTCCACCCGTGGCTAGCTCCTTGGCGGTAGTTCCAAGAGGGTCATGACTGAATTGTCCGTTCCGGTG
>CM068954.1:148350158-148364260 GCA_035128595.1 Eptatretus atami
GCGTGGCTAGCTCCTGGGCGGTGTTCCAAGAGGGTCATGACTGAATTGTCCGTTCCGGTGGGCGACGCGTCGCGATTTGAGTTACGTGGCCGATCGCACGCCGGGCGGGCGAAATTCGTAACAATATTATGCAGCTGCTACCAGGTGAGCACCCAGGGGTATTGTACCGATGTTTCTATTGGTTCACGAGTCAGTAAGTGACCATTATATTCGTTATGGGTGTGTGTCTGTCTGTCTGTCCCGAGCATAGCTCCGTGGGTTTTGATCCGATCCTGATAAAATTTGGGTGAAGGTTTATGTCATGATTAGTTGTGTTTTACTGAGAATGGCATGCTGCGCCCATTATGGGCGGAGCCACGCCAAAAAAACATGTTTTTAGGGGGTAGCCGATTTCAAGTTACATCTTCTCCGAGGGGGTTTGTCGAATCTGGCAGGGGTTTGGTATTTGGTTAGCCCAATGCCACCTGCATAACCCCACGGAGCTCGATTTTTCATTTTCGTCCAAAGTCAAGGTCACAAGGTCACGAACTTAGAAAATGTCAAAAAATCAATAAATTGGGCATCGAGCTCCTAGGGTTTTTCAACTGTTTCGAATGAAAGTTGGTATGCCAGTAGTGCTCTTCGGGTACGACAACTTTCATCATTTACGTTTTCCCGATTCCCGCCAGTTTGCCCGTGGCGTCCCCTCGAAGGTCAAAAATAAAAAAAGGAGACCGTGTACATTGCTCGTGAACCATCGCCGTCTCCAGACTTGTCATCAACTGCAGTTGTTTTCCTTGGTGGACCTGGCTGTTGTGTAGTACTAAGTACACGAGTGGTTTCTTTCTTTTTCAAGATGCTCCAGATTGTTGTATTAGTTATTCCCATTTTTTTTTTGTATGGCTCTAATTGAATTCTTCTGTTCTTTCAGCTTCCAAATTGCTTGCTTTTCTTTCATCGACAGTTCTCTGGTTTTCATGTTGATTTATGCTTCTGACTCCAAAGGCGGATTCCCAAGGTAAAATCAAAGGCTAAGACCAAGACGAGACATTCACAGTTCTTTTATGTGTGAACAATCAATGCAACAAGAAACACCTGATCAACAAGAAACACCTGCCAATCATTTGTTCCAATCCTTATGCTTACCGAAAATAGGTGGACTGAACATAAAAAGTGCGATTGTTCCACAATCGTAAAACATATACGCATTGAAATATCAGAAATGAAAGCTGATTTTCTGTACTCTTGCCTCATATTCATCTTTTCATCTCAAATCCAAATTTTTGAGTGTATAACCATAAAACAAATTGACTTCACTGTTCCAACACTTACGGAGGGCACTGTATTTTATCATCTAATCCGAAAAACATAGAGCGAGAAATTTCAAACAACACCAGAAAAGGGGATTATTTGATTAGTTTCGTAAAATGCGCTCAGTCAATTAAAAGTCTTTGTTTTGGGGCCACAGCAAATCGTGTTCGTTTTTTTAGTGTATCCTATTTAGCTATTCTGTGGAATACCAATGGGTTAGGCATAATAGAAGGTAATGGACAGATTTGAGAATAACGAACTGGAAAGAATGTGCATTGACTCGTTTGGCATTTCCATCTCAGCACCACGCGCATGATGATGATAATGATGATGGTGATGATGATGGGATCCCCATTTTTAAATCCCATCTACTGGGTGGATTTGTCCAATGTTTTTAGACTACCTTACTTATCATCCATTTATTTACAGGGTGGTGCAAAAGTCAAGGGCAAATAGGATTTGGGTGGTTGGACTATAATATCAGGGTTGGCAGATAGACCTCATATTTATTCAGCCCTCAAATTTTTCGAATCTTTTTTTTTTTTTTAAGATTTTGTGCACTGATTATTAGATTGAGCAGTATGTCGAAGAAAGGAGGCTAGAAAACACAAAAGGAAGCTTAACCAAGGCGGCAACGTTTGATGAATTTATGATTATTTATGCAATATGTAGTACCTACTTCAGCCCTTCCCTCAATTATATTTACCTAAGGCCCCTCATAGCTTTAATCCGGGCCTAACGACAATAAGGAATTTTTACCTTACACATATATATATATATATTTTATATATGTATCTATACTAATAAAAGGCAGTGTGTGTGTGTGTGTTGTTCATAAATAATAACATTTTGTCTCTGCAAATTCCCTCCCCCTCTCTCTCTCTCTCTCTTGGTCCCATCCTTGCTTCGCCCCTCCTAATACAGTGCAGCACCCTCCCACACATCTCTCTCTGTCTCCAGATGTGTAAGGGCGGTGATTATGTCCGGTCGTGTTTGTCTCCGGACCTGTCTGGGCCATGTCTTTCTGTCTTCGGATGGGTCCTGGTGGTATTATCTCCAGACGTGTCCGGGCAATGTTTATGGGTTTCATCTACGGACGTCTCCGGGCGTGTTTGTTACCTCCGCCATTGATGGTGAAGGAGGTTATGTTTTCACCCCTTTCTGTCTGTTTGCTGTTTGTCTGTCTGTTGGTGTCCAGGATATCTCAAAAAGTTGTGGACGGATCCGGATGGGATATGAGAATTATTTGATTTTTAAAGTGATTCTTCACCATTGAGAGATAGGGCTAAAAACGATATAGCACGGTATAGCATGATATTTCAAAAATATATTGGACCCGATATGTTCTCGTGGATCAGGCATTACATTGCGGAGGTATGCGCTCTACCGAGTGCCCTTCTAGTTTCTGGAATGTGTTATCTCCAGACATGTCTTGGCGGTGTTTGTTCTTGGTGGTATTTATAGTACGACGGGAAGAAAATGGATTTCAGACATTATTTTGTTCCTTCTTCACTGTTATTCTCTGCAGAATCAATTTTACGAAGAGTATGAATCGTAATTAACACTCCACTGCACGTCTGCTTTCTCTTCCTCTCACCTCATGCTGCCTTCCCTTCCCCCACCCCTCGTCACTCTCCCTCACTCCTCGCTCTCACACCCCTCTTCTTTCTTTTCCACTCCACCCTGTCTCTCTCTGTCTCTCTCTCTGTCTCTCTCTGTCTGTCTCTCTCTGTCTCTCTCTGTCTCTCTCTGTCTCTCTCTCTCTCTTCCCCCCCTCTTTTTCTCCCATCCCTTGTAGTATTCCCATCAGCGAAGCAACGGGTGATATTTGATCACATTAAATATGAATTACCCCTTCTTTCTTTACAGATAAGTGATGGCAGCAAAATTAACAAAAGATTGGAGAGAATGGAGGTTGTTGTGATGAGTTACGGAGGATTGAAAGGTGCCTGCAGGTTCATGGCCAACAATTCAAACATTCACTGTAATTTAATCTATCAGTGGTACTCCCACATGGTAATCAATTAATAAATAAATTATCTTTACTATTAGTATCAGAAAGCATTTTTTTTTAGTCCTTACATGTATTTTTTACTTATACAAAATTAATCCTGTGGCTCCCGACTTTTGGACCACCCTACATGTACAAGCTACTCCATGAAGTTATTTATTGATCCGTCAAACATATCAGAAAATAGTGGAGAACCTATACAGGTCAATGGAAAAACAATCACAAATTGTTATTTATATCAGCAGCTCAGGATAATAGCTGCATTTCCGCTTTTGCATTAACTGTGTGGTTCGTCTTCTCTGGTTTTTTTTTTTCTCATTTAATTTTTTTTTTGTATACATAGTCGAGGCTCATGGAAGAGCTAGTACGAGTGCACTGAATGGATCAGGACACAACATGCAAAAGGAACAGCCGATAGGAGGGAGGGAAACACCAACAGAAAAAGAAAAACCTGACGTTGTTTCAAAGGAAAACCCTTACAGAGACAATGATTAATAGGCTGCAATAAAGTCAAAGAAAGACTAATTAAAAATTTTGACGGTCCAGAAGAGACCAACTTGGAATTTCCAGCAGATACTCGATGTTCTGTCCTTGGAGAACAAGGATATTTAATTTGTGGGGACTTTCTGATGCGACGCATGTAATGTCATTTACTTGGTCAGCGATGGGGTTTTCCCAATGGAATGCATTATAAAACCACTTCTTATTGAAACAGTTGAAAACTCCGAATTCCTTCCTTCCATCCACCCATCAGGACCATACTCTGTGCAGAGCGTTGGTGCTACCTAAGCAGTCTCCTTGGTTATTGGGCACAATCCTGGACAGGTCGCCACTCCGACACAGGATAGCAGCAAGTTGGCACTCATTTTGCCAACCTCGGAAGGATGACAGGCTGAGTCAACCCCAACTGGTATTAATTCAACAGCCGAGTGGGATTTGAACTCAGGATCCTCAGATTCCAAGCCACCACCCTAACCATTAAGCCAACACCAGGCACATACACGTACAGTCGTACACGTACATATATATATGTTTTTTGAGTATGTTTCTGTGTATATGTTTTTAACCAAAGAAGCACACTGACCCTATGACATGATGCTGACATTATGTGCATAATATACCGATGCACTCGTAGTCAACTTTCTGATGTGTACGTGTAGTATATAATGTCGATGGCAAAATGCACTTTATTTTCTTTCACAATGAGCTCATGTTCGACCGAAGAGCTTCAATGCTCGTTCTGTCGATGCATCCATCCATCGATCCCGACCTGTCCTCTCGCGCTTGGACGTCAATGTCATCTATTTGCAGTTCAATTGCCTCAATAAGCCTCAATGACAAGTTTTGGTATTTTTTTGTTAATAGAGTTCGGTCGAGCACAGTATGACACTGAGCTGCTTTTTCTGGAGGACCGGGGAGCGAGAATCGAGCGAGGTGTGAAAAAGGGGCATTGTAATGATTTATCATCGTTAGAGCTGCGTGATGCCATCGGAGCGATGCGCATCTACATAATGTGACGCGACGCGAGCTCGTCTGATTCCATTTCAACTCTTTGGGTTGAATCGCTTTCGCTGTGGTCACGTCACCCCCAACTCTGCCTTCACTCTTCCCTTGCTGAACCACACTTTCTTTTTGTTTTTTCATTCTTCTCACTCATCAACCCACCCACACCCAGCCACCCGGACCCTCCTCATCACATTGCTCCGACGATCATCGCAGGGTACCCTTGCCTCGGGTCAATGGCTCTGCTGGCGTCATAAACGTGCCTGACCCCCCCTGCTGATGGATGGAGCCGTCTTGGACCCCACCAAGCAGAACCCGCTGGAGGTTGCGGTTAGATTTTGGGTTATAGGGTCGGCATCGGGGTAAGGCATTAGGGTTACATGTGAGCCGTAGTGGATGATGTTGTAAAGAGGAATATATAACACTATATTTTATATGCACTAGGTGTGGGTGTCAGTATCTGATTTCGCGCACCATTTAAAACAAGAAAGCTCTGCAATGAACTTTAGATGGCGTGTAAATGCACAGGGAATGAGGAAGACATGAAGATATTGCTGGATAAGTGAAACTTTTCCTATTTAATCGAGCGTTTCTCCCCAGAATGTCCTTAATTCCCTGCATGCCACTGACTGCCCGTGCTGCCAGATGTGAGCACCCAACAGACACAGCATTTTAAGTTAATGACATTTTCTACTGGAAACTCCCGCAGAGGACCACAATGCAAGGATTAAGCGCCACAAGAAAACAGGAAGTAATGATAAATAAAAATCACATTAATTGTTATACTTATGATGGTGCTTACAAATATCCAAAGACCGACAGGAAGGACTGTAGACGTTGAGTAGGCTTTGCTTCGGAAGGAGAATAATTAAGAAAAAAACAGAACATAGAAGATGTGGCTTTAAGATGGGATTAGGAGGAGCTTGGTGGGGGCAGAAAACTCAGCTCGAAGTATAAATATCCCCTCTTTTGGCAGGTTTTTTTTTTGCCACCCTCCTTGCCCCTGTGATGCTTTGCCTGACCCCGACCCTAAAAAAAATTGTGTCTTGGTGAATGAGAGCAATGTTACCCTTTTAAAAATTTCGATCAGCTTCCAATCTGCAATTTTTTTTAGCTTATCTGGAATTTAAATTCCAGATGAGGTATTGTCGTCAAGCACCATCCGTCCATCTTTCCGTCTCTATTTCAACTTCTCCGACCAAACCGTTGGGCCGATTCGGCTGAAATTTAGCGGCAACGTTCCTCTCCTGACTGGTAGTAGGAATTGCAAAGCTCGCTCCAGTCACTTGACTTTAAGTCGGTCAAAATGGCCAACTTGGTAAATTTCTTCAAAAATCTTTTTCTCCAGATCCACCAGTCAGAATGCCACCAAATTTGAGTTACAACATTCGGCCAGGGTAGGAATGATAAATTACGGAGGTCATGCCGATCACCTGACCGGGAGTGTGTAAAAATGGCCGACTGAGTCAATTGTTGGGAAAATCGCCTAAATTCCTTCAAAAATCTTCTTCTCCAGAACCACCAGTCAGAATGCTACCAAATTTGGGTTCCGACATTAGGACAGGGTCCTGGTGTTAAATTGCGGAGGCCATGTTTAGGCGACGCGTCGCGATTTGAGTTACGTGGCCGATCGCACGCCGGGCGGGCGAAATTCGTAACAATATTATGCAGCTGCTACCAGGTGAGCACCCAGGGGTATTGTACCGATGTTTCTATTGGTTCACGAGTCAGTAAGTGACCATTATATTCGTTATGGGTGTGTGTCTGTCTGTCTGTCCCGGGCCTAGCTCCGTGGGTTTTGATCCGATCCTGATAAAATTTGGGTGAAGGTTTATGTCATGATTAGTTGTGTTTTACTGAGAATGGGCATGCTGCGCCCATTATGGGCGGAGCCACGCCAAAAAAACATGTTTTTAGGGGTAGCCGATTTCAAGTTACATCTTCTCCGAGGGGGTTTGTCGAATCTGGCAGGGGTTTGGTATTTGGTTAGCCCAATGCCACCTGCATAACCCCACGGAGCTCGATTTTTCATTTTCGTCCAAAGTCAAGGTCACAAGGTCACGAACTTAGAAAATGTCAAAAAATCAATAAATTGGGCATCGAGCTCCTAGGTTTTTCAACTGTTTCGAATGAAAGTTGGTATGCCAGTAGTGCTCTTCGGGTACGACAACTTTCATCATTTACGTTTTTCCCGATTCCCGCCAGTTTGCCCGTGGCGTCCCCTCGAAGGTCAAAAATAAAAAAAAGGAGACCGTGTACATTGCTCGTGAACCATCGCCGTCTCCAGACTTGTCATCAACTGCAGTTGTTTTCCTTGTGGAACCTGGCTGTTGTGTAGTACTAAGTACACGAGTGGTTTCTTTCTTTTTCAAGATGCTCCAGATTGTTGTATTAGTTATTCCCAATTTTTTTTGGTATGGCTCTAATTGAATTCTTCTGTTCTTTCAGCTTCCAAATTGCTTGCTTTTCTTTCATCGACAGTTCTCTGGTTTTCATGTTGATTTATGCCTTCTGACTCCAAAGGCGGATTCCCAAGGTAAAATCAAAGGCTAAGACCAAGACGAGACATTCACAGTTCTTTTATGTGTGAACAATCAATGCAACAAGAAACACCTGATCAACAAGAAACACCTGCCAATCATTTGTTCCAATCCTTATGCTTACCGAAAATAGGTGGACTGAACATAAAAAGTGCGATTGTTCCACAATCGTAAAACATATACGCATTGAAATATCAAGAAATGAAAGCTGATTTTCTGTACTCTTGCCTCATATTCATCTTTTCATCTCAAATCCAAATTTCTTGAGTGTATAACCATAATAACAAATTGACTTCACTGTTCCAACACTTACGGAGGGCACTGTATTTTATCATCATAATCCGAAAAACATAGAGCGAGAAATTTCAAACAACACCAGAAAAGGGGATTATTTGATTAGTTTCGTAAAATGCGCTCAGTCAATTAAAAGTCTTTGTTTTGGGGCCACAGCAAATCGTGTTCGTTTCTTTTTCTAGTGTATCCTATTTAGCTATTCTGTGGAATACCAATGGGTTAGGCATAATAGAAGGTAATGGACAGATTTGAGAATAACGAACTGGAAAGAATGTGCATTGACTCGTTTGGCATTTCCATCTCAGCACCACGCGCATGATGATGATAATGATGATGGTGATGATGATGGGATCCCCATTTTTAAATCCCATCTACTGGGTGGATTTGTCCAATGTTTTTAGACTACCTTACTTATCATCCATTTATTTACAGGGTGGTGCAAAAGTCAAGGGCCAAATAGGATTTGGGTGGTTGGACTATAATATCAGGGTTGGCAGATAAGACCTCATATTTATTCAGCCCTCAAATTTTCGAATCTTTTTTTTTTTTTTAAGATTTTGTGCACTGATTATTAGATTGAGCAGTATGTCGAAGAAAGGAGGCTAGAAAACACAAAAGGAAGCTTAACCAAGGCGGCAACGTTTGATGAATTTATGATTATTTATGCAATATGTAGTACCTACTTCAGCCCTTCCCTCAATTATATTTACCTAAGGCCCCTCATAGCTTTAATCCGGGCCTAACGACAATAAGGAATTTTTACCTTACACATATATATATATATATTTTATATATGTATCTATACTAATAAAAGGCAGTGTGTGTGTGTGTGTTGTTCATAAATCATAACATTTTGTCTCTGCAAATTCCCTCCCCCCTCTCTCTCTCTCTCTTGGTCCCATCCTTGCTTCGCCCCCTCCTAATACAGTGCAGCACCCTCCCACACATCTCTCTCTGTCTCCAGATGTGTAAGGGCGGTGATTATGTCCGGTCGGTGTTTGTCTCCGGACCTGTCTGGGCCATGTCTTTCTGTCTTCGGATGGGTCCTGGTGGTATTATCTCCAGACGTGTCCGGGCAATGTTTATGGGTTTCATCTACGGACGTCTCCGGGCGGTGTTTGTTACCTCCGCCATTGATGGTGAAGGAGGTTATGTTTTCACCCCTTTCTGTCTGTTTGTCTGTTTGTCTGTCTGTGTGTGTCCAGGATATCTCAAAAAGTTGTGGACGGATCCGGATGGGATATGAGAATTATTTGATTTTTAAAGTGATTCTTCACCATTGAGAGATAGGGCTAAAAACGATATAGCACGGTATAGCATGATATTTCAAAAATATATTGGACCCGATATGTTCTCGTGGATCAGGCATTACATTGCGGAGGTATGCGCTCTACCGAGTGCCCTTCTAGTTTCTGGAATGTGTTATCTCCAGACATGTCTTGGCGGTGTTTGTTTCTTGGTGGTATTTATAGTACGACGGGAAGAAAATGGATTTCAGACATTATTTTGTTTCCTTCTTCACTGTTATTCTCTGCAGAATCAATTTTACGAAAGAGTATGAATCGTAATTAACACTCCACTGCACGTCTGCTTTCTCTTCCTCTCACCTCATGCTGCCTTCCCTTCCCCCACCCCTCGTCACTCTCCCTCACTCCTCGCTCTCACACCCCTCTTCTTTCTTTTCCACTCCACCCTGTCTCTCTCTGTCTCTCTCTCTGTCTCTCTCTGTCTGTCTCTCTCTGTCTCTCTCTGTCTCTCTCTGTCTCTCTCTCTCTCTTCCCCCCCTCTTTTTCTCCCATCCCTTGTAGTATTCCCATCAGCGAAGCAACGGGTGATATTTGATCACATTAAATATGAATTACCCCTTCTTTCTTTACAGATAAGTGATGGCAGCAAAATTAACAAAAGATTGGAGAGAATGGAGGTTGTTGTGATGAGTTACGGAGGATTGAAAGGTGCCTGCAGGTTCATGGCCAACAATTCAAACATTCACTGTAATTTAATCTATCAGTGGTACTCCCACATGGTAATCAATTAATAAATAAATTATCTTTACTATTAGTATCAGAAAGCATTTTTTTTTAGTCCTTACATGTATTTTTTACTTTATACAAAATTAATCCTGTGGCTCCCGACTTTTGGACCACCCTACATGTACAAGCTACTCCATGAAGTTATTTATTGATCCGTCAAACATATCAGAAAATAGTGGAGAGACCTATACAGGTCAATGGAAAAACAATCACACAATTGTTATTTATATCAGCAGCTCAGGATAATAGCTGCATTTCCGCTTTTGCATTAACTGTGTGGTTCGTCTTCCTCTGGTTTTTTTTTTTCTCATTTAATTTTTTTTTTGTATACATAGTCGAGGCTCATGGAAGAGCTAGTACGAGTGCACTGAATGGATCAGGACACAACATGCCAAAAGGAACAGCCGATAGGAGGGAGGGAAACACCAACAGAAAAAGAAAAACCTGACGTTGTTTCAAAGGAAAACCCTTACAGAGACAATGATTAATAGGCTGCAATAAAGTCAAAGAAAGACTCAATTAAAATATTTGACGGTCCAGAAGAGACCAACTTGGAATTTCCAGCAGATACTCGATGTTCTGTCCTTGGAGAACAAGGATATTTAATTTGTGGGGACTTTCTGATGCGACGCATGTAATGTCATTTACTTGGTCAGCGATGGGGTTTTCCCAATGGAATGCATTATAAAACCACTTCTTATTGAAACAGTTGAAAACTCCAGATTCCTTCCTTCCATCCACCCATCAGGACCATACTCTGTGCAGAGCGTTGGTGCTACCTAAGCAGTCTCCTTGGTTATTGGGCACAATCCTGGACAGGTCGCCACTCCGACACAGGATAGCAGCAAGTTGGCACTCATTTTGCCAACCTCGGAAGGATGACAGGCTGAGTCAACCCCAACTGGTATTAATTCAACAGCCGAGTGGGATTTGAACTCAGGATCCTCAGATTCCAAGCCCACCACCCTAACCATTAAGCCAACACCAGGCACATACACGTACAGTCGTACACGTACATATATATATGTTTTTTGAGTATGTTTCTGTGTATATGTTTTTAACCAAAGAAGCACACTGACCCTATGACATGATGCTGACATTATGTGCATAATTATACCGATGCACTCGTAGTCAACTTTCTGATGTGTACGTGTAGTATATAATGTCGATGGCAAAATGCACTTTATTTCTTTCACAATGAGCTCATGTTCGACCCGAAGAGCTTCAATGCTCGTTCTGTCGATGCATCCATCCATCGATCCCGACCTGTCCTCTCGCGCTTGGACGTCAATGTCATCTATTTGCAGTTCAATTGCCTCAATAAGCCTCAATGACAAGTTTTGGTATTTTTTTGTTAATAGAGTTCGGTCGAGCACAGTATGACACTGAGCTGCTTTTTCTGGAGGACCGGGGAGCGAGAATCGAGCGAGGTGTGAAAAAGGGGGCATTGTAATGATTTATCATCGTTAGAGCTGCGTGATGCCATCGCGAGCGATGCGCATCTACATAATGTGACGCGACGCGAGCTCGTCTGATTCCATTTCAACTCTTTGGGTTGAATCGCTTTCGCTGTGGTCACGTCACCCCCCAACTCTGCCTTCACTCTTCCCTTGCTGAACCACACTTTCTTTTTGTTTTTTCATTCTTCTCACTCATCAACCCACCCACACCCAGCCACCCCGGACCCCTCCTCATCACATTGCTCCGACGATCATCGCAGGGTACCCTTGCCTCGGGTCAATGGCTCTGCTGGCGTCATAAACGTGCCTGACCCCCCCTGCTGATGGATGGAGCCGTCTTGGACCCCACCAAGCAGAACCCGCTGGAGGTTGCGGTTAGATTTTTGGGTTATAGGGTCGGCATCGGGGTAAGGCATTAGGGTTACCATGTGAGCCGTAGTGGATGATGTTGTAAAGAGGAATATATAACACTATATTTTATATGCACTAGGTGTGGGTGTCAGCTATCTGATTTCGCGCACCATTTAAAACAAGAAAGCTCTGCAATGAACTTTAGATGGCGTGTAAATGCACAGGGAATGAGGAAGACATGAAGATATTGCTGGATAAGTGAAACTTTTCCTATTTAATCGAGCGTTTCTCCCCCAGAATGTCCTTAATTCCCTGCATGCCACTGACTGCCCGTGCTGCCAGATGTGAGCACCCAACAGACACAGCATTTTAAGTTAATGACATTTTCTACTGGAAACTCCCGCAGAGGACCACAATGCAAGGATTAAGCGCCACAAGAAAACAGGAAGTAATGATAAATAAAAATCACATTAATTGTTATACTTATGATGGTGCTTACAAATATCCAAAGACCGACAGGAAGGACTGTAGACGTTGAGTAGGCTTTGCTTCGGAAGGAGAATAATTAAGAAAAAAACAGAACATAGAAGATGTGGCTTTAAGATGGGATTAGGAGGAGCTCTGGTGGGGGCAGAAAACTCAGCTCGAAGTATAAATATCTCCCTCTTTTGGCAGGTTTTTTTTTTTTGCCACCCTCCTTGCCCCCTGTGATGCTTTGCCTGACCCCGACCCTAAAAAAAATTGTGTCTTGGTGAATGAGAGCAATGTTACCCCTTTTAAAAAATTTCGATCAGCTTCCAATCTGCAATTTTTTTTTAGCTTATCTGGAATTTAAATTCCAGATGAGGTATTGTCGTCAAGCACCATCCGTCCATCTTTCCGTCTCTATTTCAACTTCTCCGACCAAACCGTTGGGCCGATTCGGCTGAAATTTAGCGGCAACGTTCCTCTCCTGACTGGTAGTAGGAATTGCAAAGCTCGCTCCAGTCACTTGACTTTAAGTCGGTCAAAATGGCCAACTTGGTAAATTTCTTCAAAAATCTTTTTCTCCAGATCCACCAGTCAGAATGCCACCAAATTTGAGTTACAACATTCGGCCAGGGTAGGAATGATAAATTACGGAGGTCATGCCGATCACCTGACCGGGAGTGTGTAAAAATGGCCGACTGAGTCAATTGTTGGGAAAATCGCCTAAATTCCTTCAAAAATCTTCTTCTCCAGAACCACCAGTCAGAATGCTACCAAATTTGGGTTCCGACATTAGGACAGGGTCCTGGTGTTAAATTGCGGAGGCCATGCCAATCACTTGATTGGAAGTGTGTCAAAATGGCGGTTCTGTAAATTCCTTCTAAAGTCTTCTTCTCCAGACCCACCAGTCAGAATGCTCCCAAATTTGGGTTACAACATTAGGTCAGGGCCCAGATAAGCTGCAGGTCCAGTGGTCCAATTTTTTTTAAAATCAGTGGCATCCGATGGCATATAGGTGGCTCATTCAAGGAGATAGTGTTTTGCTTCAGCTCCCTCCAAATTTTACAAACCTAAAGTTGAACTTCCCGCGTTCTCCTTTTCAGAAATGCCCTCTTGTAGCTTTGAATTAATGGTTTAAACAGCACCTTTGCCATTCTTGAATAAATTCAAATGAAAGCAAGGTCATTCTAAATTGACATGTCCTGTCATGATGAAAGGAAATCCAAGATGGCTGCACCCCTTGAAGATGGAGATGATGCAAATAATTGGAACCAATCGATTTGGACAAAAATTGGTGGATGAGTTGGGTGTGTGACAAGGACAAGTTGATTAGAGTTTGGTGAGGATCTAGATCCAGATCCAGATACTAGAAATATAAGTGATTCTTCACAATTGCGAGAATGGGCCAACAACGATATATCCACTAAGTTTTGTCATAATCCGTCCACAACTTTTTGAGAGGTTATATATACATATATATAGCCAACCCTCGCCGTCCGTGTGTTCACCATCCACGATTTTGCATATCTGCACTCACCTTTCAGACACCCTTTCTCTCCATCCACGCTGACATTGCCATTGCCAAGTATCCGCGGAAAAAATGATCTCTCACCTCAAACTCCTTAGGTTTTCATAAGTCTTTTAACATTTTTAATGTTTGGATCACAATATTTTCCTTCATTGAACATTACGTGTTAAATTATAGTTGTACCGTATTGCCAGAAAATATAACAATTTGAAAATTTACATTCTGCGTCTTGCAGCATCTGCTGCACTGCTGCATCATTGTCTTCTGGCTGCTTGGCGGTTGATGAGGTGCGGTATTTTATTGTAATAAAACTTTGTATCCTGTATATTTAATCATGAGTCCAAAATGTCCATTAAGTGGTGCATCTGCTGAAGAGCAGGATAAAAAAGTGATGGCAGTGGAATAAGTGAAAATATTAGATCGACTTGAGAGTGGTGCACGTGTTACTGTGTTGGCGGAAGACTACAGCGTCAATGAGTCCACTATACGTTACATTCGTCAATGTAATGATAAAATTAGGGCTATATCAACATAATATATCTCCACAAAGGCAAAAGCACAACATAATAGATGTGACTGATTTGTGAGTCGCTCCTGGGAGATCGATCGGCTACCTCCGTGCCA
>CM068954.1:148364270-148374412 GCA_035128595.1 Eptatretus atami
CAAGCAGAACTGACCGGGGCTACCCACCAACAGTACTCCAAGCAGTGAAGCCTTCTTATTGATGGTAAATGTTACTTATTTTATCTTACTTTACTCAATTGACCTAATTTTTCAATTAAATGTCTTTTTTGTTATTATTATTTATTAATGATTTTTGGACTTATTTTAGGAGGATGAAACGGATCTCATTGACTTGCATGTTATAAACTGTTCGCCGTTTGCGATTTCACTGTTGGCGGAAGTTTAGAGGAACATAACCCCAGCAGATGGTGAGGGTTTACTATATATATATATATATATATATATATAATATATATATATATATATATATATATATATATATATATAGTGTTACGGCTGTGGAAATTCGCAACCACCATTCAGGTCCGTAGGTAGGGTATTTCTGAAGTACATTATAGTTAGCCCCAAACCGTTGTTTAGAGGGAATTTCCGTGTTCACAGGCTGTGATCCTTTGAGTATCCTTTTTCTTTCTCTATCGTTATTTTGGACCAAATAATCCCCCAACAACTCAAACACCGCCACCTTCGCCTCTTTACCTCCACTACTCCATCCCGCGAACATCGCTTCACCGCCCTTCTCAAACGACGCCCGCCAACAACTCAAACACCACCACCTTCGCCTCTTTACCGCCACAACTCCACCCCACAAACATCGCTTCACTGCCATTCTCAAACGACGCCCGCCAACAACCAAACTCCCACCACCTCCGCCTTTCTACCACACGGCGTGCCATGGGCTGTGAATGCGTTCCTTTCGCCTCAAGAATCAGATCAGGAATGCTTCACGCCCCCTTTTCATCCATCCAATGACCGAGCATCGGGTAGTGTAGCCCCGCCTCCGAACCCGCTGTGAATGCGTTCCTTTCTCCCCGAAAAGCGGATCAGGAAGGCTTCACGCCCCCTTTTCATCCATCCAATGACCGAGCATCAGGTGTATAGCCCCGCCTCCGAACCCGCTGTGATCCAGAAATTTACATATACGCCCCTCCCCCGGGCTATATAGGCGCGAGCTCGGGCGGGAAGAGAAGAGGAAGTCAAGTGGAAGCGGTGCAGTACGTCGGCAAGAAGTCAAGTTGCGCAGTACGTCGGCAGAGAACCAAGTGGGAGCAGTGGAGTGCAGCGGCGGGGTGTCGGGAGACGAAGTCAAGTCTGCAGTGTCGGCAGGGCAGTCGAGTCGGGAGACGGAGCTCGAAGCCGACGGGAAAGGCAGATGGGGAGCGCCGGAAAGAGCTCGCGCGACCACGCCAGGGGCACGAAGCCAGGCGCAGCTACACTGACATTGCGGCTTGCCCGCCATCGCGCCACGAGGGCGCGGGTAGGACCCTTCGGTCTCGTGGACCTGGCCGCTCATCCAGGTTCCACGCGCATTAGGCCCACGGGCCCAGTCTGACTCCCTTGCCTTTGAGGGGTCTTTCCTTTGCTTTTTGTGTGAATGCGTGTTGTGGCGCCGTGTCTTGTAAAGTAGAAACTGTTTAAGTGCATGTAAATAAACCTTTGCTTGTATTCGGTAGTAATTCTTTCTTTGCATTCTTACTGTATGGCTGTATATGTGTGCTTGGTGTCCGCGTGTCCGTGTGAATAAAGTGCTTGTGTGAACTTGTTCCCCGTTTCGCTGCGTCCTTTCCTTTGTTGAATCTATATTGTTGCGAATTCGCACCCGCCGGCGTGCGAACGGCCACGTGACTCGAATCGCGGCACGTCTCGCCCACGCGACGGACAATTCTGTCGTGACCTCTCGGACTAACGCCGGCAGCCAGTCACGAGTGGGCCTTTCGGCCTCACCACGATCGTGCCAATCGGCCACCCGCGTGGGATAGGGTTGTTCGCCAAACTCGACCTACCTAAGTACCCACGCGGATGGTAACGGCGATCGCACCTCGCCGCAGTCGACTTTGGACACGAACCGCTTAAGCGGTCCGTTCCGTGCTATCGGATAACCGAGCGGTGTTATCGTCGGCCTCGACGGTTCCAATTAATTATCGGGCGTATCAGGCCCACTACGAACCCTTTTACGCGAAGCAAGATGGAGATTCAACAAAGGAAAGGACGCAGCGAAACGGGGAACAAGTTCACACAAGCACTTTATTCACACGGACACGCGGACACCAAGCACACATATACAGCCATACAGTAAGAATGCAAAGAAAGAATTACTACCGAATACAAGCAAAGGTTTATTTACATGCACTTAAACAGTTTCTACTTTACAAGACACGGCGCCACAACACGCATTCACACAAAAGCAAAGGAAAGACCCCTCAAAGGCAAGGAGTCAGACTGGGCCCGTGGGCCTAATGCGCGTGGAACCTGGATGAGCGGCCAGGTCCACGAGACCGAAGGGTCCTACCCGCGCCCTCGTGGCGCGATGGCGGGCAAGCCGCAATGTCAGTGTAGCTGCGCCTGGCTTCGTGCCCCTGGCGTGGTCGCGCGAGCTCTTTCCGGCGCTCCCCATCTGCCTTTCCCGTCGGCTTCGAGCTCCGTCTCCCGACTCGACTGCCCTGCCGACACTGCAGACTTGACTTCGTCTCCCGACACCCCGCCGCTGCCACTCCACTGCTCCCACTTGGTTCTCTGCCGACGTACTGCGCAACTTGACTTCTTGCCGACGTACTGCACCGCTTCCACTTGACTTCCTCTTCTCTTCCCGCCCGAGCTCGCGCCTATATAGCCCGGGGGAGGGGCGTATATGTAAATTTCTGGATCACAGCGGGTTCGGAGGCGGGGCTATACACCTGATGCTCGGTCATTGGATGGATGAAAAGGGGGCGTGAAGCCTTCCTGATCCGCTTTTCGGGGAGAAAGGAACGCATTCACAGCGGGTTCGGAGGCGGGGCTACACTACCCGATGCTCGGTCATTGGATGGATGAAAAGGGGGCGTGAAGCATTCCTGATCTGATTCTTGAGGCGAAAGGAACGCATTCACAGCCCATGGCACGCCGTGTGGTAGAAAGGCGGAGGTGGTGGGAGTTTGGTTGTTGGCGGGCGTCGTTTGAGAATGGCAGTGAAGCGATGTTTGTGGGGTGGAGTTGTGGCGGTAAAGAGGCGAAGGTGGTGGTGTTTGAGTTGTTGGCGGGCGTCGTTTGAGAAGGGCGGTGAAGCGATGTTCGCGGGATGGAGTAGTGGAGGTAAAGAGGCGAAGGTGGCGGTGTTTGAGTTGTTGGGGATTATTGGTCCAAAATAACGATAGAGAAAGAAAAAGGCTAACTCAAAGGATCACAGCCCTGTGAACACGGAAATTCCCTCTAAACAACGGGTTTGGGCTAACTATATATGTACTTCAGAAATACCTCACCTACGGACCTGAATGGTGGTTGCGAATTTCCACAGCCGTAACACTATATATATAATAATTTATATATATATATATATATATATATATATATATATATAGTAAACCCTCACCATCTGCTGGGGTTATGTTCCTCTAAACTTCCGCCAACAGTGAAATCGCAAACGGCGAACAGTTTATAACATGCAAGTCAATGAGATCCGTTTCATCCTCCTAAAATAAGTCCAAAAATCATTAATAAATAATAATAACAAAAAAGACATTTAATTGAAAAATTAGGTCAATTGAGTAAAGTAAGATAAAATAAGTAACATTTACCATCAATAAGAAGGCTTCACTGCTTGGAGTACTGTGTGGGTAGCCCCGGTCAGTTCTGCTTGAACATAGCCATGGCACGGAGGTAGCCGATCGATCTCCAGGAGCGACTCACAAATCAGTCACATCTATTATGTTGTGCTTTTGCCTTTTGGAGATATATTATGTTGATATAGCCCTAATTTATCATTACATTGACGAATGTAACGTATAGTGACTCATTGACGCTGTAGTCTTCCGCCAACACAGTAACACGTGCACCACTCTCAAGTCGATCTAATATTTTCACTTATTCCACTGCCATCACTTTTTTATCCTGCTCTTCAGCAGATGCACCACTTAATGACATTTTGGACTCATGATTAAATATACAGGATACAAAGTTTTATACAATAAAATACCGCACCTCATCAACCGCCAAGCAGCCAGAAGACAATGATGCAGCAGTGCAGCAGATGCTGCAAGACGCAGAATGTAAATTTTCAAATTGTTATATTTTCTGGCAATACGGTACAACTATATTAACACGTAATGTTCAATGAAGGAAAATATTGTGATCCAAACATAAAAATGTTAAAAGACTTATGAAAACCTAAGGAGTTTGAGGTGAGAGATCATTTTTTCCGCGGATACTTGGCAATGCAATGTCAGCGTGGATGGAGAGAAAGGGTGTCTGAAAGGTGAGTCAGATATGCAAAATCGTGGATGGTGAACACACGGACGGCGAGGGTTGGCTATATATATGTATATATAACCTCTCAAAAAGTTGTGGACGGATTATGACAAAACTTAGTGGATATATCGTTGTTGGCCCATTCTCGCAATTGTGAAGAATCACTTATATTTCTAGTATCTGGATCTGGATCTAGATCCTCACCAAACTCTAATCAACTTGTCCTTGTCACACACCCAACTCATCCACCAATTTTTGTCCAAATCGATTGGTTCCAATTATTTGCATCATCTCCATCTTCAAGGGTGCAGCCATCTTGGATTTCCTTTCATCATGACAGGACATGTCAATTTAGAATGACCTTGCTTTCATTTGAATTTATTCAAGAATGGCAAAGGTGCTGTTTAAACCATTAATTCAAAGCTACAAGAGGGCATTTCTGAAAAGAGAAACGCGGGAAGTTCAACTTTAGGTTGTAAAATTTGGAGGGAGCTGAAGCAAAACACTATCTCCTGAATGAGCCACCTATATGCCATCGGATGCCACTGATTTTAAAAAAAATTGGACCACTGGACCTGCAGCTTATCTGGGCCCTGACCTAATGTGTAACCCAAATTTGGGAGCATTCTGACTGTGGGGTCTGGAGAAGAAGACTTTAGAAGGAATTTACAGAACCGCCATTTTGACACACTTCCAATCAAGTGATTGGCATGGCCTCCGCAATTTAACACCAGGACCCTGTCCTAATGTCGGAACCCAAATTTGGTAGCATTCTGACTGTGGTTCTGGAGAAGAAGATTTTTGAAGGAATTTAGGCGATTTTCCCAACAATTGACTCAGTCGGCCATTTTACACACTCCCGTCAGGTGATCGGCATGACCTCCGTAATTTATCATTCCTACCCTGGCCGAATGTTGTAACTCAAATTTGGTGCATTCTGACTGGTGGATCTGGAGAAAAAGATTTTTGAAGAAATTACCAAGTTGGCCATTTTGACCGACTTAAAGTCAAGTGACTGGAGCGAGCTTTGCAATTCCTACTACCAGTCAGGAGAGGAACGTTGCCGCTAAATTTCAGCCGAATCGGCCCAACGGTTTGGTCGGAGAAGTTGAAATAGAGACGGAAAGATGGACGGATGGTGCTTGACGACAATACCTCATCTGAATTTAAATCCAGATAAGCTAAAAAAAATTGCAGATTGGAAGCTGATCGAAATTTTTAAAAGGGTAACATTGCTCTCATTCACCAAGACACAATTTTTTTTAGGGTCGGGGTCAGGCAAAGCATCACAGGGGCAAGGAGGGTGGCAAAAAAAAAAAACCTGCCAAAAGAGGGAGATATTTATACTTCGAGCTGAGTTTTCTCCCCCACCAAGCTCCTCCTAATCCCATCTTAAAGCCACATCTTCTATGTTCTGTTTTTTTCTTAATTATTCTCCTTCCGAAGCAAAGCCTACTCAACGTCTACAGTCCTTCCTGTCGGTCTTTGGATATTTGTAAGCACCATCATAAGTATAACATTAATGTGATTTTTATTTATCATTACTTCCTGTTTTCTTGTGGCGCTTAATCCTTGCATTGTGGTCCTCTGCGGGAGTTTCCAGTAGAAAATGTCATTAACTTAAAATGCTGTGTCTGTTGGGTGCTCACATCTGGCAGCACGGGCAGTCAGTGGCATGCAGGGAATTAAGGACATTCTGGGGAGAAACGCTCGATTAAATAGAAAAGTTTCACTTATCCAGCAATATCTTCATGTCTTCCTCATTCCCTGTGCATTTACACGCCATCTAAAGTTCATTGCAGAGCTTTCTTTTTTAAATGGTGCGCGAAATCAGATAGCTGACACCCACACCTAGTGCATATAAAATATAGTGTTATATATTCCTCTTTACAACATCATCCACTACGGCTCACATGGTAACCCTAATGCCTTACCCCGATGCCGACCCTATAACCCAAAAATCTAACCGCAACCTCCAGCGGGTTCTGCTTGGTGGGTCCAAGACGGCTCCATCCATCAGCAGGGGGTCAGGCACGTTTATGACGCCAGCAGAGCCATTGACCCGAGGCAACGGTACCCTGCGATGATCGTCGGAGCAATGTGATGAGGAGGGGTCCGGGGTGCTGGGTGTGGGGGTTGATGAGAGTGAGAAGAATGAAAAAACAAAAAGAAAGTGTGGTTCAGCAAGGGAAGAGTGAAGGCAGAGTTGGGGGTGACGTGACCACAGCGAAAGCGATTCAACCCAAAGAGTTGAAATGGAATCAGACGAGCTCGCGTCGCGTCACATTATGTAGATGCGCATCGCTCGCGATGGCATCACGCAGCTCTAACGATGATAAATCATTACAATGCCCCCTTTTTCACACCTCGCTCGATTCTCGCTCCCCGGTCCTCCAGAAAAAGCAGCTCAGTGTCATACTGTGCTCGACCGAACTCTATTAACAAAAAAATACCAAAACTTGTCATTGAGGCTTATTGAGGCAATTGAACTGCAAATAGATGACATTGACGTCCAAGCGCGAGAGGACAGGTCGGATCGATGGATGGATGCATCGACAGAACGAGCATTGAAGCTCTTCGGTCGAACATGAGCTCATTGTGAAAGAATAAAGTGCATTTTGCCATCGACATTATATACTACACGTACACATCAGAAAGTTGACTACGAGTGCATCGGTATAATTATGCACATAATGTCAGCATCATGTCATAGGGTCAGTGTGCTTCTTTGGTTAAAAACATATACACAGAAACATACTCAAAAAACATATATATATATGTACGTGTACGACTGTACGTGTATGTGCCTGGTGTTGGCTTAATGGTTAGGGTGGTGGGCTTGGAATCTGAGGATCCTGAGTTCAAATCCCACTCGGCTGTTGAATTAATACCAGTTGGGTTGACTCAGCCTGTCATCCTTCCGAGGTTGGCAAAATGAGTGCCAATTGCTGCTATCCTGTGTCGGAGTGGCGACCTGTCCAGGATTGTGCCCAATAACCAAGGAGACTGCTTAGGTAGCACCAACGCTCTGCACAGAGTATGGTCCTGATGGGTGGATGGAAGGAAGGAATCTGGAGTTTTCAACTGTTTCAATAAAGAAGTGGTTTTATAATGCATTCCATTGGGAAAACCCCATCGCTGACCAAGTAAATGACATTACATGCGTCGCATCAGAAAGTCCCCACAAATTAAATATCCTTGTTCTCCAAGGACAGAACATCGAGTATCTGCTGGAAATTCCAAGTTGGTCTCTTCTGGACCGCTCAAATATTTTAATTGAGTCTTTCTTTGACTTTATTGCAGCCTATTAATCATTGTCTCTGTAAGGGTTTTCCTTTGAAACAACGTCAGGTTTTTCTTTTTCTGTTGGTGTTTCCCTCCCTCCTATCGGCTGTTCCTTTTGCATGTTGTGTCCTACCATTCAGTGCACTCGTACTAGCTCTTCCATGAGCCTCGACTATGTATACAAAAAAAAAATAAAATGAGAAAAAAAAAAAACAAGAGGAAGACGAACCACACAGTTATGCAAAGCGGAAATGCAGCTATTATCCTGAGCTGCTGATATAAATAACAATTGTGTGATTTTTTTCCATTGACCTGTATAGGTCTCTCCACTATTTTCTGATATGTTTGACGGATCAATAAATAAACTTCATGGAGTAGCTTGTTACATGTAGGGTGGTCCAAAAGTCGGGAGCCACAGGATTAATTTTGTATAAAGTAAAAATACATGTAAGGACTAAAAAAAAATGCTTTCTGATACTAATAGTAAAGATAATTTATTTATTAATTGATTACCATGTGGGAGTACCACTGATAGATTAATTACAGTGAATGTTTGAATTGTTGGCCATGAACCTGCAGGCACCTTTCAATCCTCCGTAACTCATCACAAACACCTCCATTCTCTCCAATCTTTGTTAATTTTGCTGCCATCACTTATCGTAAAGAAAGAAGGGGTAATTCATATTTAATGTGATCAAATATCACCCGTTGCCTTCGCTGATGGGAATACTACAAGGGATGGGAGAAAAAGAGGGGGAAGAGAGAGAGAGAGACAGAGAGAGACAGAGAGAGACAGAGAGAGACAGACAGAGAGAGACAGAGAGAGAGACAGAGAGAGACAGGGTGGAGTGGAAAAGAAGAAAGAGGGGTGTGAGAGCGAGGAGTGAGGGAGAGTGACGAGGGGTGGGGGAAGGAAGGCAGCATGAGGTGAGAGGAAGAGAAAGCAGACGTGCAGTGGAGTGTTAATTACGATTCATACTCTTTCGTAAAATTGATTCTGCAGAGAATAACAGTGAAGAAGGAAACAAAATAATGTCTGAAATCCATTTTCTTCCCGTCGTACTATAAATACCACCAAGAAACAAACACCGCCAAGACATGTCTGGAGATAACACATTCCAGAAACTAGAAGGGCACTCGGTAGAGCGCATACCTCCGCAATGTAATGCCTGATCCACGAGAACATATCGGGTCCAATAATTTTTGAAATATCATGCTATACCGTGCTATATCGTTTTTAGCCCTATCTCTCAATGGTGAAGAATCACTTTAAAAATCAAATAATTCTCATATCCCATCCGGATCCGTCCACAACTTTTTGAGATATCCTGGACACACACAGACAGACAAACAGCCAAACAGAACAGAAAGGGGTGAAACATAACCTCCTTCACCATCAATGGCGGAGGTAACAAACACCGCCCGGAGACGTCCGTAGATGAAACCCATAAACATTGCCCGGACACGTCTGGAGATAATACCACCAGGACCCATCCGAAGACAGAAAGACATGGCCCAGACAGGTCCGGAGACAAACACCGACCGACATAATCACCGCCCTTACACATCTGGAGACAGAGAGAAGATTGTGGGGAGGTGCTGCACTGTATTAGGAGGGGGCGAAGCAAGGATGGGACCAAGAGAGAGAGAGAGAGGGGGAGGGAATTTGCAGAGACAAAATGTTATGATTTATGAACAACACACACACCACACTGCCTTTTATTAGTATAGATACATATATAAAATATATATATATATATGTGTAAGGTAAAAATTCCTTATTGTTCGTTAGGCCCGGATTAAAGCTATGAGGGGCCTTAGGTAAATATAATTGAGGGAAGGGCTGAAGTAGGTACTACATATTGCATAAATAATCATAAATTCATCAAAACGCTTGCCGCCCTTGGTTAAGCTTCCTTTTGTGTTTTCTAGCCTCCTTTCTTCGACATACTGCTCAATCTAATAATCAGTGCACAAAATCTTAAAAAAAAAAAAAGATTCGAAAATTTGAGGGCTGAATAAATATGAGGTCTTATCTGCCAACCCTGATATTATAGTCCAACCACCCAAATCCTATTTGGCCCTTGACTTTTGCACCACCCTGTAAATAAATGGATGATAAGTAAGGTAGTCTAAAAACATTGGACAAATCCACCCAGTAGATGGGATTTAAAAATGGGGATCCCATCATCATCACCATCATCATTATCAATCATCATGCGCGTGGTGCTGAGATGGAAATGCCAAACGAGTCAATGCCACATTTTTCCAGTTCGTTATTCTCAAATCTGTCCATTACCTTCTATTATGCCTAACCCATTGGTATCCACAGAATAGCTAAATAGGATACACTAGAAAAGAAACGAACACGATTTGCTGTGGCCCCAAAACAAAGGACTTAATTACTGAAGCCATTTTACGAAAGACAACAAATAATCCCCTTTCTGGTGTTGTTTGAAATTTCCGCTCTATGTTTTTCGGATTCTGATTGATAAAATACAGTGCCTCAGAGTTATAAGCAGTTGCACAACACGTCGAAGTCCAATATATCCTCCTTT
>CM068954.1:148375356-148405855 GCA_035128595.1 Eptatretus atami
AAAATGACAGTTTGCCAAAACTCCAAGGGTCTGTCGGCCATCTCGTCAGCCCACTTCTTTCTCCTTTGAGTGTCGGCTGGTCTAAAAAGAGGTTTTCTCCTAGCTGCTCTTCCATAGTTGCCCAGTTGATGAAGGTACCACACGGCAGTTCTTGAGCTAACTTGGACCTCCTCTGCAACATCTACTGCCTTGCAACGGGGAGTTTTCTCAGTGGACCGCTTGACAGCTCGAAGACACCTTTCTGAGGGCCCAGATCGACCAGAACAGAACTAGAAGTTGTGGATTCCTTGCCTTCGCTGGTGAATTGCACAATCACCCGATTGACCGTAGAAAGCGGAATGCCAAGGTTCTGAGCTATCTGATGCTGGCTGACTCCACCTTCCAAATGGCCAACAATTCGTCCTCTTTGAAAATCGGAAAGTTTGTGTGCTCCCTGGCTTTGAGGGATGGTTAATTGTCATTCAAGAACCAAGAACTCGTTTCTGCAAAGAAATAGTCGAATATTAGGACAAATCACTGAGTAAAACTGCGTTGTACAGATTAAATGAAGAAATATAAGGTGTCTACTTCTGTCATGTCTCTGTATATATGGGATTAGGAGGATGTCACCTCCTCCTGGTGTTGGCTTGATGGTTAGGGTGGTGGGCTTGGGATCCTAAGGTCCTGAATTCAAATCCTGCTTGGCTGTTGAACTAATACCAGGTGAGGTTAACTCAGCCTGTTATCCTTCTGAGGTCAGCAAAATGAGTACCAGCTTGCTGGGATGATTGAGCCATTTGAGTATCCTATGTTGGAGTGGCAACCTGTCCAGGATTGTGCCCAATATCCCAGGAAACTGCTTTGGCAGCATCAATGCTTTGCAAAGAATATGTTCTTGATGGATATATATATATATATATTTATATATATGACCTTTCAAAAAGTTGTGGATGGATTATGACAAAACTTGGTGGATGAGTTGTGTGTGATGATGATGAAATGATTTGATTTTTCGTGAAGATCCAGATCCGCATCTGGCCTATCAGTGGGATACAAAACATAAACTGTTCACTGTTCAGCCTGGCTGAGGTATGCGCTCTACGGAGTGCTGTTCTAGTATATTGTATAATAAATTGGACTATCTGTTACATGTTCGGAACACGTGAGCATCAAGTAGGGAGTCAGAATGGGGACACTAAACCAAACGAGTGAATGTAGCAAAGGTGCCAGCCGAACCTCCCTGAGATGTAGCAAAGGTGCCAGCCGGACCTGAATTCAAGATGTAACAGGCGGATGATCACGCAGCTGCAACTTGTAAAACTGATATTTTAATCAAAACTCTGACCTCAAACCAGCTGTTCCATTTCACTACAATTATGGAAGTGAATTGTAATTACCTTCATGTATTATGTATATGGTAAGTACACTTATAACAAATTACTCCGGTGATTTACTCGTGGTTGGTATGTATTTATCATGGTATTGTAGAGACTGACCCATCATTCCGGTTTTATATATAGCCCTCTTCGGTGGCTCCTCCTCAAGCCACACGTTTGCCTGGATGCTCCAAGCTTCGGGGTACACTCGCCATTGGCTCTGACTGTTCAGATTAACTTGTCTCATACAGTGAAGTTGAATCCTGGAAGTTTTATATTTTACTAGCAAATACAACCCGTCGCTTCGCTGATGGGGATATTAAAGGGGGGGAGCAGGGGGAGAGAGAGGAGGAGGAGGGAGAGAGAAGGGGTGGGGAGTAAGGAGGGGTGGAGGAGCTCGGAGGAGGTGAGGAAGGGGGGAGCTCTGAAGCGGGAAGAGCGAGGAAGGGGGTCAGGAGGAGCGACACCTCACCAAACGCTGCTATACACACTCCAGGAGTGGGTGGTAGCAAGGAGGATGGGGGAGAGAGAAGTGGGGAGGGGAATGGGTTAGGGAGATGGTCCTGGACATGCATTTGGTAGGGGAAGTTTTGGGGAAAAGGGCTCTCGACTTGCGTTTGTTAGTGGGACTTGTGGAGAAGGGAGGGTAGGGGGTAGTACAGGATTGAACGAAATGGGGTACATTAAAGCAGCACATTAATATGGCACGTGGAGACTGACTGGAGATGTCCATTGGGGGTGGAGTGTAGAGGGGGTTTGACAGGAGGTAAGTGTGAGGGGGGGGGGAGGGAAGGCAGCATGTTGGGAAGGGAAGGCAGCATAAGGGAAGGGAAGGGATACTGTGTGAGGGGAAGGGGAGGCAGTGTGAGGAGAAAGGGAAGTGCATGAGGGGAGGGAAGGGAAGGGAAAGGCGATAAAATGCGGGGAGGGGTGGGGGATGGAGGTGGGAGAGGGAGGGAGGAGGAGAGAGAGGGAGGGAAGGGTTGCAAGAGAGAGAGAGTGAGAGAGTAGAGAGGGGGTTCTGGCAGAATGTGACATCCAGTTTAACATCCATCCGAGAGACGGCACACACATTGATGAATCACCCTGCCTGTGAAACACTGTGATGACAGCTTATAGCTTGGTCGGAATCTGAACCAAGGCTAGACAGCTGAGAGCAAGCATCCGTACCTCTCAGCTATCCTGCCATGAGGTGGTGATTCACTGCCTTGTGACTGCAACAACTGAAAACATTTTTTACTTACTAACTCTGGAGATGTCCCCATGGAGAAGTTCGCCGCATTTTCGCAATGGAAGCTTGTAGAGATCGAAGCTTGAAGAGCACTCTATGCAAGCACTCCAATGAAACGATTGAAGAAACTTTTAAAAACGAAACGTTTAATTTTTTTTATGTGTATCTATATATGTCGAAGTGACGGGTCATATAATGAAAGAGATCCTACTAAATGGGGAAACATCAAAATAAAATTGCACAATTTCAGTGAATTAGCCACTGCCCGAGGGACCGGACATATGACAATGTGGGGCTAAACGCAGGCGAGTAGGGCCTGAACTTTATTCAAGTCAATTGAGATATTCAGTAACAGTGTGCATACTTTTGCCGTGTATGCCATGGCTTGAAAACGAACAACCAAGCTTACCAAGTGGCTTAAGCACTCAAGCAAGCACTCCAACAAAATGGTTGATAAGGAATGGCTGGCTTGACAAGCAATTAGCGATCACCAAATCTGTCATATAAACCATGCACCCGGAATCACCCGGAATGTCAAGCAATGTCCAAATTGGACAAATCAACACTTTTTGTTTGTTTGTTTGCAGTTGGAGCTGCTGATAAGTTCAATTTCAGAGTTTCCTTTTTGAAATCTGGCTCAGATTAAGAGATTCTACAGGTTATTGCATGTGCGGAAATGAAGTAAATCCACAAATGTTGGCGCCTCTGGGCGTTTATAAGCATTGCAATGTACCCAGTGATTTGTAGGGATGATGATCAGGTATTCGATGATATGAGTGAGGAAAGTGAAAAAAAACACTTTATTGTTAAGAAACCGTGGTGGCCTGTTCCTGGTCAAGGCATTGTTGAGCAGGCCCAAAACATGGCGAATTAAGACCCCAGCGAGGGACAGCGAGGTGACGAAGGATTCGCCTTGATTGATAAGGGATAATTAAATAAGGCCGGTAATTATCTTCAAAAGGGTTGTTTAAATTAACCCAACACCCAATTACATTCATGCACTCCTTTGGAGTTCCCTTGGTGTGTATGCAAAGTTTCAGGCCGCTAGGTTTCATGGTTTTGGAGTTATGGAGGAGACATACACACACACACACACACACACACACACACACACACACACACACACAAATAGAATCATAAAACATGATCCTTGGACTGTTTCCCATGTTCGTTCCATTGGGTAGTAAACTAGTTGAGTGAAATCTGCGAAGGTTCCAGTTAATGCAGAATTGAATGCATGTTGACGTAGACCGAATCACTATCCTGGAGGAACTGAAGTTGGGCGGTTGTGATAAGCGACGAAGAACGAGACAAGGAAAAGGAAGACTAGAACGGCACTCGGTAGCGAGCATAACTCCGCCAGGCTGAACAGTTTATGTGCTGTATCCCACTGATAGGCCGGATCTGGATCTGGACCTGAACCAAAATAGAATCGGCCTGTTCTTGTCACCTACCCAAATCATCCACCAAGTCTTGTCATAACTCGTCCACAACGTTTTGAGATATTGTGCTCAATATTGTTTTTGGTCCCGTCTCTTAATGGTGAAGAATCACTTGAAAATTAAAGAATTCTCATATCCAGATCTGGATCTTCAGCAAAATCGAATCAATTAGTCCTGATCACACCCCCGACCTGTCCAAGTTTCATCTAAGCTGTCCATAACCTTTTGAGATATGCTGCTCACAGACAGACAGACAGACAGACAAGCCGGTAGGCGGTGATGGGTCGCCGAGCATGGAAACTATAATATTTGGAGCAAAATGGATGTCATATAGCGGATAGGGAATCACCTTAAGATTATGCATATCAAATCTCATCCATTCCATCACTGATAACTACTTCGGTATCCATTTGAATGAAAAGTACCGAAATGCGGTTTGAATCGGAAATCCCCAAAGTTCGAGGGGGTGCTTGTGGGTGAACAAAGATCTAAATCGAAAATCGGCTCGATCGTTTGTGCACAATGTATTCCAGACGATTAGTGTGAATTTTCATGACCATCCGACCATAACCCTAGGAGGAGTGCATTTGGCCCGAAGGCACCGCCAGCTCTCACATTTATCGATTTTTGCACTAATTGACCTTCGACCCTGACCTAAGCGAAATCGGTCAATATGTCTGAGGCAAAGTTGTAGTACTCATTGAGTACCATGAACCTGCAAAGTTTCTTCATATCGATGCACTCACCTGGTCGCTAGGGGGCCTTCAATTTTCGCCAATTTTTGCGCATACCTTAATTGTTGGGGGCGCTGCGGGTAAAATATTCCATATATCACAAAAACCGGAATATATTTGATAGAGCACAACTTGGTAAAGATCAAAATTCGGTGCTCAAATTTCATAACCCTACGGGGATAATGGCTTTCGGAATTGATTTCGCGTGAACGGTACCGATTTTGAAGTTTTTCGGTTGTTGCTAGGGAACCAAAGCGTCCTAGCAAACCATCACAATTTCCAAAGACTAGGTCATAAGATGTACCTACCACCCGAGTTTGGTCAAAATCCCCACGTTTACTACCAATTATGCTGATGACAAAACGAACAAACATCCAAACAAACAGACAGAATTACTGACAATAAGGGTCACCTATTCGGCGACCCAACAGACCAACGGGGGTGAAAACATAATTTCCGTCCACCTTCGGTGGTGGAGGTAATAAGCACCTGGGTGGGTGGAAGGTCCCAGCAGGAGGTGGAGCGGTGGAGGGGTTTAGAGATGGAAGAATTGAAGCGCAAACCAAAGCTTCCGGCCATGCTGGGAGAGGGAAGGGGTGAGTCATGGGGTTTGAGTACCGACGTTGAATTTTGACATCATCGTACTCTTTCCCCCGGCCAAGCACCCCCAATCAATCTGTCGCTCTTTTTCTTATTCTTGCGCATGTTACAAGCAATAACGGAAACTGTTCCGAAGTTATTGACGTTTGTTGGACGTGATGAATCCTAAATGGGCAGTTGATGAATCATCTTTGGTAAAGTATAATTTACGGGAGAAAATGTTATGTTTGCTTCGATTGTGACTCATATTCGTTTTGATGTCTCATCACAAGCTACTCTTCCATCTTCACTGCTGAAACATTTTACAAACCTTTTAGATGATGTCCGTGGAGGGGAAAGAAATGGGCTTGTGTATGGTTGGATCTACTTGATATGGCTCGCAGGATAGCTCGGATGTGCGTGCACTTAGTGGCCTTGGAGCTGTCCAGCTTGGGTTCGAATCTTGGATGAACAGTCACCATAGTGTTCTCCATATCACACGTACAGCAGCGATGCGTCAATGTTTGCCATCTATCGGATGGACTTTAAGCCGGATGATCCCTCTGCCAGCACTGGGGGATATTGGTGAAAGTTAAGATCACGCAGTGATTTATTGAATCTGAAACAAAAAGACAAATTCCAGCCACAGTCGTACGTCAGGCCTGGTCAGACAATTCATAATAATCATCCCCCCACCCCAGGAACCACCTGACAAGGTTTCTATAATTGAGAATGCTAAAGGAGAAGGAGAAGGAGAAGAGAAGAATGATAATAATAAGAAACTGGACGTAGTATAAGCTTCGGAGGGATGGACATTGTACATTATTGAAACCTCATTATGTTCAATTCCGGATTGGAAAATACTATCTTTATATTTCTTTTCATTTACCCTTCTTCAACATAAATCTGTGAATCAGGCTTTGAGGTCAAAAAGAAAACAACTTGGACTTTATAGCAGGTGAACCCTCAAGCGAGGGAATTAAGTGCACAAGTGATGCGTGGGTGGAAAGAAAATGAGGTCAATGTGGAATGAAACGCTTGGGGTCAATTGTTTCATGGCGGCCTGCGGACATTTTGATTTAACTCTGTATTATTGCTGTGAAATTTCATGTCGGCAGCATGGCAGTTATACGACTGTGCTGTGCACCAATGATTATGTATGATTACAGCTTATGCTTGGACAGTGATTGGGAAAGGTCACCTGTTAAAATGACCGTCTTGTGACGTCTGTCTCTGAATTATTAGCTCTGAGATCATGTGTGTGGCATGAAAAACGTTATACAAAGGAAATACTTGCAATAGTCCAAGACATGCCAAAAAAAGCAGAACGAGGCAATATTATATATATATATATATATTTATATATATATATATATATTATATATATATTATAATCATACATATATATATACATATATATATATACACACTGTATACATACATACATATATATATACACTGTATACATACATACATACATACATATATATGTATAAAAAAGCAGAACGAGGCAATAGATATATATATATCTACACTGTATACACACACACAATATATATATATACACACACACACATATATATATAATATATATACACACAAACTATATATACACACAAACATTATAATATATATATATATATATATATATATATACACACACACACACACACATATATATATATATATATATAATCATGTATACACACACACACACACATAATATATATATATATATATATATATATATATATATATATTGTTACGGTTGTGGAAAATTCGCATTACACCATAAAGGGCCCATAGGTGAGATATCTTGATAGGTGCATGTGTAGTTAGCCCAAACCCGTTGTATAGAGGGAATTTATGTGATTCATCCGGGCTGCGACGCTTTGAGTTAGCCATTTTTCTGTTCTATCTTTATTTGAACCAACCACGTCTCAACCGCCATCACACAACAACCACGCCACCGCCACCATCTACGCTCCCACATCATCGCATCACCGCCATTCCCAAACGGCACCATAACCATCAACCCTCACCACCGAAAACCCTCCACCACCTTCACCTCTCTCCTTCTACGGCCATTCCCGCACCACCTGTGAACACTGAACGTCGGGCTGTCTCGGGCCCGTTCAGCGATTGGTGCCGAACGCACCGAGCCGCGAGCGCAAATGGCGCCTTTCCGAGGGGAAAACTCGGATCAGAAACGCTTCACGCCCACTTCTCCTCCGTCCAATTAGCGAGCGCGGGGCGGCTTGGCCCCGCCTCCAGGCGCATGTGTGTAAATCGATATATGCAAATTCTAGGATCAGGGGGGTTCACGCCCCCGTTTCCTCCCACCAATGGGCGAGCGTGGCTCCGCCCCCGAGGTCATTCTGATCCAATATTTGCATATTAGCTGCTCCTGCCAGCCTATAAGAAGGCGAGCGCAAGGCGAATGAGAGAGTCGGGTGAGAGAGTGTCATCGAGTCGAGTCGCTAGGAGAGTGCGGAACTGAAGAGAGTCGGGTTGCAGAGAGAGTCGGGCGAGGGAGAGCGGGGTGGAACTGCAGGCAAGGGAGCTCGGTCCGAGGCAAGAAGGACGGCGGTCGGCGACGAGCTCGCGGTGTGGATCGCTCGTCTCGTCGCGGACCCAAGCCAGCCAGCCACCCCTCCCCCAGGGCATCAACAATCTCCCTTTCCCCCGCGCTGAGATAGTGCAAAAGGGGCCCCGTTCCCACCCACCCCACCCCACACGTGGTGCCAACGAAACCCGCCAAGGAGCACGGAGTCGGGGCACAGCCGCGCGCCACATTTGCGGCTAGCCTGCCAACGCGTCACGAGGACGCGGATAAGACCCACCCGGTCTCGCGGACCTGGCCGCTCCTCTAGGTCCCGCGCACTTTGGCCTACGGGCCTGTCTGCCTCCTTGTCTATGAGGGTGGCTTCTTTCCTTTGCTTTTGTGTAAATGTGTGTTGGCGCCGGTCTGTGAAGTAAAACTGTATAAGTGTTGCCGTGTGTGCGCGTAGTCGGTATTAACTCTGCGTCGTTGTTGCTTTTATGTTTTGGTTGCTTTATGTGCATTTTGACTGTATGGCTGTATATACGTGCTTTCCGTGTGTGTGAAATAAATGTGCTTGTGTGAACTTTTTCCCGTTTCGCTTCGTCTTTTCTCTAATTGACTCTCCATCCTGCTTCATGTAAGGGTTCGTAGTGGGCTTAATACGCCGGTAATTAATCGGAACCGTCGAGGCCGACGATAACACCGCTCGGTTATCACTGTAGCACGGAACGGACCGCTTAAGCGGTTCGTGTCCGGAGTCGGCCTGTGGCGTGGTACGATCGCCGGTCGACCATTCGCGCAGGTACTTAGGTAGATCGAATTTGGCGAGCGACCCTATCCTGCGCGGGTGGGCAATTGGCACGATCGTGGTGAGGTTAAACCCCCACCCGTGACTAGCTCCTGCGTTGTTCCGAGAGGGTCACGACTGAATTGTCCGTCCGGTGGGCGATGTGCCGCGATTCGAGTTGCGTGCCGTTCGCACGCCGGCGGGTGCGAATTCGCAACAATATAATATATATATTATATATATATATATATATAATATATATATATATATATATATATATATACAGTCATGCGCCACTTAACGACGGGGTTACGTTCTGAGAAACGCGTCGTTAAGCGACGTCGTCGTTGTGCGAACATCATTTTTTTTATTCGTTTTCGTTTTCGAACATCGTACTTACACAAACCTAGACACCTCGGCTATATGGTGTAGCCTATTGCTCCTCGGATACAAACCTGTACAGCATGTTACTGTACTGAATACTGTCGGCAATTGTAACACACATCCAAGAGAGACGGAAGACACGTTTGTTTTACCTTTGTGCAGTCATGACGGCCATCTGTGTTGTTAGCAGCAGCTTACAATCTCCTCTCGCATCGATTATAGAAAGGTGAATAATAGCATTTGAATTTTATAAATACTAATCATTGCATCGATGTCATAATTTACAAATGAAGAAACGAGCACCTGTCAATGTGTGATATATTTTCGGAACAGTGCGATGTTTTTAACAACATAAAAAGCTTCACTAAAAATAAACTTGTGTTTAATTTCGACTAAGAACAACGATTTATTCGCGGAATTCTTCAATTCGAAGGTAATTCACTTGCTTGAAGGTAAACGTGCAAACTTTGTTCAGTTTGAAAGCCGATTTCCTTGAATCCCGATTTAGCACGACCCTGCTTTTTTCGCGATGACATTTTATGGACCTCAACGATCGCATTATAATGGGGCCACACTGTCGTTTATTATCATTATGAGGTATTATGTACTGTAAGGTGTACATAATTGTATGTGCTATTTTTATACGAGGCTACATCACTTGGCGATAGGAATTCTTCAGTTACATTTTAATTTTTTTCAGAGCTGGCAGATCCGTCGTATATGCGATCCGTGCTTGCCCGGAACGTCGTTAAGGCCTAGGTCACATTTGCCACGGCGGCCGTGGGGTCTCCAAAATCTACGGCCACTAGCAATTATACGGCGGCCGCAGTATTTCCACGGTCACACAATGTAGCAGTCACATATGTTTTTATTTTTCGGGAGCCGCACTGCGTATTTATAAATTGTGGAGACCGAAAACGTGGGGTTGCTGTACGGTCTTTGATTTGATGTCGCACGGTGACCTTAGGGCGTTCCTGCGGCGGCCATATAATTTTCAAGGCAGATGCAAGGTGCCCGCAAGGCGACCGCAGGGGGGCCCTAAGGCGAACGTGCGGCCAGACGGACGGTAACGAATGGGTTAATTTTTTTTTTTTTTTACCAATTTTTTTTTTTTGGCTTGTCGAATTGCCATGGCGAAACGAGAAATGAAAAAAGTTATAACTCCGCGTTATAATTCCACGGCAACCTACGGCCTGTAAAATATAGCCATACGGCGTAGGGCCACCCTGAGGCCACCTCAGAAACTCTGCGGCCGCCGCACGTTTCTGTCAATTCAGAGGGCATACGGCCGCCGTATCCTCGCCGTATAGCAAATGTGACAGGCCTAAGCGGCGCATGACTGTATAAATATATTATATTATATTATTATATATATATATATATTATTATACATATATATACACTTATACATATATATGTTTTACGAATTTGGAATTTGATGCACACAAGTTCCTGCCAGTTGAGCCACGCTGCCCAGCCAGGAAATTGTGCGAGGGCACGAATGAAAATTTGATGGCAAGGCCCAAATTTATAATGGACACCAACACAGCGCGACGGGAATCATGTTTTTAGAACCGATAGTTTTTAAAGTGTGAGGCGTTTTTTTTTGGAAAGCCCCGGGGTAGTTTCAGGTTAATGAATGTTAGGGTAGATAGGAGATGTACCCCTTCGCCACCATCCATTCCTTCGCTCGTTGTAGGCCGCTGGACTCTCCTTGGTAGATCGCTGAACTCTGAGGAGCCATTCTGAGGCTTCGTTGGGCCGCGAGACAGGACACTAGTTTCTCCCTATTCCCCTCTAAAAAGGATTTTAGGGGTTGGGAGTAGGCTAGGTGGACATGATAGGCTAGCCGGACAATGACGATAAAGGGGGTAGGGCACAATTATAAAAGGGAATAAAAATAAAGAGGGGATAAATTCTGTTGTGTTGTGTGGCAAATTAAGGGAGTGGGTATGGACAGACAGGCAAAGGCGATAGAGTGGGGGGAGACAGTAGGCTAGGTCCGAGCCCGCCTTCAGAGCGGCCGGCACCACCGCACTCCTCCAGACCCGATGGAACCACACCGGAGGCCGGCCAGCTTCACCTGCTGGCCTGTTGTGCTGCTGCCGCCTGTTCTGCATGGACTTGCCTTGCCATGCCTCTGTTGCCTGCCTCTGCCGTGACCCCATGCCTGCTAGCCCTTGTTTGCGTTTGCCTGTGTCCGTCCACCCATGTGCGCCAGGACCATCCAGTTTGCAAGGACTGCCCTGCAGGCAGGTCCGTGCATCCATCCCGCTCATTTGTGTTTTGCAACCATCTCCATCATTCCCCTGCATCAATGAACTTTGAAATTACTTTTACCTTCTCCCCTTTCACAGATTCACAAGTCCTGGGCCATGGTTAAGTATGGATAAGTGGAGTGAAAATTGTAATACGTGGAACCCACCTGCATGTTTGTGTTTAGCGCCGGCAATTTTAGTTAAGTTGGCCGAATGGTCTGTGAGAGTTTGTTTAGGTAGTTACGCAGCGCATTAGTTATTATTTTGGGACACGTATAAAGAAATGTCGCACTCAGGATTCGAAGTAGAACGTACTCGGGGAAAACTTACACATGCTGGTCACACGAAAATTTGACGACTCGGACGAGTCTGTAAAATGGAGGGGTAGTGTTACGAATTTGGAATCGATTGCACACAACATACAGGTTCCTTTAGTAAGCTATGTCGATAAGTGCTTGTTCCCTAGATAGCTCACCTCCATTGTTTAAATGTTCAGAAATCGATGAGATGCGCTGCGGATCGATTTAATAGTTAGGGAACGAACAATGGAGACATCCCTCCCCCTCTTCTGCGAAGAGCAAGAAGAACCCTGCCGTCCCGTGACTCATGATGTCAACAACTCCCTCCCACCGTGGCTGAGCGGGGGATGGAGCACGAGGGCATGAGTCATGAGTCACGCGGGAGCGGGAAGGGCGGGAGAAAGGATAAGAGGAGATTCTTTTCTTTGTTCGTGTTCGGAGTTGAGTAGTAAGCTTTTGCTTCGCAGAGAGTAGTCACTCAACAGACCTTCAGTCCTGTTTGGCTTGGGTTAGGGTTGAGGTCTTCGGAAGCTTTTTGCTTCGGTGGCTCAGTGAGCTTCGCTGAGGCCTGGCTCGGGAGAGGCTTTTTGGAGGCTTTTTGCTTTGGTGGTTCAGTAAGCTTCGGCTTCTGTTTGGCTCGGGAGAGCTTTTTGCTTCGAGCTGCTTTGCTTGGAAGGAAGTTGAGCCGGTTGCTCGGCTCGAGCTGCGAATGGTGGCTTCTTCTTCTTGGTTTGTGGAGCTCTTTGTTCTCCATTTTTGGTTCCCGCTTGGTGCGACTCATCGACCTCTTCTTGGAGGTGGTTCCTCGGGGAAGCGACGCATCGACGGGAAGGATCGGCGCCTCATCTCACCAGCACGTGTTGAGAAGCGCGGGAGGATTCGCGGAGCTCGGGAAGGATCGCAGCTCATGGCGATTGGATCCAGCTCGCTCTCGCTGGAGCCCGGGTCCGAACAACTGAAGACCACATGAGTGGAGAGGTTTCGAGATAGGTCCTGGTTTCAGCTCACCTGTCCTCGAGCTGGAGCTCCTTATTAAAGCCTCTGCCACCATTATTGGTGGGTGTGCGTACGTTTGTCCGTGGGCCGCTCTAATAAGTAGGAAATTGTTAAGTGCTTTGTTGCTGTAAATGTTTGCATTGCATTTCGTATAGACGGTCGTAGATCTTTGTCGTGCTTTTGTTGCTTGTGTAATTGCATACGTGTTTTGCCTTGTTTAATTGCATACGTGCCTTATTATAATAATGTCCTTGTGTGAATGTAAACCTGTTCGTTGCGTCCTCTTCCCTTAATTGAGCTCCACTTGCACTCGGAATATAGTTGTTTTTAAATAGCCGGTAAAGTGATCGGGTCCAACGGACTGCGCGATAATACCCGCTCGGTTTATCCCAAAAGGAAGCGAGCTGCTTAAGCGGCTCGTTTCCAAGCGGTCCCGTTGAGGTACAATCTTTCGGTAACCTACCCGCGCGAATAATTAGGTAAATTGAATTTGGCGATCGGACCCTGTAGCGCGGTAGAGTGCGGACAAGGTTGTGGTTGCTTAAAAACACACCCGTGGCTGTTTCCGGCGTTGATCCGGAAAGCCGCGACTGGATTGTCCGTTCGGTGGGTGAAGCGACCGCTATTCGTTAGACGCGGTCGTTCGCACGCCGACAGGTGGGAAATCTACAACAATATATTGTTGCGAATTCGTGCCCTGCTGGCGTGCGAATGACCGCGTGTAACCAATAGCGGCCGCTTCGCCCACCGAACGTGCAATTCAGTCGTGACCCTCTCGGAACAACGCCGGGAGCTAGTCACGGGTGGGGTTAACCTCACCACAACTCAGTCTGCATTCTACCCGCGTGAAATAGGGTCCGATCGCCGAATGGTCATTTACCTAAGTACCCGCGCGGATAGCGTACCGAGAGTTGTACCACGCCACAGGTCGACTCCGGACACGGAACCGCTTAAGCGGCTCGTTCCGTGCTACAGGGATAACCGAGCGGAGTTATCGTCGACCTTGACTGTTCAGATTAGTTACCGGGTGTTTTAACCCACTATTAACCCTTACGTGATGCAAGATGGAGATTCAAAACAAAGGAAAGGACGCAGCGAAACGGGGAACAATTGGACCAGCACATTATTCCGCGCCACACGGCAGCACGGAAGGCATGTATATTACAGTCAAGCAAGAAAACACAATAAAAGCGAGCGAAGAGACACACGCAGATTAACAACCGAATAAGGCAATTCACACGGCAACACTTAAACAGTTCTACTTTTCAAGACTGGCGCCACCCACAGACATTTACACAAAAACCCCAAAGAAAAGGAAGTCGCGACTTCCCTGAGCGCGTCGTCCAGCCTTGGCGACCGCAACTCCGAGTCCCTCCGGCGTGGTCCACTGGGCTCGTGCCTTGCGCCTGCACGTGTCGTCCGCCCGACCCGAACGAACGAACAGAACCTCAACCTCTTCCTCCGAACAAACGAACCATAAGCAGGGACTCTCCAACAACTCTCGACAATTCTCATTCAGGGACAACCGACCAGCGACTCTCCAACAACTCTCGACATTCTCCTCCAGGGACAAGGGACCAGCGACTCTCCACAACTCTCGACAATTCTCATTCAGGGAAAGGGAACTGGGACTCTCCACGCCCACCCTTTTGTAGGTGCAGCTCCGCCCTTCGCTCCGCCCCGTGCCCAGCCCCGTTCTTGGTTCCTCCTTCCTTCGAGACGCTTCCAGAAAATGCCTCGAAGGGGGCGTTCTCCCCCCGGCCGCATCACACCGCGCATCCGCCAATCGGGAGAGGACGCGCCACCCCCTCCCCCTTTCTCACAAGCGGGGGGAAAAATGGCGGGAAACCCGACAGGCGTTGTGGTTTTTTCTCCACGCGCCGTACGACGAGGGAAGGAAGATTCGGGCGGGAGATATTTGCGCGGGCGTTTGGGCGGGAGATCTTGCGCGGAGATATTTAAGCGGGAGTTTTGGGCGGGAGATCTTGGCGGGAGATATTTAAGCGGGAGTTTTGGGCGGGAGATGCCCCTTCGCACCCTTGTTGCTGCTGCCACTCTGCTCCTTTCATCCGTCCCGCGGAGATCGTGACCGCCACGGTGCTCGTTGAATGGCGAGTGACGAAGATGGTGGTAGCGTAGTTTGGAAGTGGCGTGAATGGCGTGATTGTTGGCTGTGTTAGTGAATGGCGTGATTGTTGAGATTTGGTTGTGGCGATGTTCGTTGTTGTTCTTGCACCAAAATAACGACAGCAAAAGAAAAACGGCTAACTGAAGAATCGCAGCCCGAATGGATTCACAATATTCCCTCTAAACAACGGTTTTGGCTAACTACACATGAACTTACCGATATATCTCACCTGAGGACCCTTATGGTGTATTGCGAATTTCCACAGCCGTAACACTACCCCTCCCCTATCCAGACACGTCACCGTGTCGTCAAATTCTCGTGTGCCATCATGTGTAGTTCTCTCCCTAGTACGTTTTACCTTCGATCCCTGAGTGCACATTCATGGTATTCGTGTCCCCAAAATAAATAACCTACGGGCTGAGTAACTAACTAAACAAACCCACTCATACGGACGACTTAAATAATTGGCCAGCGCTATGACATACATGCCGGGGCGCACTCATATTACAGTACAACTTAACTTACAAATTTTACACTAAACCATAGCCCAGGTATCAATGAACTCTGCAGGAAAAAGGCAAAGTCAACGGTGAACCGGCGCACGGGCCGCCACTGCAGGCCCGTGTTGTAGCTGCCAACAGACAGTCCTTGCAACTCTGACGATCCCGGCGCACATGGTAAGGAACGGGGGGGCAAATCAAAACAAACGGGGGGCAAACTGATGAGGGGCAGAGGCATGGCATGGCAAGTGATTGCAGGCAAACAAAGCGGCAGAACAAGGCCGCCTGCAGGCAAACACAGCCGGCGGAGATCCGACCGGCACAGGCCTTGAAGCAACAGCCGCAGACGATCCCGGCCGGTACAGGCCTCGCAGTAAAACAACAGCTGCCGATGAAGTTGGCCGGCCTCCCACCGTGCAGTGCAGGTTGGTGGAGGGAGTGCGGTGGTGCTGGCCACTCAGAAGGCGGGCTCGGACCTACCTACGGTCTCCCTCCCACCTATCGCCTTTGCCTGTCACATTCCATACCCACTCCCTTAATTTGTCAAAAACCAATTTAGCCCCAACTTATTTTTTTGTTGTTTTTATTTTTATCTTTACTTCCCCACAGAAATCGTCCCCTAACCCCCTTTCGTCATTGTTCGGCTAACCTATCCCGTCACCTAGCCCACTCCCAACCCTACGTTCCCTTCCCGGAGGGGAATGAGAGAGGGCTAGCGTCCTGCGTCGAGGCCCAACTCAAGCCTCAGGATGGCCTCCTCGGAGTTCAGCGATCTTAACCCAAAAGTGGGTCCAGCGGCCCACTACCGAGAGCGAAGGGATGGATGGTGCGGAGGGGTACACTTCCTAATCTACCCTAACCAATATCACGTAAACTACCCCGGGGCTTTCAACAAGCGCCGCTCACTTAATACTACTGTTCTATCAACCCAGATTCCCGTCGCCTGTGTTGGTGTCCTCACAATTTCGGGCCATGCCCCCATTTCCGCCCGTGCCCTCACACGGTTTCGTGGCTGGACGCGTCGCTCCCCTTGGTAGGCACTACCCTCTGCCGATTCTCCAGCTATGGCACCCCCGGGCACTTACACTGCCTCCGAGCCTACCAGCTCCCTAAACACCGGGGAGTGCCCTCCATGGCGACTCCGCTGAAACGCTCACGTGCAGGCTGGCTTCCCGGGCCCCCTTTCCGAGGGTCACCCGTGCCCACGACACTGCCCCGCTGGCCAATGGCGCGCCGGGCCCCCGCATCATGCCGGGCACCCGTGCCCACTACGCTATCCCGGCCCCCATGGGCCCTTGGCCTACCGCGGCCGACTAGCCCGGTGCCGGGTACCCACTCAGCGATACTCACCGTTCGCAGCACCGCTCCCAGCCCGACAACAGGACTCCTGCACCCCTCCAAGCGGGTTTCGAGCCTACGTTCCCACCAACAACAAAACGACCTCCATTTTTGTCAATTTAACTAACCCAGCTTAACTCGCTCTTACACTGACCCTGGGTCCCTTGGGCGGGAATCACTCCTCCCCCCAATCACTCATCGCACTCATGCATACCACCTTCACCTCCATTCACACCAGCTCGCTGGCCTCAACTCACTCAAACATGTTTCCACCTCTACAACTCTTTCAACACACCCATCGCTGATCTCTGCCATCCTGCTCACTACTTCCCTATCTAACTCGTGCTCCCACGTCGTCCCTTACACTACAGCACGTTCCTTGTTAAACACTACGTAGCTAAGCTACGTCCCTCTACACATCCACAAGTCTGTCACTGTCTCCAAATATCCCATTTTTCCAACCTAAAATCTCAAACTAACATCCCTCTACCTAATCCATTCCACGGGCCCCAATGAGGACTTACCCCTGCCCCATGAAGCCGGTCTACCTAAGCTAACCCTTCAGCCTAACTAGTGTCATCCTGTGCCCAGGCCAAGGGGTCTTCCACCCGTTGCCCGGGAATCCTGTTCACCCGAAGCGAGGCTTGCTTTATTATTTTTTAATTGCGCAGCACCAGCGCGGCAACTCGCAATCTGCGCACCAGCGCCGGCAATTCACAGCTGCGCACCTTTGGCGTGACGTCATGGCAGCTGTTTCGCAGTCCCTCGTCCCTCTTGGACGGCACATCCGGCAGGGATTTCACCCTCCCTGCCGGATTCCAACCATGACACGCAGCCATGACGCCACTCTGCGCATTAAAAAACAAGCCCCGCGTCTCGAAGGGGCTCTCCACACGAACACATGTGCTCTGCCTGTCCGTGACCTGTGTTGTGCGCTCTGCCGAACAGAAACACAGCTGCACAGGCCTACATCAAGCTTCACACACACGCTCGCGTGGAGAACCCATCCCGGTCCAAATCCGTTGTCCTAGCCTAGCCTTTGTCCGTCCGCGATCGGCAACATCCACCGCTGGCATTTCCGGACCGGGTTTCACTCCCGCAAGCGCGCACGTGGCGGCCTCGTGCGCTGCACGGCCCGAACCTCGCGCTCGCGCTGGGTAAACCCGGCACGGTCCCCATTACATCTACGGCCGCAACTCGGCCCTTGTCCCTCTGTCGCCGTCGTCGTCTCCATTCCACACACGCACTCCTGCGTGTTACGACGCTAACACACCATCCCATTACACTCACAGCACGCGGAGACGCCGGCTGCATGTTCACTCATGCTCACCGCTCATCTCCCTTACGTACCGCTCTTTACACCCACTGTCTCTCTCACAACGGACCCCTCTCACTCACACCCCAAACCTTCACTTGCACAGGGGGTCTCACTCACACCAGCGTGCTCGGAAAGCACGCATCTCCGCCACACTCGCAAAAACACACACACCCTGCCACAACCACACTGGGGATTCGTGTCCCCAACAGGTTGCCCGGGGCCTCTATACCCCCAAGCTCTGTGTGCAACCTGTCCACAGCATCGCCCCCTCGAACGTCGCTCGACACGACCGAACCCACCTGGTCGTGACTCGCCTCAAGGGAGAATAGCGTTTCCCTCCGTTCCGAAGGAGGCTATCCAGCTGCTCGCACCGGGTCCCTAAACAGTCCGCCAGCTCCCCCCCCCATGGTCCTCCACTACCTCAATGTGTGTGTGTGTGCTCACCCTTAACTCCGTCTTATTGTGCAGTCTCTCCTCTACTTTTTCTATCTCCCGAGTCTCTGCCAACTCAGTCACCTCATGTATATTTGTTTCCTCCTGGATCTTCGTCTCTGTTCCTCCTTCCTTCTATTTAATTCAGTCTCGACTCGGTCTATCTCTCCTCCTTACTTTGTCCTCCCCCGCTTCCATCGCGCGGCCGGACAGCCGTTGCACTCCCTCCCAGCTCGTTCGCCATCCACACACGTGGCGCCATTTTTAATCCATCGTCCGCCTCCCCTCTCTCCATGCCTGCCTGTCTGCATTCATCACGTCCACCCCTGGCATTCAATGCTTTCCCACAAATTGCCCCATAAACTCCATGCGGCCTCCCATGTTTTCGCATTCGCCTCATTTCGTTCATATCCTCCATCAATCGTCCCATCACATCCCAATATCTGGTCCGCGTGCTGGAAACCACACGTGGGGATGGTCAACCTGCATGGCGCTATCGTCCTGGACCAATGGATTATACCATTTCTAAACACATATACATTTCTACCCCCGGCACCCCGCTCGCCTTGAAATGCCATCTTATTTCACGTAAGCGGATTAAATTTAAATTGCTCGTAATTTGGAGGGAATCGGGGGTCCGCTCCACTACCCCTGAACCGATTCCCGTAAATTTAGCTTGTAGGCGGGGTGGATTCGAATCTCATTCCGCGACACCAATGTTGTGAATTCGCGCCCCGCCGGCGTGCGAACGACTGCTTTAACCAATAGCGGCCGCTTCGCCCACGACGTGCAATTCAGTCGTGACCCTCTCGCGAACAACGCCCGGGAGCTAGTCACGGGTGGGGTTTACCTCACCACAACTCAGTCCGCATTCTACCCGCGCGAAATGGGTCCGATGCCGAATGGTCGATTTACCTCAGTACCCGCGCGGATAGCGTACCGAGGAGTTGTACCACGCCAACAGGTCGACTCCGGACACGAACCGCTTAAGCGGCTCGTTCCGTGCTACAGGGATAACGAGCGGAGTTATCGTCGACCTTGACGGTTCAGATTAGTTACCGGGTGTTTTACCCACTATTAATCCCTTACATGATGCAAGAATGGAGATTCAAACAAAGGAAAGGACGCAGCGAAACGGGAACAATTGGACCAGCACATTTATTCCGTGCCACACGGCAGCACGGAAGGCACGTATAATTACCGTCAAGCAAAGAAAACACAATAAAAGCGAGCGAAGAGACACACGCAGATTTACAACCGAATAAGCAATTCAACACGGCAACACTTAAAACAGTTCTACTTTTCAAGACTGGCGCACCACAGACATTTACACAAAACCTCCAAAAGAAAAGGAATCGCGACTTCCTGAGCGCGTCGTCCAGCCCTTGTGCGACCGCAACTCGAGTCCCTCCGGCGTGGTCCACTGGGCTCGTGCCTCGCGCCTGCACGTGTCGTCCGCCCGACCCGAACGACGACAGAACCTCAACTCTTCCTCCCGAACGACACGAACCATAAGCAGGGAGTTTTGGGCGGAGATTCCCTTCGCACCCTTGTTGCTGCTGCCACTCCCTCCTTTCATCCTTCCCGCGGAGATCGTGACCGCACGGTGCTCGTTGAATGGTGAGTGGCGAAGATGGTGGTAGCGTAGTTGTGGAAGGTGGCGTCGTGCGTGTAATGCGTGATTAGTGGCCGTCGTGTAGTGAAATGGCGTGGGATCGTTGAGATGTGGTTGTTGGCGATTGTTCTTTTGTTGTTGCTTGTTCTTGCACCAAAAACGACAGCCAAAAGAAAACGGCTAACTGCAGAATCGCAGCCCGAATGGATCACATATATTCCCTCTAAACAACGGGTTGGGCAACTACACATGAACTTACCGATATATCTCACCTGAGGACCCTTTATGGTTATCTGCGAATTTCCACAGCTGTAACAATATATATCTACACCTGCATACATATATATAATAATAATAAAGCAGGCAACAGCTTTGAAATGTGTTGCACCTGCCATCACCTCTAACTGTCAGTCTGCGTTTTGATATGTAGAACTGGCTATAAATATGTGTGCTGCACCGTTGAGATGATGGAAAGCAGAAGGGGCCATCAGGCTGCACTGGTTGTTTGTCGGTGGAACGTCATGCTTCTTTCACGAAGAGTCGGCAAGTTATCCCCGGCATCCTAACAAATTACACAAATTCTTGCCATGACTGAATTGCTGGGAAGGCAACACCAAACCACCGCAGCATGCGTGACCCTTGCCGAAGAGGCTGCTTTGCGACCCTTCCGACGTCCGTGAAGAGTATGGCACGATGCTCATGATACACTACTTGTATATAAAAATACAATAATTACCGAATCATACCATTACTTGTTAGGCTAATTAAATATAGAAATACGTAGCGTTATTTTGTACGATTATCTGAGTATCTACGTCTATCTACCTTTTAAATTCTCTGTACTCCACACATGTTTGATTTTCTGTCTTTTCCACTTCTTGAATCAATTTTCTACTTCAAGTGAAAATACAGTTGGTGTGTGTTGTGCTGGTGTGTTGGTGTGTGTGTTGGATTGTTATCGTCATACAGGGTGGTTTCAAAAAAAGGGACAATTTGATCGTTTTTAATTGTAGAATTACACAAAGGTAGCAAGTTGATGTACGATTGATGGAAAACATACACATCCATTTCAAAGTACTCGTTATTACTGCTGGGTAATCACATTTTATGTGTGCTCCACCTCTGTTCAAGCAGGCTTTTGATCCTGACTCCAAAATTCTCACACTCCATCTTGAAGTGGCTGAGTGGTTAGCCTGATGGTCTCCTCCACCGTCCTGCTCAGTCAGGCAGTTCGTGTTTTTTTTAACGTAAACTTGACCTTGGCAACACCCCAAAATAAAAAATCCAATGGATTCACATCTGGGCTGTCGGGGCGCTCACTCATGTGCTGTGCCCCCGGCCTATGACCGATTTTCAAAACAGTTGGTTGGAAGCAATCGATGGATTCACCTGCAGTGTTCGGCTGGGCACCGTCCTTGCATGAACATTCAAGTCTGAGTTGCTTTGAGAAGACGCTACTTGAGCCGGAGATCAGCATGGAAGTCATTGTAAGACCCCTCGCGGTACACTCGCTATTGACTGTCACCGTCTTACATTGCAGTCCTCGAACAATTACGGTCCCCCAGCATACCCCAGTCTGATATTCAATGCACAGAAGCAAGTGGAGCTTGGAGGCCCTTGGAGACATCTCACACACGCTACTTCAAGAGGCTCAGCACCTCCAAAATAGTTGTTGTTTTGTTGTTGATAGCCCTATTCAAAAATGGAAGTGTGCTTCCATCACTGAACGCACATAGAGTTGCACTCCAATTTGGGTACTTTTCCATTCGAGTAACTGAGTGCGAATCACACATTGTTATCGACTGGCATAGTCATTCAGAGTTAGTTTATGTCTTACAGATTATGATGTAGCGTGTAGAGCTTGAGTTCGGAAGTGAGAAGCGCTGCACGATTGAGGCTGAGATCGCCAGGTTCTTGGCGAACACCGACGGTGGGATTTCGAAGGCTTTCAGACAGCCAGAATCTTCTCACAAGAGCAATGTTCACATTTGTTCCTTGGTAACACTTGGTGGGCAGCCACTGTTGCCTTTATTTGATTTTTCATGCCTTCCATGCTGCCTTGGAAGTGGCTCTACCAACTGCTGAATGCTCCCATGGAAGCTTCATATGGATGTGAACATTGTAATACTGACAGTATCGTTGGCACACCTGCCACGTAGGATTTTTGTCTTCGGCCACCACAAAGTCACGAATTTCACGTTTGTTCCAATGTGATGAACACCATAGTTGACTGACTATTTGTTAAAATGTCATACAAGCAACCACCATAACCTGCCAAGAGAGAAAGGTAGAGCACGCGAAAGGACAAAATATCAGGCTGCCTCAAATGGTACACTTTTTTGAAAGCACCCTGTGTATGCGGGTTCAGAAGGTGGAATGAATCCTCCCAGGTCCCACCTCCCATTTTAGGTAAACGGATCACGGTTCATGAACCAAGCTGCTGAAAGTTTCTGTTCTCAAAGGTTTGTTCCGAGGGCTCTTTGTTTTAGAGGATCGTCAGCGACCCCGGATGGCTTCCGGCCGCTCTTCAGCTCCAGGATAATTTGACTTCAGTTTTGAGGATCTGGATTGGTCATTCTGGTTGCGCGTGTGCGTGTCTGTATGCTGCAGCATGTGCAGAATTTAACATTTATCTTCTCTCCTGGTTTTTTCTGGCATATAAGTAAAAATTATTATCTTTACACCTTTTGATCTAAGCTTACCAAATGATTACCTTTTTCAAAAAAAAAACAGACACCAGACATGAGGGAGAAACGTCTTTTTTACGTAACAAGCTCATGGGAGTGGCGTGAAATTGTCCTGAAGGAAACGACATATTTGGGAGAATCGTCGCATTTTTTTTAAAGGGATTACAAGGAGCATCACCAGAGAACAGTCAAACATGCTAGTCTATGGATTTTGAACCTATGCCAATTCAACACATGTGAGCTAAAAGTGTTCGATGGCCAACACCAACATGCCCAGCCAACACCAATAATTATTGCGTTGTATTATAATTATAATCAGCTTTTCATTTCGCATTTTTCACTGATCTGTTCATAGTTCAGCTTTTCTAGTTTTAAAAATCTGTTGATGGAAATTTGTATTTGACTCGCATAAACTATCTTGTATTGCTAATTTGTACATTAACAAAAAAAGAACCAGCCAAGACTGCCGTTGTGATGCACATTTTGAAACTAACATGACAATTGTACTTTTGTCCATTGCCAGCTTATGGGTGCCGGCTCTCTCGTCTTTCCCTTCTCCATTCCTATCTCTCTATCCCAGCGAGTAATACGTTCACGGAAGGCCAAAATCACCCCTGCCCAAAGCACCATATCCGGACTATGAAGCCACAGACAGACGCACTCACTTTTTACAAAACGATATTCCGCAACGAAGCCACAGCTCATGCTGTGTGGCAGGCATTCATCATGGCATGATGTCTGTGCAGTCGTCGAGCTCTTCCACCGGCATCATGGTGGTTCTAAAGTTGAAAATAAATTACGCCAAAACGAAAAAAGACATCTGCGCTCATTCGATGGCATCGTCACCACCACGCAGCGCTTTGGTCTTCATGTAGGAATGTAGGCAGCAGCCCGAGGAGATCTGAAAGGACGGCGGGCGGGACATGTCATGCATCGGGAGGATTGCCAGGTGCGATGCGCGGAATGAAACGGAGGCCGATTAAAACAAACACCAGGGTGCAAAAGACCATTTAAACCTCAGGTCCTAAGTTATGTTTGCCACCTGTCTCCTGGCGAGGGTTGCGCAGGAGGAAAATGTGCTTATTCTGTTGCTAGAGAAAATGCACAGCCTCGGCGCGAAATAATTATACAGACTCGATATCTGGGCTCGGGCAGGAAAACCATTGAACAGCCCCGACACATTTCGTTCCTTTTCTCGGTTTTCAAACAACATTTTCTACGGCTGCACTTGAACCCGGATGACAGAATTGTGGTATGCATCTGCGCCGCACATTACAGCTATCAGACAAAGACTTGTTTCAAAAGTATCCCATGCGGTTCATTGGGACATACCTCAAAGTTTCACACATAATGTCCACTTGGCTCAGATCTTACGGCCCACAATGTCCGATAGGTACCCAGGTCAATCGAAATGTTCTCGGAACAGAACTCACGAAATAGTCAAAGAAGCACCCGGACTTTCATTTGCTAAATATCGAAGTGGGCTGATCTGTCCAACAGTTTAGGTGCTGGTAGCGCACACCTGTTGGGGGTCTTCGGTCTGCGGTTCAATCCCACCCCACGTATAAACTGTTGGCTTGATGCTTTGTCGACAGGAATGCCCGCCATCAGAGGTCCCGCCGTTCCTCGAAGGGATCTAAAGTTGAGGGTCCCTATCTGCTGGCATTTATTGCGGTAGAATGTTAAAGATCCCAAGTCTTCGCCAAAAGTAGGCGAGTTACCGTCGGCATCCTAAATAAATTACAAATTTCTCCTGCCAAATTACTTCAGTCGGACGTACAAGCCGACCAGCTGGTTTGTGAAAGGCTGTGCCAGAATGGTTCCCGGCTGACCCCAACAATTGAGAGGTCGGCAACACTTGAGGCCCAAATTAAAGAATAGCATTCTGACAATGTTTCGCAGACATAAATGATACTGTATTTTATGTGATGGAACCTTACACACTCCCCGTAAAAAGAACATTGATAAATTCCAGCACTTAGCACTGCCGGCATTGTGCTCTGCTCTTGCCATCGCCTAAGAGGACAAGGATGCTGATTGCCTGCAGCGATAGCGATTGCATTGCCATCAAAATAAAGAATCGTGCCGCATCTCCTTACCGTTTGTAAAGAATGATAAAAGGCTACGTTATTTAACCAGAAGCATTTTGAAATTCGCTGTTGCTAAAGCCTGTTTAATTATACATGGATAAAATGCAAAGAAAATTAGATGTCATTCTATTTCAAAGGGAAAAGACAAGCTGCTTGTCGCTTGTCGACTTCACATGCTAATCAGACCTGAACCTTTTACCTTATTCATTATGCTAGTCTTACATCCTATCTCTTCCACTCCAGGTTTAATTTTGTCACTTTGTTGGGACAATTATGAGTGGGTTTCGACCTCAGTTCAGCTACAAAAAGCTGCTTCTTACAATGAGCATCTTTCACTTTTTTCGGACAACAGCGTTTATCGTAAAGAAAATACTTTACTGTACTGTGTGTATGGTTGAAGGCTCGTGGAGGAGCTTGACAGCATTAGATCGATGAGAGAGGCATTAAGATTACCTGTCGAAGAAAGGTCATGCAAAATTTACGCAAATTATAAAGAACGAGCAGAGACCATGGAACCACCCACGCAATGGAAAATGTGACTTCAAGTCTCAACTCCACCTCCCTCTCTAACCATGAGTCATAAATCCGCCCTCCCCAAGCCCAAAAGTCCTCAACCTCCCCCTTCCCCCCTCCAATCTTCAATCCTTCTCAACTTCAAGTCTATTCAAAACCACTGCACACCCTCCCACCACCACAACTCCTCATGACCTCCTCCCCCACCTAAAAGGTCCTTAACCTTCCCCCCCCCTCCCCACCTCCGCACAATTAAGCTCAAACCTCTCCCTCCCAATTCATGTCCATCTTCCCAAACTCTGCCCTATTTTGCTTGTCTCCCCCCCCTCTCAACCCCAACTATCATAAAAGCAAAAAGGCATTCCCTATATCAATTATTCCATATTTATTCATTGCCTCAATCGACAAAGCGGAATATTTAAACTCCTTCCCTCCCCTGTCCCCCCCACTATCATGCCTTCACTGAACTTCACAGGAAACCGTGACTCAAAACAAGCAACAGCATGGCTTCTACACGTCATGCTCATTACGTTTCACCAGTTCCAACTTCACAATCCCACAAGATATGCAGAAAACCCCGTGGAATTATAACTCTCAAGTGACCATGAGCAGACTAATTGTGCCAATAAATGACCCTAAACCAACATCTTCTTCCGAAGCATATATTATACACATCGCTAAATGTAAATATAGCTCAAAAGACCATGGAACCTCTGCCGCAAAAGCCCATGCTCGAGAGAATGCCCATAAAGTTATCTGCGGTGGTGTTTAGACAAACAGACCACTGCCTCGGATCGCCAGCGGCCTAGCTTCCACAAGCCCTGTTGATGCCTATTCGGCTCAAAATCCTTTTTAACGTCACTTTGGTCATTTTTACACGGAAAGGAAAACTTTGTAGGAGGCATGCCGATTGTTGAGTTGACATTTCTGAAGCATGTCATTGACGTTGCAACAGCAGGAAATCACCAACATGGCAGCCATCGTATATAAAGGTGGTGGATCAGGCGAAACTGTTCAACCAATGGGCAGAAACTTGGAACGGATCAGACACACACACACCACACACACAGACGCAAGCGGGTATTTATGTATAGACAATTACACACCAACCCACACTACAAATCCTACAACTACCTTCGAACACAAACATCTTCAATTACAATTGTACTATTGCCACCGATGACAAAATGTCAAAACATGTCATGATGGCAACCGTATTTAAAGGTGTGAGTTGTCATTCCTAACTTGTCAAATCCTTCCTCCCTTGTTTGTGTTTTTTGGGGGATTTCCTCCATCCAAGGTTTTTTTTTTTTTCATTTTTCAAAATGTTTCTTTTCCCTGCACTTCCATAATTGAACGTGATGTAGGCTTGTAAGGTTATACGTCATATCAATCAATTCAAATGTACTATATTCTGGGACAGACAGAACATTGATGCTGCCCAAAGCAGTTTTTGGCTACTGTTATACTGGGTGGTTTGTCAGCCTTTACAGCAGTCAGTCAGACAGGAGTTTCATTTGTTCAGCGGTGCCGCGCGAAAACTCGCCTTACATTCTCATGAAGGGAACTGTAGAATCTTTAAGATTCACGAGGAACAAATGCTGCAGATGGAACTTCTGGCTGATGTCCTTCAGGTGGTGGCGCCCTCATATGATGTGGTTGGTATATGATGATTGTGGTTTTCATGTTGATATTGATGTGGTCAGGTGGTTGGCGCTCATATTGATTGGTTAGGTATATGATTGATGTGGTTCTGTTGATATTGATGTTAGTCATATTGATGTGGTTCACGTGGCTGCGTTGCTCACCTTACATGTGAAACACCAGGATGACAGTTTATAGCTGGGTCGAGAATCAAAACCCAGGTGAACAGCTCAGGGCAAGTACACGTGACAGCGCTACCTCGAAGCTACCCAGCCAGCCCCCTGAAAGTTCGTATAAACATTAGAATCGGAGGTTTTTCTAAAATACTCATTTAAGAAGAGCTCGCTCTCCAGGCAGATACGAGTGAAGTACCAGAAGCGCTGTCAAAAAATCAGGCAAACGCTCATGGAGTTTAACCCAGAAAAAAACAAAGTCTATATAAGATGATCAATGGTTCAGCCAGATTACACAGAAAAGAAAACCATCACATGAACCTGACACCCATGTTTCAGCCACACGTGTACATGCTCGAACACCATCGCTACCCAATCTTCTCACCACGTCAGTCATGTGCCTCACTTTATGAAGGAGATGTGCAATATTATCTGTATGTACAAACTTCACAGGGGATGTCTTCTCTAATTCATATCTCTGCCATATTTAATGTACATAATTCTGAGGGTTGTGGAAGAGCCTCTGAAATCAGACACCAAAAACTTTAAAACGGCACCGAAGGAGTGCATACCTCCGCCAGGGTGAACAGTTTACGATCGTTGTATCCCATTGATACGGCGATTCTTTGCATCCCCACATGAACCAAAATAAATTGCTGTTGTGGTCACCTACCCAAACTCATCCTCCAAGTTTGTCATAGCCATCCACAAAACTTTCTGAAATATCCGTGCAATATATCGCTTTTTGGCCCCATTTCTCAATGCGTGATCATAATCACTTGAAAAAAATAAAAAATTTCTCGTCTCTGGATTCCGGATCTTCACCAAAATCTAATCAATAATCAATAATTCCTTGGCAACACATTCATCCTCTCACCAAGTTTTGTCCGCATCTGTCCATAACGTTTTGAGATATCTGCTCACAGACAGACAGACAAGCCGGTAGGCACAATGGGTGGGTCGCTACATAATGCATTACTAAGTCATACAGTTTTTTGACGGGATCAGGCTGAAAATTTTTGACAAAGAGGGTGCATTTAGTGCGCATAAAAGCCTGGAAGCCGATTTTTGACTTTTCTATATTTTCTTTTTTTTGGATTTTTCAAAAAATTTCAAAAAGTCCGTTGCTAGGCAACGGGTGGCGCTCCATTAGGCCCAAAACGGTGCTCAAAAGCATCCAACGAGATCCTGGTATGCAACCTACCTGTCCAAGTTTCATCAAAATCGGGTTGACTTCCTCTGGCCTCCAGAGCTGTCCATTACATTACAAAACAAACATACAGACAGACGGAAAACCTGAAATAAGGGTAGTCTAGCAGCGACCACCCCAACAGACGACAGACAGACAGGGGTGAAAACAACCCAGTTCACTTCAGTGCAGCAGGTAACAAGCAAATGTTGCAAACAACCCTGTGTTTGCGTCTGTTAGTGCCTCCATCTGCAACACCTGGCTAATAAAATGATGGGATTGTATGATGTTGGGGAACCCTGATTAGAGTTCCTTATACCACAGGTGTTCATCCATTGTCCACTATTATCTGTTCAATTCATGCCAAAAGTAAATTTTGTCTTCTCAGTCTTTGCCTCCATATGGTGACGTTTGTAAGCTCCACTGCAAGCCCTGGAATTAATGCTGAAAATTGAAGATGTAGGAAAAAAGTGCTGTTATCAAATTTACAAGGAAGATCTGCTTTTACAGCCGTGCCAAGCCACAAAATGTTGTATTTGTTAACAAGATGATTGGCCTCAGCTGCTTTCCCGATGTGATTGTGTGGAGCACAGACGGTGTGGGTGTGTGAGTCACATCCTGTTTGTTCAGGGCCCAAGCAGCAATGGCCATTGTGGTGACTGGTCCTGCCAAAAGTGAAGTAGTCTCATTTGCAGAAATTACGCAGGAATAAATACCAGTTAATCCTTACAATAATTATCATGGACCATTGTTTGTGTTTGTTTGTTTGTCATGCTACTCTCCTACAGTTCTGTGCCGATTACATACCAGACTGCCCTAGATAGCGACCAGCATGACCCCAATTGCGTGCATAAGGGTGTTTTTTATCTTTGCATGGTCTTGGGTGGGGGGAGGAAGGTGAAGCGGTGAGGACACAACTTCCCAATGTAACATGTTGTAATCGTGTTGCACCGCTCCCCGCCAGGTGGATAGGGTATGTACAATTCCCACCCTTTACACTTTACCAGTCCAGTATTGCAGCTCCCCACGTTTTCTTTTGTACAGTGAGGTGCTTGAATTATAAGCAGTAGGTACGTTTTTGCTTCATGCACGTAACCCGAGGTTTTTAAAATTAATTTCTGAGCAATGAGGCAGCATGCCACCTGTTAGCCTATACACTGCCCCAAAATAAGCTATGTGTCAAAAAAACGTGTTGCATGTTTGGGAAGAAGATCGCCTCGCAGGGCGCAGGTACTCTGCTTCGTACTTACTACAATGGAGCAAACGGGGATGTCACCCAAACTCCAAAAAATTTACATGTGGCAGAAATAGCGCCACCTTTCATGGTAGCTGGTATTACAAGTAATTTTCCTTCTATCTTATGATAATGTGGTGCGCAATAAAAGCATATTTCAAAAATTACAAAGTGCCATTTCCAAGTCTGTGCCGCAACACATTGCCCACCGAAGTGGGCGAGAGAAGGGTACTCCCTGCCATGCGAGGGTGGAGAGCCCACTTGTATGTTACAAAAAAGGACTGTAATGTACACAAAATAGAATCTGATGATATGAGAAATTATATTAAATCTTGCCCTTGCTTATGCATAAAAACACTGGGGAAACTTTAATATCCGCAACAAACCCAATGCTGCCGAGACAGCGTCCCCGGCTTATTCACATTGATTGACAGTCCATTCTTTGACACTCGCTCTGCTTAAATCACTCGTCTGACAGCTTATGTGGAATTAACAATCCATCACCCAGACATGACAACAGCTGAAGGGCAAGTGCCATGGCTGCAGCTAGTCGGTTGGAACATTGGTTTAACGTCCATAACAAGATGGAAGAACATAAATTACCAAATACGACAAGGGATCATGTGATTATTACATATAAAAAAGCGGAATAATACTAACCCTCCTCCTCATGCCATGCCCTTGCATACTCTTTCCTTTCCTTCCACTTACTCCTGTCTCTTCTCTGCCAATTGCCTTCTTTCTCAACCTGTCCTGATTCTCTTAATCTCCCTCGCTACTCTCTGTTCTCTCAATATTGTTCTAATTTACCCTCCGTCCCACCACCACCTCATTTTCTTGCACAAGTAACTAGAGTTCATAGAACCACCCTTACCCTGCAGTCTTGAGAAAACCAATGACATGGGTGGGGTCTGTGCAGCAACTTTGATTGGTCGAGATGATGCAAAACGCCACAATATTTTTGCTCCAAGTACTGCCGAAACGAAAGGTTTTGAAAAGTGCCAAGAAAGTGATTTGTATCTCTCTCT
>CM068954.1:148415072-148431394 GCA_035128595.1 Eptatretus atami
CCATGTGCGTGCTGGAAAGCACGCATCTCCGCACACTCGCAAACACACACACGCACAACCACACTGGGGATTCGTGTCCCCACAAGGGTTCCCGGGGCCTCTATACCCCCAAGTCTGTGTGCACCTGTCCACAGCACTCGCCCCCTCGAACTCGCTCGACACGACCGAACCCACCTGGTCGTGACTCGCTTCAAGGGAGAATACGTTTCCCTCCGTTCCGAAGGAGGCTATCCAGCTGCTCGCACGGGTCCTAAACAGTCCGCCAGCTCCCCCCCCCCATGGTCCTCCACTACCTCAATGTGTGTGTGTGTGTGCTCATCCTTAACTCCGTCTTTATTGTGCAGTCTCTCCTCTACTTTTCTATCTCCCGAGTCTCTGCCAACTCAGTCACCTCATGTATATTTGTTTCCTCCTGGATCTTCGTCTCTGTTTCCTCTTTCTTCTATTTAATTCAGTCTCGACTCGGTCTATCTCCCGTCTTACTTTGTCCTCCCCCGCTTCCATCGCGGGCCGGACAGCCGTTGCACTCCCTCCCAGCTCGTTCGCTCCAACACGTGGCGCCATTTTGTAATCCATCGTCCGCCTCCCCTCTCTCCATGCCTGCCTGTCTGCATTCATCACGTCCACCCTGGCATTCATGCTTTCCACAAATTGCCCCAAACTCCATGCGGCCTCCCATGTTTTGCGCATTCGCCCTCATTTCGTTCATATCCTCCATCAATCGTCCCATCACATCCAATATCTGGTCCGTGCTGGAAACCACACGTGGGGGATGGTCAACCTGCATGGCGCTATCGCCTGGACCTGGATTATACCATTTCTAAACACTATACATTTCTACCCCCGGCACCCCGCTCGCCTTGAAATGCCATCTTATTTCACGTAAGGCGATTAAATTTAAATTGCTCGTAATTTGGAGGAATCGGGGTCGCTCCACTCACCCCTGAACCGATTCCCGTAAATTTAGCTTGTAGGCGGGGTGGATTCCGAATCTCATTCCCGGACACCAATGTTGTGAATTCGCGCCCCGCCGGCGTGCGAACGACTGCTTTTAACCATATAGCGGCCGCTTCGCCCACCGAACGTGCAATTCAGTCGTGACCCTCTCGGAACACGCCGGGACTAGTCACGGGTGGGGTTTAACCTCCACAACTCAGTCCGCGCATTCTACCCGCGCGAAATAGGGTCCGATCGCCGAATGGTCGATTTACCTCAGTACCCGCGGATAGCGTACCGAGGAGTTGTACACGCCCAGGTCGACTCGACACGAACCGCTTAAGCGGCTCGTTCCGTGCTACAGGGATAACCGAGCGAGTTATCGTCGACCTTGACGGTTCAGATTAGTTACCGGTGTTTTAAACCCACTATTATTCCCTTACATGTGCAAGATGGAGATTCAAACAAAGGAAAGGACGCAGCGAACGGGGAACAATTGGACCAGCACATTTAATTCCGTGCACACGGCAGCACGGAAGGCACGTATATTACGTCAAGCAAGAAAACACAATAAAAGCGAGCGAAGAGACAACACGCAGATTTACAACCGAATAAGGCAATTCACACGGCAACACTTAAACAGTTCTACTTTTCAAGACTGGCGCCACCCACAGACATTTACACAAAACCCCAAAAGAAAGGAAGTCGCGACTTCCTGAGCGCGTCGTCCAGCCCCTTGGCGACCGCAACCCGAGTCCCTCCGGCGTGGTCCACTGGGCTCGTGCCTCGCGCCTGCACGTGTCGTCCGCCCGACCCGAACGAACGAACAGAACCTCACCTCTTCCTCCGAACGAACGAACATAAGCAGGGAGTTTTGGGGCGGGAGATTCCCCTTCGCACCCTTGTTGCTGCTGCCACTCCGCTCCTTTCATCCGTCCCGCGGAGATCGTGACCGCACGGTGCTCGTTGAATGGTGAGTGGCGAAGATGGTGGTAGCGTAGTTGTGGAAGGTGGCGTCGTGGTGTGAATGGCGTGATTGTTGGCGTCGTGTAGTGAATGGCGTGATCGTTGAGATGTTGGTTGTGGCGATGTTCGTTGTTGTTCTTGCACAAAAATAACGACAGCAAAAGAAAAACGGCTAACTGAAGAATCGCAGCCCGAATGGATACATATATTCCCTCTAAACAACGGGTTTGGGCTAACTACACATGAACTTACCGATATATCTCACCTGAGGACCCTTTATGGTGTATGGCGAATTTCCACAGCTGTAACAATATATATCTACACTGCATACATATATATATAATAATAATAAAGCAGGACAGCTTTGAGATGTGTGCACTCGCCAATCACCTCTAAACTGTCAAGTCTGGTTTTGAATGTAGAACTGGCTATAAATGTGTGTGCTGCCCGTTGGAAGGATGTGAAGCAGAAGGGGCCATCTGCTCGCACTGGTTGTTTGTCGGTGGACGTCATGCTGTCTTTCACGAAGAGTCGGCAAGTTATCCCGGCATCCTGAAAAATTACAAATTCTTGCCATGACTGATTGCTGGGAAGGCACACCAAACCACCGAGCATGCGTGACCCTTGCGAAGAGGCTGCTTTGCGACCCCCTTCCGACGCTCCGTGAAGAGTATGGCACGTTCCCATGATACATACTTGTATATAAAATACAATAATTAACCACGAATCATACATTTACTTGTGTAGGTAATTAATATAGAAATACGTAAGCGTATTTTGTACGATTATCTGAGTATCTCGTCTATCTAACTTAAAATGTCATCTGTACTCACCACACATGTTTGATTTTCTGTCTTTTCCACTTCTGAATCAATTTTAACTCTCAAGTGAAATACAGTTGGTGGTGTGTGTGTGCGTGTGTGTGTGTGTGTTGTTTTATCTTCATACAGGGTGTTTCAAAAAAGTGGACAATTTGATCGTTTTATTGTAGAATTACAAAAGGTAGCAAGTTGAGTGATACATTGATGGAAAACAATACACCATGCCATTTTCAAAGTACTCGTTATACTGCTGGTAATTCACATTTTAATGTGTGCTCACCTCTGTTCAAGCAGGCTTTGATCCTGACCAAAATTCTCACACAACTCATCTGCAAGTGGCTGGAGTGGTAGCCTGATGGTCATCCTCCACCTCCTGCTTCAGTCAGGCCAAGGTTCGTAGTTTTTTTTAACGTAAACTTGACTTTGGCAGCACCCCCAAAATAAAAAATCCAATGGATTCAAATCTGGGCTGTGGGGCGCTCACTCATGTGCTGTGCCGCCGGCTAATGACCGATTTCAAACAGTTGGTGGAGCAAATCGAATGGATTCACCTGCAGTGTTCGGTGGGCACCGTCCTGCATGAACCATTCAAGTCTGAGTTGCTTTGGAGACGCTACTTGAGCGAGATCAGCATGGAGTCATTGTAAGACCTCGCGGTACCACTCGCTATTGACTGTCACCGTCTTACCATTGGCATCCTCGAACCAATACGGTCCCAGCATACCCCATCTGATATTCAATGCACAGAAGCAAGTGGACTTGGAGCCCTTGAGAGACATCTCACACACCTACTCAAGAGGCTCAGCATCAGCACCCCAAAAATGTTGTTGTGATTGTTGATAGCCCTATTCAAATGGAAGTGTGCTTCATCACTGAACCACATAGAGTTGATCCAATTTGGGTACTTTTTCCATTCGGTTACTGAACCAATCACACATTGTTACTCGATTGCCATATCATTCAGAGTTAGTTTATGTCTTACAGATATGATGTAGGTGTAGAGCTTGAGTTCGGAAGTGAGAATGCGCTGCACGGATGAGGCTGAGATCGCCAGTCTTGGAACACCCGACGGTGGGATTTCGAAGGACTTTCGACAGCAGAATCTCTCACAAGATCAATGTTCCCTTTGTCCTTGGTAACACTTGGTGGGCAGCCACTGTTGCCTTTATTTTGATTTTTCATGCTTCCATGTGCTTGGAAGTGCTCTACAAACTGCTGAATGCTCCATTGGAAGGTTCATTATGGATGTGAACATTGTAATACTGACAGTATCGTTGGCACACCTGCACGTAGGATTTTGTCTCGCACCACAAAGTCACGAGTTTCACGTTTTGTTCCAATGTGAACACCATAGTTGACTGACTATTTGTTAGAAATGTCATACAAGCAACCACCATAACCTGGGCAAGAGAAGGTAGAGCCACGCGAAAGGACAAAATATCAGGCTGCTCAAATGTGTAACTGTTTTTGAAGCACCCTGTGTATGCGGGTTTCAGAAGGTGGAATGGAATCCTCCCAGGTCCACCTCCATTTTGGTAACGGATCACGTTCATGAACAAAGCTGTGAAGTTTTCTTGTTCTCAAAGGTTTGTTCGCAGGGCTCTTTGGAGGATCGTCAGCGACCCCGGATGGCTTCCGGCGCTCTTCAGCCTCCAGGATAATTTGACTTCAGTTTTGAGATCTTGGTATTTGGTCATTCTTGGTTGGGTGTGCGTGTCTGTATGTGCATGCTGTGCAAGAATTTAACATTTATCTTTCTCTCCTGGTTTTTCTGGATATAAGTAAAAATTATATCTTTACACTTTTGATCTAAGCTTACAAATGCATTACCTTTTTCAAAAAACAGAAACCAGACATGAGGAGAAACGTCTTTTTTACGTAAAAGCTCATGGGAGGTGGCGTGAAACATTGTCCATGAAGGAAACGACAATTTGGGAGACATCGTCGCATTTTTTTTTAAAGGGATACAAGGACATCACCAGATGACAGTCAAACATGTAGTCTATGGATTTTGAACCTGCAATTTCAACACTGTGAGCTAAGTGTTTCGATGGCAACACACATGCCAGCAACACCAATAATTATTGGTTGTATTATAATTATAATCAGCTTTTCATTTCGCATTTTTCACTGATCTGTCATAGTTCAGGCTTTTCTAGTTTTAAAAATCTGGTTGATGGATAAGTTTGTATTTGACTCGCATAAACTATCTTGTATTGCTAATTTGTACATTAACAAAAAAAGAACCAGCCAAGACTGGTTGTTGATGCACATTTTTTGAAAACTAACATGACAATTGTACTTTGTCATTGCAGCTTATGGGTGCCGGCTCTCTCGTCTTTCCCTTCTCCATCCTATCTCTCTATCCAGCGAGTAATACGTCACGGAAGGCAAAATCACCCCCTGCAAAGCACCATAATCCGGAGCTATGAAGCCACAGACAGACGCACTCACTTTGTTACAAAGATATTCCACGAGCACATGCTCACTGTGTGGAGGCATTCATCATGGCATGAATGTCTGTGCAGTCGGTCGAGCTCTTCCCCGGCATCATGGGTGGTTCTAAAGTTGAAATAAATTACGCAAAACGAAATGACATCTGGCTCATTCGATGGCATCGTCACCACTAAGCAGCGCTTTGGTCTCATGTAGGATGTAGGCAGCAGCTCGAGGAGATCTGGAAGGACGTGCGTGCGGACATGTCATGCATCGGGAGGATTGCAGGTGGATGGGGAATGAAACGGAGGCGATTAAAACAAACACCAGGGTGCTAAAAGACCATTAACCTAGGTCCTAAGTTATGTTTGCCACCTGTCTCCTGGCGAGTTGCGCAAGTGAGGAAATATGGCTATCTGTTGCTAGAGAAATGCACAGCCTCGGGCGAATAATTAACAGACCTCGATTCTGGGCTCGGTGCAGGAAAACCATGAACAGCGACACATTTTCGTTCCTTTTCTCGGTTTTCAAACACATTTCTAACGGTGCATTGATGACCCGGATGACAGAATTGTGTTATGCATCTGCGCGACATTACAGCTATCAGGACAAAGACCTGTTTCAAAGTATCCATGCGGTTCATTGGACATACCTCAAAGTTTCCACACAATAATGTCCACTTGGCTCAGATCTTACCGGCACATGTCCGATAGGTACCAGGTCAATCGAAATGTTCTCGGAACGAGATACTCACGAAATAGTCAAAGAAGCACCCGGACTTTCATTGTAAATATCGAAGTGGGCTGATCTGTCCAACAGTTTAGTGCGTGGTAGCGCACTTACCTTTGAGTGGTCTCGTCTGGGTTCAATTCCCACCCACGTATAAACTGTTGGCTTGATGCTTTGTCGACAGGTGCGCATCAGAGTGCGCCGTTCCTCGAAGGGATCTAAAGCTGAGGGTCCCTTCTGCTGCATTATTGCGTAGATGTTAAAGATCCCACAGTCTTTCGCAAAGAGTAGAGTAGTTACCGGCGTCGCATCCTAAATAAATTACAATTTCTGCAAAATTACCTTCAGTCGGACATCAAGCCTGACCAGCTGTTTGTGAAGGCTTGTGCCAGAATGGTTCCCTGGCTGACCCCAACAATTGAAGGTGGCAACACTTGGGCCCATTAAAGAAATAGCATTCTGACAATGTTCGCAGACATAATATGATACTGTATTTATTGATGGAACCTTCCACCACTCCCCGTAAGAATGAACATTGATAAATCCAGGCACTTTAGCACTGCCGGGATTGTTGCTCTGCTCTTGCATCGCTAAGAGAGACAAGGATCTGCTGATTGCTGCAGCGATAGCCGATTGCATTGCATCAAAAATAAAAGAATCGTCGCATCTCCTACCGTGTAAAGAATGATGAGAAAGGCTCGTTATTTAACCAGAAGCATTTTTGAATTCGTGTGTAAAGCCTGTTTATTATACATGGATTAAATGCAAGAAAATTAGAGTCCATTCTATTTCAAAGGAAAAGACAAGCTGCTTGTCGCTTGTCGACTTCACATGCTAATTCAGACCTGAAACCTTTTACCTTATTCATTTATGCCGAGTCTTACATCCTATCTCTTCCACTCCAGGTTTAATTTTGTCAGCTTTGGTGGGACAATTGATGAGTGGTTTACGACTCAGTTCAGTAACAAAAGCTGTTCTACAATGAGCATCTTTCACTTTTTTTCCGGACACAGCGTTATCGTAAATAAATATACTTTACTTGTACTGTGTGTATGGTTAAGGCTCGTGGAGGAGCTTGACATGCATTAGATCGATGAGAGAGGCATTAAGATTACCTGTCAGAAAGGTCATGCAAATTTACCAAATTATAAAGTACGAGCAGAGACCCATGGAACACCCACGCAATGGAAAATGTGACTTCAAGTCCTCAACTCCACTCCCTCTCTAACCATGAGTCATAAATCCTCCTCCCAAGCCCAAAGTCCTCAACCTCCCCCTCCCCCTCCCAAGGCTTCAATCCTTCTCAACTTCAAGTCTTCAAACCACTGCACACCCTCCCCCAACACAACTCCTCATGACCTCTCTCCCCCACTAAAGTCCTTAACCTCCCCCCCCTCCCCACCTCCGCACAATTAAGCCTCAAACTCTCCCTCCCAATTCTGTCCCATCTTCCAACTCTGCCCTATTTTGCTGTCTCCCCCCCCCCCTCTCAACCCCAACTATCATAAAAGCAAAAAGGCATTCCCATATCATTATTCCATATTTATTCATGGCCTCATCGACAAAGCGGAATATTTAACTCCTTCCCCTCCCCTGTCCCCCCCCACTATCATGCCTTCACTGACTTCACAGAAACCGTGATCAAAACAGCAACAGCATGGCTTCTACACGTCATGGCTATAATTACGTTCACCAGTCCAACTCACAATCCCACAAGATATGCAGAAACCCCGTGGAATTATAACTCTCAAGTGACCATGAGCAGCTAATTGTGCCAATAAATGACCCTAACCACTATCTTCTTCCGAATGCATATATTATACACATCGCTAAATGTAAAATATAGCAAGGACATGGAACTCTGGCGGCAAAAGCCCATGCTCGAGAAGAATGCATAAAGTTATCTGGGTGGTGTTTAGACAACAGACCACTGCCTCGATCGGCAGCGGCCTAGCTTCACAAGCCCTGTGATGCCTATCGGCTCAAAATCCTTTTAACCGTCACTTGGTCATTTTACACGGAAAGGAAAACTTGTAGGGAGGGCATGCCGATTGTGAGTCTGACATTTCTGAGATGTCATTGACGTTGCACAGCAGAAATCACCAACATGGCAGCCATCGTATATAAAGTGTGGGTGGAGTCAGGCGAACTGTTCAACCAATGGGCAGAACTTGGACGGACAGACACACACCACACACACACGGACGCACGGTAGTTTTATGGTATAGACAATTACACCAACCCACCTACAAATCTACAACTACCTCGAACACAACATCTTTCATACAATTGTTACTATTGCCACCGATGACAAAAATGTCAAACATGTCATGATGGCAATCCGTATAAAGGATTGTGGTGTCATTCCTAACTTGTCATCCTTCTCCCTTGTTTGTTTGTTTTTTGGGGATTCCTCCATCAAGGTTTTTTTTTTTTTCATTTTTCAAAATGTTTCTTTTTCCTGACTTCCATGAATTAACGTGATTGTAGGCTTGTAAGGTTATACGTCATATCAATCAATCAATGTACTATAATTCTGGACAGACAGAACATTGATGCTGCCAAAGCAGTTTTTGGCTACTGTTATACTGGGTGGTTTGTCGATGCCTTTACAGCAGTCAGTCAGAACAGGAGTTTGTCATTTGTTCAGGGTGCCGGCGAAAACTCGCCTACTTCTCATGAAGGGAACTGTAGAATCTTTAAGATTCACCGAGGACAAATGCTGGCAGATGGAACTTCTGGCTTGATGTCCTTCAGGTGGTTGGCGCTCATATTGATGTGGTTGGTATATTGATGATGTGGTTCATGTTGATATTGATGTGGTTCAGGTGGTTGGCGCTCATATTGATGTGGTTGGTATATTGATGATGTGGTTCATGTTGATATTGATGTTAGTCATATTGATGTGGTTCAGGTGGTTTTGGTTGCTCACCTTACATGTGAAACACCAGGAGACAGTTTATAGCTGGTCGAGAATCAAACCCAGGTGAAACAGCTCAGGGGCAAGTACACGTGCAGCGCTACCTCGAAGCTACCCAGCCAGCCCCCTGAAGTCGTATAAACATTAGAATCGAGGTTTTTCTAAAATCTCATTTAAGAAGAGCTCGCTCTCCAGGCAGATCGAGTGAAGTACCAAGAGCGTGTCAAAAATCAGGCAAACGCTCATGGAGTTTAACCGCAGAAAAAAACAAAGTCTATTATAAATGATCAATGTGTTAGCAGATTAACAGAAAAGAAAACCATCAATGAACCTGACACCCATGTTTTCAGCCACACTTGTACATGCTCGAACACCATCGTACAATCTTCTCACCACGTCAGTCATGTGGCCTCACTTTAGGAAGGAGATGTGATATATTATCTGTATGTACAAACTTCACAGGATGTCTTTTCTCTAATTCATATCTCTGGATATTTATGTACATAATCTGAGGGTTGTGGAAGAGCCTCTGAAATCAGACACAAAACTAAAACGGCACCGAAGGAGTGCATACTCCGCCAGGGTGAACAGTTTACGTGTTGTATCCCATTGATAGGCCGGATCTTGCATCCCACATAACCAAAATTATAATTGGCTTGTTGTTGTCACCTACCCAACTCATCCTCCAGTTTTGTCATAGCCCATCCCAAACTTTCTGAAATATCGTGCAATATATCGTTTTTGGCCCCATTTCTCAATGGTGATCATAATCACTTGAAAAAAATAAAAATTCTCGTCTCTGGATCCGGATCTTCACCAAAATAATCAATTCAATTATTCTTGGCACACATTCATCCTCTCCACCAGTTTTGTCCGCATCTGTCCATAACGTTTTGAGATATCATGCTCAGCAGACAGACAGACAAGCGTACGAGGTCGACATTGCATCTGTAAGTTGGATGTAAACTTTTGACAAAGTTTAGTCCTAACCTGGAAGGATTTTGCCTATTTTTTTTTTTTTTCATTTCAGTCCCGGCTAGGCAGATGCGCAAGAGGTTCAAAGCGCAACTGACGTACTATAGTCAAAATCGTGCCCTGGCTCCAGGCTGTCCATCATACAACCCTACAGGACGGAAATGGATAGTAGCGGGCACCCCAACAGACAGACAGGGGTGAAAACAACCCAGTCACTTTCAGTGCAGGATGTACAAGCAATGTGACAACCCTGTGTTGGTCTGTTAGTGCTCCCATCTGAACACCTGGCTAATAAATGATGGGATTGTATGATGTTGGGGAACCCTGATTAGAGTCCTTATACCACAGGTGTTCATCCATTGTCCACTATTATCTGTTCAATTCATGAAAGTAATCTATGTCTTCTCATGTCTTTGCCCTCCATATGGTGTACGTGTAAGCTCCAACTCAAGCCCTGGATTAATGTGAAAATTGAAGATTAGGGAAAAAGTGTATCCAATTACAATAGGAGATCTGGCTTTGACAGCCTGTGCAAAGAGCCACAAAATGTTGTATTTGTTACAAGTGATTGCTCAGCTGCTTTTCCCGATGTGATTGTGTGGAGCACAGACGGTGTGGTGTGTGGCAGTCACATCTGTTTGTCAGGGCCCAAGCAGCAATGGCCATTGTGGTGACTGGTCCGCAAAAGTGAAGTGGTCTCATTGCAGAAATTACGCAGGAATAAATACCAGTAATCCTTACAATAATTCATGGACCATTGTTTGTTTGTTTGTCATGCTACTCCTCCTACAGTTCTGTGCCGATTACATCCAGACTTGCTAGATAGGACCAGCATGACCCCAATTGGTGCATAAGGGTGTTTTTATCTTTGCCAGTGGTCTTGGGTGGGGAGAAGGTGAAGGTGAGGACACAACTTCCCAATGTAAATGTGTATCGTGTAGCACCGCTCCAGGTGGATAGGGTATTACAAGTTCCCACCCTTTACACTTTACAGTCCAGTATTGCAGTCCCCACGTTTTCTTGTCAGTGAGGTGTTTGAATTAATAAGCAGTAGGACGTTTTTGCTTCATGGCACGTAACCGGGTTTTTTAAAATTTTAATTTCTGGAGCAATTGAGGCCAGCTGCCAGTTGCCTATACACTGCCCAAATAAAGTATGTGTCAAAAAAACGTGTTGCATGTTTGGAAGAAGATCGCTCGCAGGGCAGGTACTCTGCTCGTCTTACACAATGGAGCAAACGGGGATGTGACCACACAACTCGCAAAATTCTACTGTGGCAGAAATAGCGCCACCTTTCGATGCTAGCTGGTATTACAGTAATTTTCTTTATCTTATATGTATTGTTTGGTCAAATAAAAGATATTTCAAATGACAAAATTACAAAGTGCATTTCCAGTCGTGCCGCAACTACATTGCCCGACCGAAGTGTGGCGAGAAGTACCCTGCATGGAGGGCGGGAGGGGCCACTGTATGTTACAACAAAGTCACTGTAATGTCCACAAAAGATCTGATGATATGAGAATATATTAAATCTCCTCCTGCTTATTGCATAAAAGACACTGGGAAACTTAATGATCAGCAACAAACAATGCTGCGAGACATCCCGGCTTAATGTCACATTTGATTACAGTCCATTCTTTACACGCTCTGTAAAATCACTCGTCTGACAGCTTATAGTTGGATTACATCCTCACCCAGACAGTGACAACAGCTGAAGGCAGTCCATGCTGAGGGGCTATCAGGTGTGATACATATAATGTTAACTCCATAACAGATGGAGAACATGAAATTACCAAAAAATACGACAAGGGATCATGTGATTATTAGCATATAAAAAAGCGGAATACTTAACGCTCCTACCTCACTCCATGACATGTTGCATACTCTTTCCTTTCCTCCACTTTCTCCGGTGTCTTCTCTTGTCCAATTTGCTTCTTTCTCAACCTGTCCTGCATTCTCTTAACTCTCCTCGTAATCTCTGTTCTCTCAGATATTTGTCTAAAGTTACTCCTCCGTCCCCCACACCCCACTCATTTTTGCACACGAGTAACTAGATTCTAGAAGCACCTTACCCTAAGCAGTCTGAGAAACAATGACATGGGTGGTCTGTGAGGCAGGCAACTTTGATTGTCGAGATGATTAAACGCCACAATATTTTTGCTAAGTACTGCGAAACGAAAGGTTTTGAAAGTGCCAAGAAGTGATTTGTGTCTCGTGTTCAAGTATATAATTAAATGAAATACTAGAAGGGCACTCAGTGGAGGCGCAATACCTCCGCCACGTAATGCCTGATTCATGAGAACATATCTGGCCCAATACCATTTTGAATATCATGCTCTATATCGTTTTAGCCGGCATCTCTCAACGGTTGAAAATCACTTTGAAAATTGGCAATCCGATCCAGATTTGATCTTCAGGCAAATTAAGCATTGCTTCCTTGTCTGGTCAACTGCATACACCAAAAAAATTAGAAACGATGCTTGAAAACTGTGGCCAAAATCGGTTGACAAAAAAGACGACAGACAGCCAAATGTCTACAGACAACATACTTGTCAAAAATTTTTTTTTCACCAAGTAACAAACAGACAGAGAGGTTGAAAAATAATCCCTTCACTTCGGTGTATCCGGTTAAAAAATAAAGTCAGGAAAGCTGTTTTAAGCTCCAATAGCTTTAATTGATGTATAAGAAAAAAAGAAGTTTCGTTGATGGATTCATTCTCAGATGAATGAGTGTTAGGGCGTTTCAACAACTTTTATCGCTTTTAAATTTAGTTACATTTTGGTGTCAGACAATGTGGTTGTCTTCTTTTATGACGGATTAGGCTATGAAACTCCTCAGATTTTCCCCTTTCATGGAAGGCAGAAGTAAGATTATCCACGGGAAAAAATAAACCACCTTTGTGTTCTCAACCTTCCATTTCATCAGAGAGTTAATCAAACATGTGCTGCAAAAACTACACCAGCATAAACACACACCGGCCACGAGCTCTATCGAAAGAAACAACCATTCAATGAGAAATAATATATAGCGGTAACAAGTTTGTGCTAGATGAAACTGCACAGCTGATAATGTTGCTTAATTAGCATTCATACACTGGATGCCACATCATGTGATGTCATTCTTCTACACACTGAGAAAACTCATTGCTGAACTCAAGTCTCAGCAGTTTTAGAATGAATATTATTACCCGGTGTCTCACTGGATTATTATTAAGCAGGGGCATCACATATAATGTGTGAAAATTGTGAAAATTTTGTAGTTATTTCACTTCCCTGCCCTTCCTCAACACCCCAACTCTCCCCCAGGGCTCGACCAGGGTGATAAATGTTCACCCAGGAACCCTTCGTTGTCAAGGCCTTTCAACGTCCAGGACCTCTTATTCACCACATGCATCTGTTTGTCCGTCTTTTCACGCACTGGCTAAATTGCCTCCCTGTGTTCTGTCAAGTATGGCCTTGCTCCACTGTTAGAGATATAGATATTATCACACGAATCTGTCATTACGCAATCCGCACCAAAGGTGGGCGGAGGTTATGTTCTACCCCTGTCTGTCTTCTGTTTTGTCTATGAACGGATATCTCAAAAGTTATTGAGTGGAATTCGGACGAACTTGGATTTAGATATGTTGAAAAGATATAGATTTTAGTGAGAATCCAGATACGATATTTAAAAATTTTAAAAATTGATTCTTCACCATTGAGAGATGGAGGCCAAAAATAATAAAATATTATGATATCTCAAAGAGTTGTGTGATGAGTTGGTTGGATGAGCAAGAACAAGCGATATTATTAGTGTCCGGATCAGATCTGACTTTCAGTGTTAAGACAAAACGTAAAACTGTTCAGCCTCGCAGAGGGAATGCACTCGACTGAGTGCGGGCTAACTTAGAAGACATAACATTGTGGCATTTGTGAGGAAAGGCACCAATGTGGCACACTAGTAGCGCTATCATATTATGAACAGATTTGGATATTGGGCATCTCAAATTCAGCCCACTGATGCTGTGGCAGCCATTTTACCCCACCTGCATCAAATTTTAATGCCGCAATATCCAAAATCTGTTCATAATATTGTTTGCGAAATTCGCGCCCGTCGGCGTGCGATTCGCCACGCGACTCGAACCGCGACGCGCCCGCCCACCCGAGCGGACAATTCAGTCGTGACTCCGCTAACGCGCGGGATCCAGTCAGCGGGTGGGCTTTCGACTCACCACAATCGTGCCAATCGCCACCCGCGTAGGATAGGGTTGTTCGCCAAATTCGACCTACCTAAGTACCACGCCGGATGTAAACCGGCGAGTGTACCTCGCCGGCAGGTCGACTCCAACGCACGAGCCGCTTGGGCGGGCCGTTCCGTACTATTCGGATATACCGGCGGTGTTTAATCGTCGACCTCGACGGTTTTCAGATATTTACCGGGCGTTTTGTACGCCACTACGAACCCTTTACGTGAAGCAGGATGGAGGTTAATTAAAGATAAAGACGAAGCGAAACGGAAAAAAACAGTTCAGCCAATGCAGGCATTTAATTCCGCGCAACGCGGAGCACACAAAAAAAAAATAGGCCAGACGTATTTAGCAGTCACAATTAACGATTGCAATATATCAGGCATAAGAACAAAAGAAATGGCACATATAAAGAGGAGTTAAACGACTAACACGACAGAAAAAAAAAAAAAAAAAGAAAAAAAAAAAAAAACAAAAAGAAAAAAAAAAAAAAACGCACGGACGCACTTATACAGTTACTACCTTACAAGCACGAGCGCCCACAACCGCATTCACACGAAGAGAGAGAAAAACCCCCTCAAAGGCAAGGGAGTCACACTGGGCCCGTTGGCCTAATGCGGGCGTGGGACCTGAATGAGGCGGCCCAGCCCACGAGACCGAAGGGTCGCTACCCGCGCCTCGTGGTGCGAGGCCGCAGAATGTCGCTGCACGGCGGTTCCCGTGGGCACCTCTTGGTGTAAGTGGGAACGGGGCCCCTTGTCGCACTCTCTCAGCGGCGGGGGAAAAGGGGGAATTGTGATGCTGCTGGGGAGGGAGTAAAATGGCTGGCTTGCTCGAATCCGCGACGCAGCCTCCATGGTCCACCTCAGCCGTTCGCCTCCGCAGGGCCGTCTGCCCCACGATCTCGCCTCACGATCTCCTGCGAGTCTCCGTCGTCGCAACGACCCAGTCCCAAACTGACTTCCGCACCGATCTGGCTGCTCCACCGACAAATCCTCAAACTGACCTCTCACCGATCTGCTGCTCCACCTACCTCCTCGAGCTTTTCCTCACTGAGGCTCGCCTTTTTATCGCTTCGGGAACGCACCATATGCAAATTATACGACTCCAAAACGACCTCAGGGGGGCGGAGCCACGCTGCGCCGATTGACGGAGAAAAGGGGGCGTGTATCATTCCTGATCCTCAGATTTGCATATGCCGATTTTTCGTCAAGGGCGCGTCTGGAGCGGGGCCAAGCCGCCCCGCGCTTCCTGATTGGGTGGATCAGATGTGGGCGTGTATCATTTCTGACTCGATTTCTCTCCGGAAAACCCGCCATACTGCACTCGCGTCTCGCGTGTCTCGCTGAAGAACAGCTCGACGCTCTGGCGTCCACAGGTGATGCGGGAATGGCCGTAGGAGAAGGTGGTGGAGGGTTTTCGCCGGTGTTCGATTGGCCATGGTGCTGTTTGGAATGGCGGTGATGTGACGGTTTTGGCGGTAGGAGTGGTGAAGGTATGGTTTTTGCTGCTGGCGTTGTTGTTGTTGTTGGCGTGGGTGGCTCAAAACAAAGGTAGAAGCAGAAAAACGCTAACTCAAAGGATCGCGAGCCCGAATGAATTCACATTAATGTCCCTCTATACCAATCGGGTTTGGGCTAACTACACATGTACTTAAGAAAGTATATCTACGCTACGGGCACTTTATGGTGTTTGCGAATTTCCAGAGCCGTAACACTAGTGTGTGTGTGTGTGCTCATCCTTAACTCCGTCTTTATTGTGCAGTCTCTCCTCTACTTTTTCTATCTCCCGAGTCTCTGCCAACTCAGTCACCTCATGTATATTTGTTTCCTCCTGGATCTTCGTCTCTGTTTCCTCCTTCCTTCTATTTAATTCAGTCTCGACTCGGTCTATCTCCCGTCTTACTTTGTCTCATCACTCGCCGCTTTCATCGGGCCGGAACGCTTGCACTCCCTCCCAGCTCGTTCGCTCCAACACGTGGCGCCATTTGTAATCCATCGTCCGCCTCCCCTCTCTCCATGCCTGCCTGTCTGCATTCATCACGTCCACCCTGGCATTCATGCTTTCCACAAATTGCCCCATAAACTCCATGCGGCCTCCCATGTTTTGCGCATTCGCCCTCATTTCGTTCATATCATCCATCAATCGTCCTCACATCAATATCTGGTCGCGTGCTGGAAACCACACGTGGGGGATGGTCAACCTGCATGGCGCTATCGTCCTGGACCATGGATTATACCATTTCTAAACACATATACATTTCTACCCCCGGCACCCGCTCGCCTTGAAATGCCATCTTATTTCACGTAAGCG
>CM068954.1:148432054-148449558 GCA_035128595.1 Eptatretus atami
CTTCCTCCGAACGAACGAACCATAAGCAGGGAGTTTTGGGCGGGAGATTCCCCTTCGCACCCTTGTTGCTGCTGCCACTCCGCTCCTTTCATCCGTCCCGCGGAGATCGTGACCGCACGGTGCTCGTTGAATGGTGAGTGGCGAAGATGGTGGTAGCGTAGTTGTGGAAGGTGGCGTCGTGGTGTGAATGGCGTGATTGTTGGCGTCGTGTAGTGAATGGCGTGATCGTTGAGATGTTGGTTGTGGCGATGTTCGTTGTTGTTCTTGCACCAAAATAACGACAGCAAAAGAAAAACGGCTAACTGAAGAATCGCAGCCCGAATGGATCACATATATTCCCTCTAAACAACGGGTTTGGGCTAACTACACATGAACTTACCGATATATCTCACCTGAGGACCCTTTATGGTGTATTGCGAATTTCCACAGCTGTAACAATATATATCTACACTGCATACATATATATATAATAATAATAAAGCAGGACAGCTTTGAGATGTGTGCACTCGCCAATCACCTCTAAACTGTCAAGTCTGGTTTTGAATGTAGAACTGGCTATAAATGTGTGTGCTGCCCGTTGGAAGGATGTGAAGCAGAAGGGGCCATCTGCTCGCACTGGTTGTTTGTCGGTGGACGTCATGCTGTCTTTCACGAAGAGTCGGCAAGTTATCCCCGGCATCCTGAACAAATTACAAATTCTTGCCATGACTGATTGCTGGGAAGGCAACACCAAACCACCGAGCATGCGTGACCCTTGCGAAGAGGCTGCTTTGCGACCCCCTTCCGACGCTCCGTGAAGAGTATGGCACGTTGCCCATGATACATACTTGTATATAAAAATACAATAATTACCACGAATCATACATTTACTTGTGTAGGTAATTAAATATAGAAATACGTAAGCGTATTTTGTACGATTATCTGAGTATCTCGTCTATCTAACCTTTTAAAATGTCATCTGTACTCACCACACATGTTTGATTTTCTGTCTTTTCCACTTCTGAATCAATTTTACTCTCAAAGTGAAATACAGTTGGTGTGTGTGTGTGTGCGTGTGTGTTGGTTGTTATCTTCATACAGGGTGTTTCAAAAAAAGTGGACAATTTGATCGTTTTATTGTAGAATTACAAAAGGTAGCAAGTTGAGTGATACATTGATGGAAAACATACACCATGCCATTTTCAAAGTACTCGTTATACTGCTGGTAATTCACATTTTAATGTGTGCTCCACCTCTGTTCAAGCAGGCTTTGATCCTGACTCCAAAATTCTCCACAACTCATCTGCAAGTGGCTGGAGTGGTAGCCTGATGGTCATCCTCCACCTCCTGCTTCAGTCAGGCCAAGGTTCGTAGTTTTTTTTAACGTAAACTTGACCTTTGGCAGCACCCCAAAATAAAAAATCCAATGGATTCAAATCTGGGCTGTGGGGCGCTCACTCATGTGCTGTGCCCCGGCTAATGACCGATTTTCAAACAGTTGGTGGAGCAAATCGATGGATTCACCTGCAGTGTTCGGTGGGGCACCGTCCTGCATGAACCATTCAAGTCTGAGTTGCTTTGGAGACGCTACTTGAGCGAGATCAGCATGGAGTCATTGTAAGACCTCGCGGTACCACTCGCTATTGACTGTCACCGTCTTACCATTGGCATCCTCGAACCAATACGGTCCCAGCATACCCCATCTGATATTCAATGCACAGAAGCAAGTGGACTTGGAGCCCTTGAGAGACATCTCACACACCTACTCAAGAGGCTCAGCACCCCAAAATATGTTGTTGTGATTGTTGATAGCCCTATTCAAATGGAAGTGTGCTTCATCACTGAACCACATAGAGTTGATCCAATTTGGGTACTTTTCCATTCGGTTACTGAACCAATCACACATTGTTACTCGACTTGCCATATCATTCAGAGTTAGTTTATGTCTTACAGATATGATGTAGGTGTAGAGCTTGAGTTCGGAAGTGAGAATGCGCTGCACGGATGAGGCTGAGATCGCCAGTTCTTGGGAACACCGACGGTGGGATTTCGAAGGACTTTCGACAGCAGAATCTCTCACAAGATCAATGTTCCCTTTGTCCTTGGTAACACTTGGTGGGCAGCCACTGTTGCCTTTATTTTGATTTTTCATGCTTCCATGTGCTTGGAAGTGCTCTACAAACTGCTGAATGCTCCCATTGGAAGGTTCATTATGGATGTGAACATTGTAATACTGACAGTATCGTTGGCACACCTGCACGTAGGATTTTGTCTCGCACCACAAAGTCACGATTTTCACGTTTTGTTCCAATGTGAACACCATAGTTGACTGACTATTTGTTAGAAATGTCATACAAGCAACCACCATAACCTGCAAGAGAGAAAGGTAGAGCACGCGAAAGGACAAAATATCAGGCTGCTCAAATGGTACACTGTTTTTGAAGCACCCTGTGTATGCGGGTTTCAGAAGGTGGAATGGAATCCTCCCAGGTCCACCTCCATTTTGGTAACGGATCACGGTTCATGAACCAAGCTGTGAAGTTTTCTTGTTCTCAAAGGTTTGTTCCGAGGGCTCTTTGGAGGATCGTCAGCGACCCCGGATGGCTTCCGGCGCTCTTCAGCCTCCAGGATAATTTGACTTCAGTTTTGAGATCTTGGTATTTGGTCATTCTTGGTTGCGGTGTGCGTGTCTGTATGTGCATGCATGTGCAAGAATTTAACATTTATCTTTCTCTCCTGGTTTTTCTGGATATAAGTAAAAATTATATCTTTACACTTTTGATCTAAGCTTACAAATGCATTACCTTTTTCAAAAAACAGAACCAGACATGAGGAGAAACGTCTTTTTTACGTAAAAGCTCATGGGAGGTGGCGTGAACATTGTCCATGAAGGAAACGACATATTGGGAGACATCGTCGCATTTTTTTTTAAAGGGATTACAAGGACATCACCAGATGACAGTCAAACATGTAGTCTATGGATTTTGAACCTGCAATTTCAACACTGTGAGCTAAGTGTTTCGATGGCAACACCAACATGCCAGCAACACCAATAATTATTGGTTGTATTATAATTATAATCAGCTTTTCATTTCGCATTTTTCACTGATCTGTCATAGTTCAGCTTTTCTAGTTTTAAAAATCTGGTTGATGGATAAGTTTGTATTTGACTCGCATAAACTATCTTGTATTGCTAATTTGTACATTAACAAAAAAAGAACCAGCCAAGACTGGTTGTTGATGCACATTTTTGAAAACTAACATGACAATTGTACTTTGTCATTGCAGCTTATGGGTGCCGGCTCTCTCGTCTTTCCCTTCTCCATCCTATCTCTCTATCCCAGCGAGTAATACGTCACGGAAGGCAAAATCACCCCCTGCAAAGCACCATATCCGGAGCTATGAAGCCACAGACAGACGCACTCACTTTGTTACAAACGATATTCCGCGAGCACATGCTCATGTGTGTGGAGGCATTCATCATGGCATGATGTCTGTGCAGTCGGTCGAGCTCTTCCACCGGCATCATGGGTGGTTCTAAAGTTGAAAATAAATTACGCAAAACGAAATGACATCTGGCTCATTCGATGGCATCGTCACCACCATGCAGCGCTTTGGTCTCATGTAGGATGTAGGCAGCAGCTCGAGGAGATCTGGAAGGACGTGCGTGCGGACATGTCATGCATCGGGAGGATTGCAGGTGGGATGGGGGAATGAAACGGAGGCGATTAAAACAAACACCAGGGTGCTAAAAGACCATTAACCTTAGGTCCTAAGTTATGTTTGCCACCTGTCTCCTGGCGAGTTGCGCAAGTGAGGAAATATGCTATTCTGTTGCTAGAGAAATGCACAGCCTCGGGCGAATAATTATACAGGCTCGATCTGGGCTCGGTGCAGGGAAAACCATGAACAGCGACACATTTTCGTTCCTTTTCTCGGTTTCAAACACATTTCTACGGTGCACTTGAACCCGGATGACAGAATTGGTGTGTATGCATCTGCGCGACATTACAGCTATCAGGACAAAGACCTGTTTCAAAGTATCCATGCGGTTCATTGGGACATACCTCAAAGTTTCCACACATAATGTCCACTTGGCTCAGATCTTACCGGCACAATGTCCGATAGGTACCCAGGTCAATCGAAATGTTCTCGGAACGAGATACTCACGAAATAGTCAAAGAAGCACCCGGACTTTCATTTGTAAATATCGAAGTGGGCTGATCTGTCCAACAGTTTAGTGCGTGGTAGCGCACTTACCTTTGAGTGGTCTCGTCTGGGTTCAATTCCCACCCCACGTATAAACTGCTGGCTTGATGCTTTGTCGACAGGTGCGCATCAGAGTGCGCCGTTCCTCGAAGGGATCTAAAGCTGAGGGTCCCTTCTGCTGGCATTTATTGCGTAGATGTTAAAGATCCCACAGTCTTTCGCAAAGAGTAGGAGAGTTACCGTCGGCATCCTAAATAAATTACAAATTTCTGCCAAAATTACCTTCAGTCGGACATCAAGCCTGACCAGCTGGTTTGTGAAAGGCTTGTGCCAGAATGGTTCCCTGGCTGACCCCAACAATTGAAGGTGGCAACACTTGGGCCCATTAAAGAAATAGCATTCTGACAATGTTTCGCAGACATAATATGATACTGTATTTTATTGATGGAACCTTTCACACTCCCCGTAAGAAATGAACATTGATAAATCCAGGCACTTTAGCACTGCCGGGATTGTTGCTCTGCTCTTGCATCGCTAAGAGAGACAAGGATTGCTGATTGCTGCAGCGATAGCCGATTGCATTGCATCAAAAATAAAAGAATCGTCCGCATCTCCTACCGTGTAAAGAATGATGAGAAAGGCTCGTTATTTAACCAGAAGCATTTTTGAAATTCGTGTTGGAAAGCCTGTTTATTATACATGGATTAAATGCAAGAAAATTAGAGTCCATTCTATTTCAAAGGAAAAGACAAGCTGCTTGTCGCTTGTCGACTTCACATGCTAATCAGACCTGAAACCTTTTACCTTATTCATTATGCCGAGTCTTACATCCTATCTCTTCCACTCCAGGTTTAATTTTGTCAGCTTTGGTGGGACAATTGATGAGTGGTTTACGACCTCAGTTCAGTACAAAAAGCTGTTCTACAATGAGCATCTTTCACTTTTTTTCCGGACAACAGCGTTATCGTAAATAAAATACTTTACTTGTACTGTGTGTATGGTTAAGGCTCGTGGAGGAGCTTGACATGCATTAGATCGATGAGAGAGGCATTAAGATTACCTGTCGAAGAAAGGTCATGCAAATTTACACAAATTATAAAGATACGAGCAGAGACCCATGGAACACCCACGCAATGGAAAATGTGACTTCAAGTCCTCAACTCCACCTCCCTCTCTAACCATGAGTCATAAATCCTCCCTCCCAAGCCCAAAGTCCTCAACCTCCCCCTCCCCCTCCCAAGGCTTCAATCCTTCTCAACTTCAAGTCTTTCAAACCACTGCACACCCTCCCCCACCACAACTCCTCATGAACCTCTCTCCCCCCACTAAAGGCCTTAACTCTCCCCCCCTCCCCACCTCCGCACAATTAAGCTCAAACCTCTCCCTCCCAATTCTGTCCCATCTTCCAACTCTGCCCTATTTTGCTGTCTCCCCCCCCCCCCTCTCAACCCAACTATCATAAAAGCAAAAAGGCATTCCCATATCAATTATTCCATATTTATTCATTGCCTCATCGACAAAGCGGAATATTTAACTCCTTCCCCTCCCCTGTCCCCCCCCACTATCATGCCTTCACTGACTTCACAGAAACCGTGATCAAAACAGCAACAGCATGGCTTCTACACGTCATGGCTCATTACGTTCACCAGTCCAACTCACAATCCCACAAGATATGCAGAAACCCCGTGGAATTATAACTCTCAAGTGACCATGAGCAGACTAATTGTGCCAATAAATGACCCTAAACCAACTATCTTCTTCCGAATGCATATATTATACACATCGCTAAATGTAAAATATAGCAAGGACCATGGAACCTCTGCGGCAAAAGCCCATGCTCGAGAGAATGCCATAAAGTTATCTGGGTGGTGTTTAGACAACAGACCACTGCCTCGATCGCAGCGGCCTAGCTTCACAAGCCCTGTGATGCCTATCGGCTCAAAATCCTTTTAACCGTCACTTTGGTCATTTTACACGGAAAGGAAAACTTGTAGGGAGGGCATGCCGATTGTGAGTCTGACATTTCTGAAGATGTCATTGACGTTGCACAGCAGAAATCACCAACATGGCAGCCATCGTATATAAAGTGTGGGTGGAGTCAGGCGAACTGTTCAACCAATGGGCAGAACTTGGACGGACAGACACACACACACACACACACGGACGCACGGGTAGTTTTATGGTATAGACAATTACACCAACCCACACTACAAATCTACAACTACCTCGAACACAAACATCTTCATACAATTGTTACTATTGCCACCGATGACAAAAATGTCAAAACATGTCATGATGGCAATCCGTATAAAGGATTGTGGTGTCATTCCTAACTTGTCAATCCTTCCTCCCTTGTTTGGTTGTTTTTTTGGGGGATTTCCTCCATCCAAGGTTTTTTTTTTTTTCATTTTTCAAAATGTTTCTTTTTCCTGACTTCCATGAATTAACGTGATTGTAGGCTTGTAAGGTTATACGTCATATCAATCAATCAAATGTACTATATTCTGGACAGACAGAACATTGATGCTGCCAAAGCAGTTTTTGGCTACTGTTATACTGGGTGGTTTGTCGATGCCTTTACAGCAGTCAGTCAGAACAGGAGTTTGTCATTTGTTCAGGGTGCCGGCGAAAACTCGCCTACTTCTCATGAAGGGAACTGTAGAATCTTTAAGATTCACCGAGGACAAATGCTGGCAGATGGAACTTCTGGCTTGATGTCCTTCAGGTGGTTGGCGCTCATATTGATGTGGTTGGTATATTGATGATGTGGTTCATGTTGATATTGATGTGGTTCAGGTGGTTGGCGCTCATATTGATGTGGTTGGTATATTGATGATGTGGTTCATGTTGATATTGATGTTAGTCATATTGATGTGGTTCAGGTGGTTGGTTGCTCACCTTACATGTGAAACACCAGGATGACAGTTTATAGCTGGGTCGAGAATCAAACCCAGGTGAAACAGCTCAGGGGCAAGTACACGTGCAGCGCTACCTCGAAGCTACCCAGCCAGCCCCCTGAAGTCGTATAAACATTAGAATCTGAGGTTTTTCTAAAATCTCATTTAAGAAGAGCTCGCTCTCCAGGCAGATCGAGTGAAGTACCAAGAGCGTGTCAAAAAATCAGGCAAACGCTCATGGAGTTTAACCCAGAAAAAAACAAAGTCTATTATAAATGATCAATGTGTTAGCAGATTAACAGAAAAGAAAACCATCAATGAACCTGACACCCATGTTTCAGCCACACTTGTACATGCTCGAACACCATCGTACAATCTTCTCACCACGTCAGTCATGTGGCCTCACTTTAGGAAGGAGATGTGATATATTATCTGTATGTACAAACTTCACAGGATGTCTTTTCTCTAATTCATATCTCTGCATATTTATGTACATAATCTGAGGGTTGTGGAAGAGCCTCTGAAATCAGACACAAAAACTAAAACGGCACCGAAGGAGTGCATACCTCCGCCAGGGTGAACAGTTTACGTGTTGTATCCCATTGATAGGCCGGATCTTGCATCCCCACATGAACCAAAATATAATTGGCTTGTTGTTGTCACCTACCCAACTCATCCTCCAAGTTTTGTCATAGCCCATCCAAAACTTTCTGAAATATCGTGCAATATATCGTTTTTGGCCCCATTTCTCAATGGTGATCATAATCACTTGAAAAAAATAAAAAATTCTCGTCTCTGGATCCGGATCTTCATCCAAAATAAATCAATTATTCCTTGGCACACATTCATCCTCTCCACCGAGTTTTGTCCGCATCTGTCCATAACGTTTTGAGATATCATGTCACAGACAGACAGACAGACAGACAGGGGTGAAAACAACCCAGTTCACTTTCAGTGCAGGAGTAACAAGCAAATGTGCACACATTCCCTGGTGTTTGGTCTGTTAGTGCTCCCATCTGAACACCTGGCTAATAAAATGATGGGATTGTATGATGTTGGGGAACCCTGATTAGAGTTCCTTATACCACAGGTGTTCATCCATTGTCCACTATTATCTGTTCAATTCATGAAAAAGTACATTTATGTCTTCTCATGTCTTTGCCCTCCATATGGTGTACGTGTAAGCTCCACTACAAGCCCTGGATTAATGTGAAAATTGAAGATGTAGGGAAAAAGTGTATCCAAATTACATAGGAAGATCTGCTTTGACAGCCTGTGCAAAGCCACAAAATGTTGTATTGTTAACAAGTGATTGTCTCAGCTGCTTTTCCCGATGTGATTGTGTGGAGCACAGACGGTGTGGTGTGTGTGGCAGTCACATCCTGTTTGTCAGGGCCCAAGCAGCAATGGCCATTGTGGTGACTGGTCCTGCAAAAGTGAAGTGGTCTCATTGCAGAAATTACGCAGGAATAAATACCAGTAATCCTTACAATAATTCATGGACCATTGTTTGTTTGTTTGTCATGCTACTCCTCCTACAGTTCTGTGCCGATTACATCCAGACTTGCTAGATAGGACCAGCATGACCCCAATTGGTGCATAAGGGTGTTTTTATCTTTGCCAGTGGTCTTGGGTGGGGGGAGGAAGGTGAAGGGTGAGGACACAACTTCCCAATGTAAATGTGTATCGTGTAGCACCGCTCCAGGTGGGATAGGGTATTACAAGTTCCCACCCTTTACACTTTACAGTCCAGTATTGCAGTCCCCACGTTTTCTTGTACAGTGAGGTGTTTGAATTATAAGCAGTAGGTACGTTTTTGCTTCATGCACGTAACCCGGGTTTTTAAAATTTTTAATTTCTGGAGCAATTGAGGCAGCTGCCAGTTGCCTATACACTGCCCAAATAAAGGTATGTGTCAAAAAAACGTGTTGCATGTTTGGAAGAAGATCGCTCGCAGGGCAGGTACTCTGCTCGTCTTACCACAATGGAGCAAACGGGGATGTGACCCAAACTCCAAAATTTACATGTGGCAGAAATAGCGCCACCTTTCGTGCTAGCTGGTATTACAAGTAATTTTCCTTTATCTTATGATATGTTGTGGTCAATAAAAGATATTTCAAAAATGACAAAAATTACAAAGTGCATTTCCAAGTCTGTGCCGCAACACATTGCCCACCGAAGGTGGGCCGAGAAGGGTACTCCTGCATGGAGGGCGGGAGAGCCCACTTGTATGTTACAAAAAAGTCTGTAATGTACCACAAAATAGAATCTGATGATATGAGAAATATATTAAATCTGCCCTGCTTATTGCATAAAAGACACTGGGGAAACTTTAATATCCAGCAACAAACCAATGCTGCGAGATAGGTCCCCGGCTTAATGTCACATTTGATTGACAGTCCATTCTTTGACACTCGCTCTGTAAATCACTCGTCTGACAGCTTATAGTTGGATTAACATCCTCACCCAGACATGACAACAGCTGAAGGGCAAGTGCCATGCTGAGCTATCAGGTTGGATACATTATGTTAACGTCCATAACAGATGGAAGAACATAAATTACCAAAATACGACAAGGGATCATGTGATTATTACATATAAAAAAGCGGAATACTTAACCCTCCTACCTCACTGCCATGTCCTGTGCATACTCTTTCCTTTCCTTCCACTTACTCCTGTCTCTTCTCTGTCCAATTTGCCTTCTTTCTCAACCTGTCCTGCATTCTCTTAATCTCCCTCGTACTCTCTGTTCTCTCAATATTTGTTCTAAATTTACCCTCCGTCCCCCCACACCCACCTCATTTCTTGCACAAGTAACTAGAGTTCATAGAACACCTTACCCTGCAGTCTTGAGAAACAATGACATGGGTGGGGTCTGTGAGCAGCAACTTTGATTGGTCGAGATGATGTAAAACGCCACAATATTTTGTCTAAGTACTGCGAAACGAAAGGTTTTTGAAAGTGCCAAGAAAGTGATTTGTGTTCTCGTGTTCAAGTATATAATTAAATTGAAATACTAGAAGGGCACTCAGTGGAGCGCATACCTCCGCCACGTAATGCCTGATTCATGAGAACATATCTGGCCCAATACATTTTTGAAATATCATGCTCTATATCGTTTTTAGCCCGATCTCTCAACGGTGAAGAATCACTTTAAAAATTTGCAGATCCGGATCCAGATTTGGATCTTCAGCAAAATTAAGCATTGCTGTCCTTGTCTGGTCAACTGCATACACCAAAAAATTTAGAACGATTGCTTGAAAACTGTGGCCAAAAATCGTGTGACAAACAGACGGACAGACAGCCAAATGCTACAGACCAACATACTTGTCAAAAAAATTTTTTTTCACCAAGTAACAAACAGACAGAGAGGTGTGAAAACATAATCTCCTTCACCTTCGGTGGTATCGGTAAAAAATAAAGTCAGGAAAGCTGTTTTTAAAGCTCCAATAGCTGTTAATTTGATAGTAAAAAGATTTGTTGATGGATTCATTTCTCAGATGATGAGTGATTAGGGCGTTTCAACAACTTTATCGCTTTAAATTTAGTACATTTTGTGTGTCAGACAAATGTGGTTGTCTTCTTTTATGACGGTTGAGCATCTACTTTGAAACTCTCAGATGTTTCCCCTTTCATTGAGGCAGAAGTTAACGGATTATCCACTGGAAAAAAAAACAACTTTGTGTTCTTCAACCTTCCATTTCATCAAGAGAGTTAATCAAAATCATTGTGCATCTCACACACCAGCAAAACACACACCGGCCACGAGCTCAATATCGAAAGAAACAACCATTGCAATGAGAAATAATAATAGCGGTACAAGTTTGTGTCTGATGGAACACTGCACAGTGATAATGTTGCTTAATTAGCATTCATACACTGGATGCCAAGGTCATGTGATGTCATTCCCTTCTACACTGAGGCCACAGCATGACTCATTGCTGAACTCAAGTCTCAGCGTTAGAATGAAATTATTAGCCCCGGTGTGTCACTGGATTATTACAGGCATCACATATAATGTGTGAAAATTGTGCAAGTTTTGCAGTTATTCTCACTTCCCCTGCCCTTTCAACACCCCACATCTCCCCCAGCTCGACCAGGGTGAACATGTTCACCCAGAAACCCCTTCGTTGTCAAGCTTTCAACGTCCAGGCCTCTTATTCACCTGCATCTGTTTGTCCGTCTCTTTTCCCACCTGCTAAATTGCCTCCCTGTGTCTGTCCAATCATGGTCCTTGCTCCACTGTTTCGAGATTGCAGCTCACCTCTATCACACGACATCTGTCATTACCTCCGCCACCAAAGGTGGGCGGAGGTTATGTTCTCACCCCTGTCTGTCTGTCTGTCTGTCTATGAACAGGATATCTCAAAAAGTTATTGATGGATTCGGACGAAACTTGGTGGACAGGTTGTGTATGTGTGACAAGGACGAATAGATTCGATTTTGGTGAGGATCCAGATACGATATTTAAAAAATTTTAAAAATTGATTCTTCACCATTGAGAGATGGAGCCAAAAATAATACATATTATGATATCTCAAAGAGTTGTGGTGGATGAGTTGGTTGGATGACAAGAACAAGCCGATTCGATTTATCTCAGGTCCGGATCCAGATCTGACCTTTCAGTGTTAGACAAAACGTAAACTGTTCAGCCTCGCAGAGGGATGCACTCGACTGAGTGGGGCAACTTAGCATAACAATTGTGCATTTTGTGAGGAAAGCACCAAATGTGGCACACTAGTAGCCTATCATATTATGAACAGATTTGGATATTGGGCCATCTCAAATTCAGCCACTGATGGCTGTGGCAGCCATTTTCCACTGCCATCAAAAATTTTGAGATGGCCCAATATCCAAATCTGTTCATAATATGATAGGCTACTAGTGTGCCACATTTGGTGCTTTCCTCACAAAATGCACAATTGTTATGCTATATTTAGCTAAGTTGCCCCACTAACTGAGTGCCGTTCTAGTTTCATTCCTCTTTACGTCCTATCCTCTACCCATGTTTTCTTAGAGGGCATGCACATTCATCTAAAGTCCACTTGATCCCTCCTTGTCTCGTGTCCATCGAAACTCCATCTTCCTCTGTCGTTTTTCCCTCCTCCATGTGCCTCTAACGATTAATACCTTCTCAAATGATGACAAGTATAAATTCAGGAAAATTCTAGAACATGTTAGCATCATTATTTCCCAAGTAGAGCTCACAAAAAATTAATACAAAGTTCAATATATCCTAGCTCTGACATTTTTTGTTGCAGACTCATGATTCGGTACTTGTTTTGTATATATTATCACCTTATGTGTGAATAAGAACCATTACTGTTCGTATAACATCTTCAATCCACTGTATGTTGCTGTATACATGTTGCTGTGTATGTTGCTGTGTACATACAACAATACAGAACTAATGGGATGCCTGCATGGTGGTACTCTCCCGACTATATGATAACAGCCCTCGGTCTAGTATCTGCTATTCCATAATAATGGCTGAATTATTTGTTTTACCTGAAAAAAAACTGATGCACATTTATGCTATCATTGTTCTAAGCCAGGCAAAGAAGTCAGAATTTGGCACAAAATACCATTACGATCACAAATGTGGCCTTTTTATGTCCCACCCCAACAGTGTGACCCCACCATATTTGAGGAGACGTAATGGCCCCAAGACCTAATTCAGTCGTAACATATTTCTCACAAGGAATTATAGGATACAGCCAGGGACAGTTTCTTTCAATATGGTGGATGTTATACTTGTTTTAAATGAAAGAGATATCAATGGCGCTATTTTAGTGTGTTCGGTGATTGCCGACAACCAATCGAATGATCTGACAACATGGTGGTGAAGGAAACTACAGAAAAGATATCCGTGGTTTGGCTGCATTTCCTAATCTCACAGTTGTTGTGGTCATCCGTCTTCCTCGTTGCCATTGTTGTCGTCATCGTCATTGTTGTTAAAAGTCATTCCGCTCAACTCCCAAGTTCTTGGGAAAATAATAATAAGGTTATCGAAAATCATCATTGTGTAATGATAACTTCTTCTTAGGTTGCCTCTTAGTGCTCCTGATGCTCAACCTATTGATCCTCAGCTTCCAGTCCTCTCAATCAAGCATTTATATGTGCAGTTCCTCTGTCTCCAGGTCCATATCCTTCTTCAACATGTTGACGTGGTTGAGAGCTGGTCTGCGCCACTTCAGCCTTCCATGTTAAGGTGTCCAGAGTACAAGATTGGAAACAGGTTTGTTTTGCTGCCGCAGCAATCATGAGCAAACATTATCATAGTGTTGAATGATAACAGGTGGAATTTATCTTTGTAGTATTAAAACGTTTATAAAATATCACCATGACTCTTTTACCTGTAATCAAAGTCTATATTAGTGTTTTTAGTATCATAAACACTGTGCGACATAATTGAAGATTAGCTCCATTTGATAAGTCTGTAATATAGCCACATTCCCCATGGCAAGCTATAGAGAATGTGGTGATATTACCCACCTGTTGGTGGTCATCATGGACGTTCTGTGGTTCAGGTTGGCCCAACAGTGTGGTGAAACCTGTTGCACAGTGCTGAAAAAGTCTGTCATTATAAACAATAACGACTATCAAGCTTTTACCCGATTTGTTGTATAAATCACCTGTTTCTCTGTCATGTGGAGTGAAGTTATTTCTGTGTATTTGACCAATGGATAAATACCATTGGCCAGTGGGTAAAGGTGGATGTGGGGAGGAGTTGAGGTGCAACCACATGAGGGTTCAGGGAATGGAGAAGACGTATTTTCAAAGCCAAATTCTCTGATCGAATTCTCCCTGAATATATCCTTTTTAGATCCTCGTGGAGGATCTCCAAGTCTTACTCACGTTGTTGTTCTTCATCTTCTTCTTGTGGACTTTTTTGTTTCACAGCCTACAGTTTTCATCGAACCTTCCTGAAACTTGGCGTATATATGTAAAAATACCCTGCGCAGACAGTAACCACTCCGATTGTGAAAATTCCTCCTAGAAAAAAAGTTATGACGTCAAAATATCTCCGCTAATGGAAATTGCCTAAAAAATTATCTCCTAAACTAGGCAAGCTTTTTGAATTCTGTTTGCGGGAATCGAACAGGGCATTAGCAGAGATGAATTACCACACATATGATACATCACTATGACGTCATATCAATTTTTATGACGTCATTCCTATTTTTTGAACTTTTTTTGTTTCACAACCCAGAGTTTTCATCGGATCTTCGTGAAACTTGCCATGTATATGCAGAAAGCCCACGTGCAGGCAGTAACCATCTCCGATTTTGGAAATTCTTCCTAGAAAAAAAGTTGACGTCATAATATCGCCGCTAATGGAAATCGCCTATACCATTATCTCCCGAAACTAGGCAAGCTGTTTGAATTTTGTTTGTGGGAATCAAGCGGGCATTAGCACAGATATATAATTTATCGCAAACCTGATACATCACAATGACGTCATATTCGTTTTTATGACGTCTTCATTAGGAGGACGAGGATCTTAGCTCATTTGAGCTTGTTTCTTTAGTTAGTAGATCAAACACCTGTCAGTACCGCTTTCTTGAAACTAATCATTTGCATAACTGACTTTCCCCAAGGCGATGCTTCAATGTGTGTGCCGTCCCCCAGTTGTACGTTAAACTGGGAGTCCCATCTGTCAGCATGAGTTGATGTACAGGATGTTAAAGACACCACGGTCCTTCTCACTTAGGAGGCGAGCTATCGCTGACACCGTGAACAAATCAAAAATCACTGCACACTAAGTAGAGCATCCTACGTCGGAGCAGCGACCCATCCAGCATGGCCAAGAAACTATTTCAACAGAATCGATGCTTCGTTTAGACTTGAGAGCATGGTGGACAAACAGATATTCACAAACTTTTGTTCCAAGTTTCATCAAATTGGGCCAATTCTTTTGAGGTTGGGTCAACTTGGGTGGTGATGGAGTATTAAAAAAGGCCTTCAATTATCTCTTAATGCTCTGAGCAAGTGTGCCAAATATGCATTTGGAAAAACGGAAAACTTATTAGAAATTGAATGACTCATTTACAGCTGCCAGAACTTATTTCGTTCTAATTATCTGTGCCGTTTCTCACGTACACTGTGAGCTCATTACACACTCTGCCTTTCTAACCAACCACATCACCATGTTTCACGTTTTACATCGACACTGTCTCTTGTGTTGAAGTCCTAACCTGCTCAGCCTAGCCAGATGCAGAACAGTGGCAAACGTAGGATATGACTTATTTTTCTCCTGCATAGTACAATAATTAATCCACACCCAGATTGCTCTTTAGCCGCCTTTATTACTGTGACAATTTCCTCTTTGACATCACAGGTGGTTTTATCCCACAATAGAATATCTCTCACTGCTGAGTAAGCAATGTACTGATCATTGAAAGATATGGTGAGAAAATATCAAGCCAAACTTCCATTTCGATGGGTTTTTGCTGGTGGTGCAATTAGGAACCTCACGTCAAGCTGACATTATTCTAATTGCATGGTGCTAATATACTTGCAGGAACTAGTTTCAGATAATAATGAGGCACACCCAGAAACCGTGATCTGTCAAATTGGATTTCCTAATGGCTTTCTTCAGTCAGCATATCCTAACTGCTGTTCGGTAAGACCTTGTATTAGCTGGGGGTGTGCGGCATCATAAAGTTAAGATTCTGTTTCCCAACATTGGGTTGAAGAGTATACCATGTATCCCAGTAGTACTGTCAGGATGTTTCAGTGTTGAAGTTCTGCATCTCTGTTTGTCTTTGTGTTCTTGTCTGTTAAACCACTTGAGAATTGAAATATGACAATTTTTGTGGATGTATGAACAAAAATGTAAGGGCTTTTTAATTTGTTTGAGATCGGACTCTGTGATGCCTGAGCAGGGTTTGGTAATCATAGACCCGCAGCTAATCTTCCCGGCTCTAGTTCTTAACCACGTTTGGGAAAAATAAATAATTAAAATAAGACCTGCTTTCAATTCCTACCAACCTCGAACTTTCCTCGTGTCATGTTGAAATCTGCCTCCTGAAGGACAAATTCATCAATATGGCCAGAAGAAGTCACGGCGTAGATATTTATCCTCGTCGCCGTGTAATGAATCTGGGGTGTGTTCAGTTAATCTACCAAGTTTCTTATAGGGTGCTCGCCAAGTGGCTTACAGACTCAAGCAACCGCTCCATTAGAAACCGTTTATAAGGAACGGCTGGCTTGGCAAGTGCTAGCGAGCTGCTTGGTAACTGAACAGACTCTTGAGCATCTTGACAGCAAGCAGTACATACAAAACGCTGACAAAAGTACAATTTTTTAATTAAAGACTTAAAATATTAATTATGACACTGTCATTGTAATGAAAACATACCTGGTTCAGTTTTCAATGCATTGTTTCGTTTTTAAAATGTACATAGACTCATAGGTGATGTGGACGTTACATTTCATATAACTTTAAAGTATACATGCACATAACTTCTTTAAGTGCACATATCTATACTAATAAATGTGTGTGTGTGTGTGTGTGTGTGTGTCAGTGTGTCTCCTCCATAACTCCAAAACCATAAAACCTAGCAGCCTGAAACTTTGCATGCAAACTAAGGGAACTTCAAGGAAGTGCAAGAGTGAAAATTGGATGTTTGGGTTAATTAAATACCTCTTTTGAGACAATAAAGGTATTAATTTAATTATATCCTTCATCAGATGATCTTCGGCCACCTCGCTGTCTGGGGTCTTCAGGCGTGTCCTGGGTAACCTTGCTGGGGTCTGAAGCCGCCATGTTTTTTCACCTGTTCCACCATGCCTTGACATAGAACAGGCTGCAACGATTTCTGAACGATAAAGTTTTTTTTTTTTTTTACTTTCCTCACTCATATTATAGAATGCCTGTTCATCGTAGCTACAAATCGTTGTATACATCACTTTTGTAAGTGCTGTAGTTTTCAAGTTAGGAGCTTGGAGTGATTTCATGCATTATATGATACAATTTTTCACGATCATTAAAAGTATATCATCGAAATATTATTTCGATTTTGAGGATCGGATATCATCTGAACTAGATAAGTGACGAAATCTGTTGTGAAATCTGATAATTTAAAGAAATAACTAAGCTGATATACCTATTTACTTTAAGCAAGCAAAGCTATGTTCACTCCTTCTCCATAGATACACAAGAAAATGTGAAATTTCCAAAGCATTAAACTTATCTTTTTCTACTGTTTGGAGAATTGTATTGAGTGAACAAAAAATTTAGGAATGTGCCAAAATTAATGAGCTTCATTGAGCTATATGATTTAATGCATTCACTGCTGGACCTCATGCTCTGTCCCCAAGGACTGCCTATCCATAGCGTCTGTCAGATTTGTGTCTATATTTTCGGAGGTTTCGCGATGTGCTCTGCAAGGAATCAAAGCAAATCTGGTAAAA
>CM068954.1:148493325-148504532 GCA_035128595.1 Eptatretus atami
CTTTATTCGTTCTCTACTTGTATTTATGTCCTTTTTTTGGTATTTGTTTAATTTGGCCTCTCAACTCTCCTCAGCAATTATTTGCAGCCAGGAGGGAAGAGAGCACACCCACAAAATGACAACCTCTTCCAAAACACAAACCCCATCAATTGACGATTTTCCCCCAGTTGATTCACCGCTCCAGCTCTCAGCTGATTCAACTACCCAATTGAAAAAAATCTACCTCGCAAGTTTCAGGGTTACCTGCCTCTATTCACATATCAAGTCGCACGGACCGAGTGTAACATTCTCAAATAACCGTACATATACATCAAATAAACTTCCCACAATCAACCTCATTCCCTGAAAGGCCATGCATCACAATTACTGCAGTGTGGCCCAACTCGCAGCGTATATTCCTTGCAATGTAGTGTGGTCGTGTGGTTGGTTGTTCCTCGCATCATGCCCAAAGAAAACTCCCAAATCAATGGATTTTTCCTCAGGCCCCGCACTTACTTCACCTTTCAGCACCACAACAACTTTATTCACTATCTAGCTTGAGTACCCGCAGTTCTCGGGAAAAAAAGGAATAAGAATTGAATTATATCAACCATTGATAGATTTTGGAGCGATCGGGCAAAGTCAAGGTCAAGGTCATCAAAAGTCAAAATGTCTTTACCCTAGCGCGGCATTTATCCAATTTATGGCAACAATGCCAAAATGTTCAGAATCAATGCCCTCTTGTGATATGACATGACACAATGACGTAATAACCCTTATTAGCGTTTGGAGTCAAAGCAGGGGGGGTCACGACATTGCAAAATGTGCGTTTTTAGTCATAACACGTCAATTCGATTCCGATTGCATGAACCAACACCAAAATGTTGGACTTCTTGTTCCCCACCTCTAATACCAATTACAAAAAAGTACAAGGTCAAGGTCAAGTCATAAAAATCAAAATCGTCTTTGCCATAGTGCGGTCGATTTTTTATCCAATTTGCATTGCAAACATGCAAATGTTGTGAATTCAATGCCCAATCTTATGATATACGATATGTACACAGGAATATGTTAACCTTCTATAACCACAATATTAGATGGCAATGTTGTATGGATTAAATACCTCACAATCGACGTTTCTGGGGGAGGGGGCAAAAAAAGTAGCGTTGGCGAAGGTATGCGCTCTACTGAGTGCGCGTTCTATGTTTCACTATGTCCTTCTCTCTGTCATCTGGTAATTTCTCAGAAAAAAAATATGCATCATTTCCCCACGATCCCCCACGATATTGTGTCAATTCACGAAATTCATTGCATTCTGTTCATGCGGCATCTTTTTGTATAGATTGAAAAGAAAAGTTACCTATAACGCGTGGAAACCTTGGACAGTAAATCAGATGCAGGAAAAAAAATCATTGTGTAACATCGGCTGTACTTAACAATTTACAGAGACCTATTGCTTTAACATATACTTAAAATGAGAAGACCTTGTATGCAACTATTAACAAACTTTAACAATTACACAAGAACTGTATTAGTGGAAATGAACAAACACATATGCCATATTGTACTTTAACAATTACAAGGAACCTGTATAGTAAAAGTAACAAACACTACCCATATGTACTTTAACAATACTTTAACAATAGAAGGAACCCTGTATGCTTGGGTAACAATACTTAACAACATTACTTAACAATGAGAAGACCGATGCTTAACAACTTTACAAAGAAGGACTGTACAGTAGTTGTTAAAGTAATTGTTAAAGCATACAGGTCCTTCTCATTGTTAAAGTAATTGTTAAAGCATACAGGTCCTTGTAATTGTTAAAGTACACCGATGTCTACAAATGTCTTTTTCCTGCATCTGATTTATGTCCAAGGTCTTCCACGAGTCTTAGGTAACTTTTCTTTTCAATCTATACAAAAAGATGGCCGCATGAACAGATCGCAATGAATTTAGTGAATTGAATACCTATCGTGGTGGGAATCCGTGGGGAATGAATGCATATTTTTCTGAGAAAATATACCAGAAATGACAGAGAGAAGGACATGTAGAAACTAGAACGGGCACTCAGTAGAGCGCATACCTTCGCCAACGCTACATTTTGCCCCCTCCCCCCCCAAGAAACCGTGATTGGAGAGGTATTTAATCCCATATGCACAAATCTGCCAATCTATATGGTATTGATGGCTTAAACATTAAATTCCTGATGTGCATATCGTATATGCATACAGATTGGGCAGTTGAAATTCACAACATTTGGCATCTGTTGCATGCAAAATGGATTATACAAAATCGACCGCACTATGGCAAAAGGTGACGTTTGACCTTTTCATACCTACGCCTTGACTCTTTGTACTCTTAATTTTGAATTGTATAGAGTGTGGGGAAACAGAACATGTCAACATTTTGGTGTTGGATTCATAGCAAATCGGAGACAGAATTGACTGATATGACTAAAACCGCACATTTGCAATGTCCGTCTTACCCCCCCTGGACCTTTGACTCCTCCAACCGCTATAAGGGTTATTACGTCATTGGTTCATGTCACATACACAAGATGGGCATTGATTCTGAACAGTTTTGGCATTATTGCATGCAAATTGATACAAATTGACCGCGCTAGGAGTAAAAGACGATTTTGGACCTTTTCATGACCTTGACCTTGACCTTGACCATCTGCTCCAAATCGTAATCAAATGTCCTCGTGATTATAACCAATTATCCCACCAAATTGCCTGGATTCAAGTGCAATACTTTGGAGTATGCGAATACAACAAACAACAGAACACACATATTCACAAATAAATAAATACACAGCGATCAAAACATAACCTTCGCAACAAATTTTGCGAAGGTAACAATACAAGGAATGTATCTGCCAGTTTCCACATTTGTCTGCATGTCAGTCCGTTATCGCTCTGTCGTTGTGTTGAGTGACATCCTCAGTTGTTGATCCCAAGGTCTTCCATCAGGTTCAATATCTGTACTTGAAAAATAAATTACAATTTTATACATCTGAAGAAAATCTCAACAGATATCTATCAGATCTGATGAGAAACCATATAGGTGTATGTAATAATAATATGTAATAATAATAGGTGTATGTCCATATAAACCATATGTGGGGAGTGCATGTCCAAACGTTACGGAGAGTTACATGGGGGGGGTGTTTCCAGTGTCATTACATAAGGCTATTAACCAATGACTATTTTGTTTATCTCACTAATCATGTCACAGTTTTTGCATTCACATTTTACATTATAAAAACGACATCAAATAAATTGGGGAAAATTGTAGCGTGTGGTGTTGTATTGCATTTGTCGCAGGTTGTTTTATTCTGCCTGAATGACAGTCAAACAAAATTGAAAATCATTCCAAATAGGAAATTTACTGTTTTTAGGGACGTCATAAAGGACACAAACAACAGGTATGAAGAATTAATGTAACGTATTAGATGAGGTGGTGGAAATAGCCACTGCGTCAACAGCTGGTAAACTTCGGAATTTTTTCTATTTTTACATGACCTTTACAATCTTTATTTTATTTAAATTGAATTATTTACTTGAATATTGTATAACACAAATCACCTTTCTACTGCTTCCAAAAAGCTCCAGTTTTGAAATCCTTGGACATGTTAAATATGGTGGTGTATAAGCTGCTTCAACGGCGCTAAACGTCCGAATTTTGTGTTTTTATCCAACCTTTAAAATCACTCATGAGGAATATAGTTTCATTATACTACAACACAGATAATTTGTGCATTTTAGAATGATTTGTACAACTTACAGGACTTTGATATATTTCTAGTGATAAAATCAAGTTTTTTTATTTATTCTGTCCATTTATTCAGGACATTAGCAAATATGATCAATCACCAACTTCTTATTAACCTCCGCCATCGAAGATGGATGGAGGTTACTGTTTTCACCCCTTTCTGTTTGCTTTGTTGTGTTGTTGTTTGAGCTTCCCGTCCTTGTTCGTGATTCAAGGTTATATCTACGTGATAAAACTCTCTCGTACGGATTCGACGATAACTATGTTAGGTGGGTGGTTTAGGTATGTGCTATGTGATGATGCGCATTAGTAGTGTTGGGATCGTGTCGCAGAAATATGTCGCGAATATGTCGCGCGTATGTGCGGCCATTTTTGAAGAAAAATTGTGATTTTTTTTTGCATTTGGCTACATTGTGTAATGTGAGTTCTAGACCCCCCGCCCCCAGGGATAAGATGACCTCGCCCTCCGCCTCAAAGAGAGAGAAAAATTGTTTTATTGTGATTGTTCTACAACCGTTTTTAGAGTGACTTACACCCCCTCCCCCTCACGCCCCGGACAAGAATAATAACACAATTGTTAGATAATCCTCATTTTTTGTTTGTTGCATTATTCACTACTACATAGTTTTGATATGTAGTATGTACCACTCTCACCCGCCAAAGAATAATTGTCACCCCCTCCTCCCGAAATAATAAGATCTTTCTTTTGTGATCTTCTACATCGATATGTCTTAAGTGATCTGTCCTATTAACCACCCCCATTAACCCAAATTAGAACTAAAGTATTTGATTGAAAGGCCCCCCAATAACAAATAGATTTAGCAGAAAAGAATTTTTTTTGTTGCATTGGTGTACATGTATTGTGACAGTGATATTTTCATCCCCCCCCAAAAAATTTAGAGAAACAAATATTTTTTTTTTGCAATTATTGACATATTTTACAAGTGATTTCCAACGGGCCCCCCCAAAAGTAGAATAAAAGTGTTTGAGCAGATAAACAAAATTTTTTTTGCTTGCCATTTTACAGTCGTTTTAAGTGATTTCCAACCTCTCCCCCCATAAATAGATTAAACATTCTTACCCCCCCCTATCTGCCCTCTCTGATATATGAATTATGAAGAAAATAATTTTTTTTTTTTGTGCATTTCTAAACCACTGTTCATTAATGCTTTCCAAACCACCCCCCCCCACCAAAAAAATATGTTGTAAGAGAAAAAAAAATTTTAGCCATAACCTTTGTCTTCTTCAAACAATATTGATTTTTTACTATCTTTGCAATTTTTACTATGGTTGTTACTCTAGGTTAATTTTATGTTCCAACCCCTCACCCCCCCTCTCCACGAAAACCAATTAGGAGAAACGAAAGAATCGGAGAGAAATATATACTATAAAAACTGTGGTGGCATGCACGTGTTGTGTGTACATAGTCATCGTGGAGATAGATTGAGTATACGTGTGCACTTGTAGGTTGTACTCCCAAGCCAGTTATTAGCGGCGGAGGTTTTGCACTCTCCCGAGTGGCTGCACCCTCTTAGGGCTACCTTTTCCCAATGTAAAGGTCAGCAAAGGACTCAGCAAGAGTATGTCAGTCAGCGTATCTTCTTATTATATAATTCCACTTTATATCATAAAAGTATAAGAGATACCTACATAAGCTGAAGTGTGAGGGGCCAATTTACCTAACTTATGATCATAAGAAAGCATGTTGAATGATCATACCTGCGTCTTGTGAACCTTTACATAGAAAATAAGAGGGCGCCTTTGCTGGTGGTAGAGATCTTGAAGTTGGGGTAGAAACAACTCCATGCACATCGCCAGGGGAGCACAACCACCACTGTGTCAATGTAGGGATTATGCTCTTGCAACCCTCCTGCCGCAATACTGCGGGTCACTCAAATGTGTACCTATTGCTTAATCAATTAAACATCAGACAAGCGCCTTGCCAAATGGCTTTCGATAAGTAGGACATAAAATACAGAGCACATATGTCAATGGCAAAGTAGTCCATTTTATGAGGTTTTCATACAGAGACAATATATGTTACTATAAACCGCTGGGACTTGTAACATCAACTCCACGGAGGCACTGCACAATGCACTTTTACAGAGAAAATTTGCATCCCCAACACCCTCCCGAACCTCCATAACTATCAATTTTATTTAACGCGAAAATCAGATACCGAGGCACACCCGAGTACAATCAACTAACGTCAATCAACTGATGTGATAATTGGAGTGTATACAAGTCCAGCAGCTAAGGAGTGCTACAGGTCAAACCACACACACACACACACACACACACACACACACACACACACACACACACACACACACACACACAAAAACACATACATATATATCTATATATAGTACTAACAGGGGTACCCAACGTTGCCGTTGCCAGGCAATGTTGGGTCCCAACTCTCACCTTTTCCTCTCCATCCTCCCCCCTTCCTCCTCCTCCTCCCGCCCTACCCCCTCCCTCCAGACTCCACCCCACCACTTCCCACCTCCTCCTACCCCACCCCGTCCCTCCACCTCACATCCATCCGGACTCCAACCCCACCCCATCCCTTCCTCCTCCAACCCCACCCTTACTCCCCTCCCTCCGTACCCCAACCCCACCACTTATCCCATCCCTCTGTACTCCCATCCCACCACTTCCCTCTCCTCCTCCCACTCCACTCCTTCCTCCTCCACCACACCCCTTCCCTGCATCCTCCCATCCTCCTCCCACCTCCACCCTTGTCCTCCCTCCTCCACAAAATACTTTTTGCAGGTTTTAACACCGTTTGGGAAAAATAAATTATCTTGTATATTATTTCCGAGTTTGTGGTTTCGTGTCGCGCTATCTCCGACTTTGTTCTGCGCTCGAGTAACGTGATATTCGGCTTACATTATCTCAAAGACCATATGAGGTGCATGGTACAAAAAAAGTAAATAAAATGTTCTGAAACAGTGAAATCGTATTCCACTTACTGCATTAAAGTAAAATTACTACAACTCTGCATCGTTCCTTTTCTCAAACACACCCACCCCAACATGTCGCGCAGAGCGCGGGTTATGCTAGTTAAAAATAAAAACCCACTTTTGATTCTAACCAACCTCTAACTTGCCTCGTCACCTCCAAATTGCCATGTGTCATGTCAAAGTCTTCCCCTAAAGGACAAATTCATCGATATAGCTGAAATAAATTGGGTATAGATGTTTATCCTCATCACAATCCATACTATAATGGAGCTAAGTGTTTCTTATCTCCTCCTAGACAAAGCGTCAACAGTCCACGAAACTCAGCTATATTGTACTTAGTATACATGACTCTGGATCGCTATACTTTTAGCTCGCTTTCACGAGCGAATGAGCAAAAATTATGGGGGTTAAAAAGTGAACCCGAGGCCGCCGAGTATTGGCTATGCAGCTCGAGGTACATCACAGAACATGATTGGTCCAGTGCTATCACGTGCCTACCACAGAACAGACCAGTGATGGCAGGTTTATCGTACTATAATTCACCGTCTGTCTGTCTGTCTGTCTGTCCCCAGTACGGCAAAAACGGCTGAACCGATCGCAACAATTTTTGGGTGTGTAATTCTGGGACCCCTTGGAGTAAAATAGGCATAAATATAATAACATGAACCCCTTGACGGCTCCCGTAGGGAGCGGGTGCTTCTAGTACTATTTATGGAGCGAAGTGTTTCTTATCTTCTAGACGAAGCATCAACGGTCCACGGAACTCAACTATATTGTACTTAGTGTACATGACTGGATTGCTATACTTTTTAGTTCATGAGTGAAAGTGTACATACTCGCTCATTATCGCCTGTTACTAGATTTTCAAAACAAATGCTGTGACAACATATTCGGTGTCTCCGCGTGACTATCTTCAATTATAACCCCATAAAAGCCACTCAGGAATCAACGCCTCATTCGGAAAAAATGGCACGCGAAAAAGGAACGGAATCACGACCGCAGATCTCCGAACCGCGAAGGACAAGGAAATCACGTGACCACCACCACCACCACCTCTGCCACCCGTCCATGGGATGGGTGATGTGCTAGTGTAATAAATCTGGTGTGTGTTCAGTTCCCAAGTTTCTTGTCGAGTGCTTGCCAAGCGACTTAAACACTCAAGCAAACATTCAAACAAAACCGTTGATAAGGAACAGCTGGCTTGGCAAGCATTAGCTAGCTGCTTGGTAACTGAACACACCCCTGTACATCTGGACAGCCTACAGCACATACAAAACGCCAACAAAAAGACATTAAAAAAAAAAAAAAGTGAAATACTTCAAATATTAATCATGAATAATTATAAAACGTACCTTGTTCAGTTTTAAACGTGTTTTTTAGTTTTTACAATATACATAAACTCAGAGGTGATGTTGAGTGCATGAAAGTGTACGTGTACATTTCATATAACATTGCTTGTGACACTGGGGGAGATAGACGAAGGTGTGGCCTGTAGAATGGTCGACACTTATGACCCACAGACACGAACTCAGCTTTATACATGAGAAGATGAGTATGATCTATGATGATAAGGATAAAAGAAAGTTTCCCAATTATTTTATAAGTTACTGAAACGTTCCAACCTGTTCTGTAATATTACTATGCAAACTAGAAATCTCCAAACCAAGATGTCATCCCACGAGATAGTTTCCCCCAAAAAGCAACAAACATGAGTTGAACCAACCTGAATTTGACGACCAAATCTGAGCGAATTCACGGGTGGAACTTTCTAGACCTTTATCCAAGCCTTTTATGTTGACTTGTGTGACCTTTGCATGGAACCTTCTGGTCCTATGTTGATCTCTCTGCCACCAATTGTAAAGATGCAAGTTTCAGACTATTGTTCCATCATTGCATCGCTTGGCGGATGAAGAAGTGTGGATGCCTCTCAACGGATGAGTTTATTTAAGTTTCTTTAACACGAGATTCTTCAAAATTCAAAAATACATAAACTGTACTTTAAAACGTGCTGTTGTCTTCATCCAATTTGTCTGCTCGCCTGTCTTTCTCTAATTTTAATTCCACCTCGCAAATTGTCCCACTTGTTGTGACTCAGTAATTCCCTCTTTCGTTAGTCCACTGGATCTTCAGGGATGATAAGCCATTCCTTCCCCCTCCCAGAGCCACAGCATTCAACCCCTCCCACAACAGACAACCACCATGGTTCCTGTCGCTATAATTTGCCCTCCAAAATGCTCACTCCCCATCGCTTGGGAGCCCGCGCTTGCCCGTCTGCTGTCGTAGCGATAAGGAGAGTTGCTAAATAGCTCCTCGTGCCGTTTTAATCCAGTGATTATCAGGCACAGGGCAGGGCATATTGTACGTAACACACACTGTTGCTCATGGACCTCTGGTGGCCTCCTGTTTAGTTAGGCATAAGATGATCTCGGGCAGCAGACAGGAGAAGAGGAGAGGGAAACAAAGAAGGAAAAGCTTTGTACAAGTCATGTCATTAAGCCTTTCACCAAAACTGCAGATCAGGAAGACAGATGCAGAAAAAAACTAGAAGGGCACTCGGTAGAGCGCACACCTCCGCAACGTAAGGCCTGATCCATGAGAACATATCGGGCCCAATACATTTTTGAGATATAGTGCTATATATCGTTTTTGGTCCTATCTCTCAATGGTGATGAATCACTTACAAATTAAACAATCCTCATATCCAGATCCGGATTCGGATCTTCAACAAAATCTAATCATTTCGTCCTTGTCACACACCAAACCTGTCCACAAAATTTCATCCGGATACGTCCACAACTTTTTGAGATATCCTGTACACAGACAGACAAATAAACAAACAAACAGACAGAAAGGGGTGAAAACATAACCTCCTTCACCTTCGGTGGTGGGATTAATAACAGGCAAAGATGTACGATATCAAACCATTTGCTCTAAAAACGCTTGCCGAGAAAAAGTACATGATGCTACAACACAATACGATGTCATTATGATAGATTGCTGAGACTAATGTGAATGGTGGGTTAATGGGCCAACAACATGTAAATGTTCGGTCTAACATTACAACAAAGAAATCCTAACTGTAGGCTTGTGCATCCCAGAAGGTATACAAGAAAAGGGTGGAGGAAATGCAGCATAAAAGGAAGTCAGAGAAGAGGCTGAACAGAACGACGAAGGAGGTTGGGGTGGGGAGGGATAGATCAGTAATCAGGGAGGTGATGACAGATGACTGGAACAATAGGTAGGGGGTGTGAATCGACATTTCTGCCATTTTTTTCGTGGAGTTCTAACTATTATATAACAACTAGTAGGCCAGAACCAGTGGGAAACCCAAGGGCATAGACATGTATGGCATTTGGACATCTTGAGTTGGATGATGCATGTAGAGTTCCAAAACAATGGGTACTGGCAATTCGGCAGATCCAGAACTGATGAAACGTAAACAATTTATTTACTTCACATAATATGTGAATACATGTTCATCCACATGTGAAATACAGTTTGTTTACCAATCGTTTATATGCACACCATTCAGCCTTGAAAATTCTGGCTAAAAACGAAATTACATTCAACAACCTTCCATTTTGTGTGTAGCATCAAGGCAGTCAAAAGGACAGGTTGGAGTTTCTTTTAATTAAAGACTTCAAATTTTAATAATCACTATTTCCTTTCCTCTGCATGGGTTGGAATCAAAATATAATTTTTCTTTTTTTTTCTTCTGGAAAGAAGGTATCCATTGAATGAAAAGTACCGAAAATGCGGTTTGAAATCGGAAATCCCCAAAGTTCGAGGGGCTGTGGGTGAACAAAGATCTAGATCGAAAATCCGGCTCGATCGTTTGTGCACAATGTATTCCAGACGATTAGTGTGAATTTTCATGACCATCCAACCATAACCCTAGATTATAATAGAATAAAAAAGGAAAAGAAGAAGAAAACATCCAAGACACAACCATCGAGTCCTGACGAAAAACATTCACGAAAGAGATGGTGGCAATGCCAATCTCACCAAGGTGAGCAACCACCTTGAAATACAAGACAAAGAACGAGAACGGCACTCGGTTGAGCGCATAGCTCTGCCAGGCTGAACAGTTGACGTGTTGTATCCCACTGATCGGCCATGTCTTCATTCGGACCATAAACAAAATCGAATCGGCTTGTTCTTGTCACCTACCCAACTCATCCACCAAGTTTTGGCATAACCTGTCCAAACCTTTTTTTAAATGTCATGCTATTAGTAAGGACCTGCGGAACACCTGCTACGTAATGTAAAACGTGACTTTAAGACCTCAGCTCTTCCACCCCCACCCTCACAAACCCCAAGTCCTCAACCTCTGCCTCCCAACCCCAAGTCCTTAATCTCAACCTCCCACCAACCCTAAGGCATCAATCCCCTCCCACTCCAAGCCTTCTTCAACCCCTTTCTCCCTCCTGACCACAACCACTCAACCCCCACCCCACAAAGCCTCAACCTCCCCTGCCAACT
>CM068954.1:148511032-148550020 GCA_035128595.1 Eptatretus atami
TTTGAGAGAGATTATTATCACAAGATACAAGTTATTCGTTCTTGATTTATTTTTACATCTCTGTGTATCACAAATAGTTGTATTATATCTCAATGCTTATAACATTTAGGTTTTTTTTTGAAGTTTAAATAACCCGATTATATCTTCTTTTTTGAAGGACCAGCATAAAAACCTTGTGAGAGTCAATGATACTCTGTTGAAAACTGACTTTGTGAAAATTATTAAATTATCATAATCTAAAAAGTTGGGAGTCAGGAGCATCTTCAAAAGTAAGCAGGTTTCTACATCGCTTGAACCAACTATGAGACATCTATAATGAAGTTGGAAGATTTTTATGACTTGTTAAATTTTATCTTTATTTCTCAAAATGGGTAAAAATTCATTCATTTATATATTTTGGAAAACAGGTTATTAATTTATTATTGGCTTTTTTAGAAACTCTATATTTTATCCTAAGTTCAGGTTTAATTTCAAGATAAATCCATTATTTTATTATGCAATTCTTGTGTTGATATTTCCCGGAAAATGACAATCGTGAATTTAATATATAACAACAATCCTTTTGAACATTTTCTCTAATACGTTCAGTTTCTTCCCCTGTAAGAAAGGTGTGTTATCACCCTCATACTTTACATTCATTTCTCTAATCAATCTTGTTAAAGTAAATCATTTTTGGTGTAAATCTAAAAGAATTTATTTTCCTTTTTATAGTTTTTTATTATCATTAATTAGAAGATTAATCACAGATATACATTGTTTATAGCTTTTGACGCTGTGTTTATCCCACTACTATCACACGCAGGACAATTCTCAAATTTGTCAAATGGAGAATCAGGGAAGTCAAGCAATTTATAAAGTTAAAACTTTACTTAAACTAAAGAAAAAAAAAAAAAAAAATAAAAATTCATCTTCAGAATGCATCTATAAAACTATCATAATCTTCAAGATCTTCAGTTAATATTGACTCAAATTTAATTAGTAGAAACAACATTACCATTGATAATATATATCCTTTTTTCATTTACAGATTCAACTACAACATTTTTTCATATTAAAGGTAATTTTAAAATGATCCTAACTACTATTGAACAAATGTCATTCACCTGATATCATTAACATCCTTATTTTCATCAGGATTTACACTTAGGTTGTTTGTTTTTTTAAAAAAAATACAAATTTCTCCTTGCATATTACAGATGTCTTATCTTTCTTTCTAAAGCTTCATCCATAAGGTTTATATTTTTGATTACTTTTTCTTGTTTCATTGCTTTTTCTAGTTGTTGAAATATTAACCAGAAGGAGAGGAGAAACTTTTGTTAGAAAGATACTTTAATCTGATGTTCTTCCAGGTTATATACTAAAAGCCCTTCCACTGAAGGAAATCGAAGAACTCATCTTATCCACCATAATTGTTTTTATCCAATAGTTTTATATTTATCTTTGTTCCATAGTTTACATCCTTGACATATTTCTCAGTATCTTTACAAATTTGAAAGAGATTGATTGAAAAACTTCGGTCTTGTTGGTCTGGAAACATTATATTTATTAAGTGAAAAAAGTTGAGGATAAAATGGTTAAGCACAGGATTCCACCTATAAATTAAACGAATTTTCATCAAGAAAATTTTAGTTTAAGCAAAGTTTTATTATATAAAGTATGGTGAATACAACGTACTGCGATGTTTGTATCACGAATATAAATATTTATAAAAAAACACCTTCGAACCAACAAACACGCATTTAATCTATTTCATCTAATATCCTCCTCTTAGTGGAAAGAAAACAATGTGATATCTGCTCAAAGGATGTTTTGAAGATAGTTATAAGAATCACCTTCAATCACAAAAACACAAGAAAAATGAGTTTAAAGTAAAGGGAGACTATTATATTGAAAAACACTGATGGGGCATTAAAGGCATATAAAAATAAGGATTTTTCAATTGGAGACCCCCGGTCCATCGATCAAAACTGGGAATCAATTGAAATAGTGAAACCTGATGTTTGAAAAAGGATTAAAAAGACATTAAAAGAAATGAAAACTTTAAATTTCTACATGGGAGTGAAAATGAATATTGAAAAGACAAGATGAAGAACAAACTCCTTATATGAGAACAATCGTTCATTTATAACATCATTCAAGATTTTTGAATAGTGGGGTTTATGAAGAACTATTCAAGACAAGAGGAGGATGTTGATTAATACAGTGGTAGAAGTGGATTAATATTTTAAAAATCATCTTTTAAGTATACACATTCTAAAATCAAACCCCTTAATAGCTTCTTTCTATATTGAATTACCAAAAGAAATAAAAACTAAAGAAGGCAGTGTAATATTAAGAACAATATAATAAATGTTTCTTTCTGGTCTGTTCTTGCTACTGACATCCACCAAATTGTAATTCAGAAAAGAAGTAAAACAATATATGAAATATGAGAATACCTTTGGACATTAAAATTTTAAATTCCCAATGCCACTAACAGATCATCTAAATGTGAGAAAAAGATATCTTTCTATTAATGTATATGGATTACCTGAAACCAATACAAACCAAAGTTCAAATATTAAAAATTTCAAAACAACTTATAAAAATGAAGAAACAACACAGTTGATCTTTTATATAGTGTTGGAAAAGGATTCCAATATACATACATCAAATAATTTATCAAGATTAATCTTCTTCTCAGGTATTCAGAACGGGCCAAACAAAATTATATCCTGTAAGCATGTCTTAATTCATTTCATACAAAAGAACGATTAGAACCAAACCATTTTCCAAAAAAAATTATTTTTTGTTAAGGTTAAATCATAAAATTCAAAAAAAGCTGTAATTACAATGGCCTAAACCTCCCAACCCCCCCCCCACATGGTGAAAAGATTCTTTTGAGATTATATTAAATTCTGATCAGCACCCATTTGTATATTACGCTGTGATTTGAATGTATCCGAAAAAAAAGAATAAAATACTGCTTTCTCCTAATCCAAAAGATCATATTACAAATAAATATCAAAAACATATTCCTTGTGGTTTCTGTTATTATAATCAAATCATCTGTTGGAGAAAAGTATATAAACTTGAACATCTATAGTGGAAAAAAAGCTTCACAATGATTTGTAAAACGATTAGAAAAGGATTGTATAAACTAACTAAATTAATGAAAGGAAACAATATGAACCGATGAAATTAACGAAGAAGAAAAATTAGAATTTAGACAAGAACAATATCTGTCCATATTTGTGAGGAGGAAGATTGAAGGGTCTAAAGTAGATCATTCGTCATCTTACTGATAAATATAGAGCGTCCTGCTCATTCCTTGTAATTCTTAATTATAAAATTCCTTCTTTATCCAGTCTTTCTTCACAACAGCGCAACTATGATACACATCTAGTTATAAATGAACTTTCAAAAACACCAGGGAAATTTCTGCCATAACAAACACAAGTCAAAAGTATATTTCATATTACAAAAATGATATTCACAAAACCTTTCACTCGTATTAGGTTTCTAGATTGCTTACAAGTTTATGGGAACACCACTAGCCTATCCTAGCATCAAATCTAAGCTCCACGGGTCGTTTCCAAATCTTAACTCATATCTTTCCAAAAAGGAAATTCTAACTAAAGAGGAATTCAGATTAAAGAGAATTCAAAGTTAAAGAGGAAATTCTAATTAATGAGGAAATTAATGAAGAAATTCTAACTGAAGATGAAATTCTTAATTATAAAGAAAATTCAAACAATGAATGAAAATTCTACTAAGAGGAAATTCTGATTAAGATGAATTCTGATTAAAGAGAAAATTCTATACTAGAGAGAAATGCAAACAAGAATTGAAATTTCAAATAAAGAGAAAATTCTTACAAGTAAGGGAATTCTATCCTTATGATTATATGGATTCATTTATGAGATTTAAATAAACACAACTTGCCTCAAAAAGAAAGTTTCTATAACAACCTTGATGAAGAAAAGATAAGTGATAAGGAATATAAACACGCACAAGAAAATATTTAAGCATAAAGAACCTTGGAAGAATATCATGATTTGTATCTAAAAAACAAATGTTTATTGTTAGCTGATGCGTTTGAAGCTTTAGATCACTCTGTCATAATAAAAAATTGTTATGGATTAGATCCTGCCCACATTTCACAGCTCCTGGTTTAGCTGGAGTGCATGTTGTAAAATGACAAAACAGATATAGATTTAATCAGTGATGTAGATATGCTTTTGTCATGATGAGAAGTCTAAAGAGAGGTGGAATATCACAAGTATGTTCAAAAGAATGCTAAAGCCAAATAATAAATATCTTCCAAATTATGATAGCTGAAAAAAGATTAGTAATTATTTGATGTATTTTGATGCTAATAATTTGTATGGATGGGCAATTCTCAAGTCTCTGCGCTTATTGCGTTTAAATTAGAGTGGGTGGAAGAAAAAGATTATATTAGAAAAGGCTTTGATGAATATTTATTTTTCTCAAGAGGAATTGAATGAGCGAAGAAGAAGGTTATTATTTTGAAGTTGATTTGAGGTACCGAGTGAGTCTTCATAATAAGCATAAAGACCTTCCTTTTGCATGTGAGAAAGAAACCCAAAGAAAGAATGGTTAAGGATATCATAAAAGTTTTTAATATTTAAAGGCAATATCAACAGAAATAGTTATTAACAAATTCTATGATAAAGATGGATATGTTTTGCATCAGAGGAAAGCTTGAAACAGTTTATGAGAGAAGATTTGCAGAGTAGCTAAAATTTTCATTGGAGTTTTTAAAATTAAACAAAGTCCTTGCCGATGAAAAGAATATATTAAATTCAATACAGGATATGAGAACAAATACAAAGTAAAATATTGAAGGGATTCTATAAATGATGAATAATCGCTGTCTTTGGAAAGACAATGGATGAATAGTTAGAAACAGGCAAAACATTAGATTTGCATCATCTTGGAAAGAAGCTTCAAAGTTTGATAAAATAAACCAAGTTTTAAGATGAGAATGAGGTTTTTTCAGAGAAACTTTTCTGCTATTTCATATGAAAGAAAAGTATTGTAATGGATAAAACCAATTTATTTGGAACAGCAGTTTCTGTGATTATCAAATATATTGTGTATGATATTTGTATAATGGCTAAAGAAGAGTTATGGTTGAAAATTTTTCCATCTGTTGTATTATGGACACTGATAGTTTTATACCGAGATATAAAATGATTGATGTTTATAAAAGATATGAAGGAAAAATATTGAAGTTATATGATACAAGTAATTTTAGGTAAGAAGAGTGAGTTATTTCAAAAAAGAATGAAAAAGGTTATTGGTAAGTTAAGGATGAGTTGCGTGAAAAGTAATTAGTGAGTTTATTGGATTGAGAGCAAAGGCATATGCTTATAAGTATGGTGATCAGTATGATAAGAGTTAAAAGGAATAAAGAAATTAATGTAATAAAGAAATCAATAACTTTATAGCAAAATTATAAATGTTTGATGAATAAGAAAGAAAAATACAGGTAAATCCCCCGTTCTCGCGCGGGGTTACGTTCAAACCTTCCCGCCCGCTAAGTGAAAACCGCGAATGAATGGACGCCTCCCCAAAAAATCGACTCGTCTGGTTCTGGACGGTTTGGAGTGATTGGGTCTGAGGTGCCTGAGATCGATAGTCATGGTCGTGGGTCGGTTTGCGAGTGATTGGGTTCTGAGTGGCCGCGAGATCGACCTAGTCTGGTCTGGATCGATTTGGCTAGTGATTGGAGTTTGAGTGCGGAGATCGACCTAGTACTGGTCTGGTCGTTTTGGAGGTTGCTGCGGTACGACAGGTGCTCGTCCAACGGCGGCAAACCTTTTCCATCCCGAAGCAATATCGGCACCTTTACCTTAAACCTTCTCCTTGAGAGCGTCCCAGGACCTTCCTCTGGCGCTACGGTTCCTTGCCAGAAGCCTTAAAGGTGCAGGCGTTATGGGCGCATCGTGCGGGCTTGAGAGAAAAACGTTAGAAAATATTCGAAGTCACAAGCGGAAACTTATGTCTCGTCGTTTGTGGACGTCGAGCACCACGCGTCTATAATTTATTGTCTAGATCAATTTATATTTTATATTATTATCTTCGCGACTGTACGGGTGGAATCCGCCAGAAAAAAATTAGTAACGTTCCAACGGAAAACCCTCGCATGAACCGGTGCGCGCGAATAGTCGTGAACCGCCATGAGCGGCGTTTGACTGTATAGAAAAATAGAATACAATAAGAAGTTTATAACATAAAATATACCAGCTGAAGAAGTATAATAAAAAGTCATTAGGAGCCTTTGAGGATAAGAGATTTTTATTTTAGATAATGAATTCAGATTGTGTTCCATATGGATATTGTAGGATAGAGTGTATAGAATAGATTGTGATTTTAAACGATGGGAAGTATGGTTAGGCGTTTTTAAGGGCTACCAACGCGTTTTTCAACAATATATGTCAAATGGTACAAACCAAGATTAATCAAACAAAGAGTGGAGAAAATCTGTCTTGGTATATAAATGAAAACCATAATGAAATGTTGAAAAATATCAAAAAGTCTTATTGAAAAAAACACTGAAACAAAGGTAAATAAAAACAAATAAGCGAATCAAATTAAAAATCAGTAAGTTAGAGGATGTAAAGAAAAAAATTTAATATCCTTGAATGGACTGAAAACTGTGAGTGGTTATCAATTTGAACAATGTAAAACAATTTACTATAATCTCAAATGATATGTGCTCAGGCAGATGGTCAAACAAAGCAGTAAGAGAAGTTATCATTCATAATGCGACAAAAAGGGATATCTTAAAAAAATATAAAATTCAAATGTTTATTTTTAAATTAATTTACGATGGGGATTTTGTGCAAGAAAATTAAAGCGACTTGAAAGGAATTTGAGAATGAACAAATCTTTATAGGTTCAATGACGTGAGCTAAACAATTCATTGTTATTTGAAAAAAAGTGCCCCGAGGCCTAAAGAGAGAGGCTATTAAAATTCTCCATTCCACTTACAGTTTTAGATATTCTTTAGAATCACTTTAACCAATCACATTATACTTCTACTTGAACAAATTCTTTATCTTATTGCATTGGCTATTTAAAACAAGTGCCCCTAGGTTAATAAGGGGAGACAAATAAATAGTACCTTGGAGAGAAAAGAGATGTTTATTTTTAGGGAAAAAAAAAATATGATCGCTGAAAATCCCCCATTCACTTACATGGGGGAAAAGTGAGCCAGAATCATTATATTCACCCTACTGACGCTCACGCTGACGCTGACGCTCACGCGGTGGTATCGCGAAAGCTCTCTGTTCTTCGAACAGGCGAGCTAAAAATAATAAACTTTCAAACCGCGTTACCAGAAACAACAACCACACAGGCCATTCCTTCGCTCTCGCGTGGCCCATATGTGCGTGTCCATAAGTGCGTGGCCGTACGTGAAAATTTTTTTTAAAAAACTTTCAAACCGCGTGCCAAAAACAACAACCACACAGGCCGTTTCCTTCGCTCTCGCTGCCCCTACGTGCGTGGCCGTACGTGCAAAAAAAAAAAAAAATAATAATCTTTCAAAACCGTGCGCCAGAAACAACAACCACACAGGCCGTTCCTTCGCTCTTGCGATGCCCATACGTGCGTGTCCATAAGTGCCGTGGCCGTACGTTGAAAAAATTTTTTAAAAACTTCAAACCGCGTGCCAAAAACAACAACCACACAGGCCGTTCCTTCGCTCTCGCGTGCCCCTACTGCGTGGGCGTATGTGCAAAAAAACTTTAAAAAACTTTCAAACCGCGTGCCAGAAACAACAACCACAAAGGCTTCCTTCGTTCTCGCGTGCCCGTACGTGCGTGACCGTAGAGTGCAAAAAAAAAAAAAAAATAACTTTCAAACGCGTGCAGAAAGAACAACCACACAGCCCGTTCCTTTGCTGTCGCGTGCCCTACGTGCATGGCCGTATGTGAAAATAAACAAACAAAAAAAAAACTTTCAAAACCGCGTGCCAGAAACACAACACCATGCAGGCCGTTCCTTCGCTCTTGCGTGCCCATACGTGCGCTGTCCATAAGTGCGTGGCCGTACGTTGAAAAAATTTTTTTAAAAACTTTTGTGAAAAGTTTTTGTTGTGCCGTACGTGTACGTGCCGTGGCCGTAAGTGCAACAACAAAAAAAAACTTTCAAACCGCGTGCCCAGAAACAACAACCACGCAGGCCATTCCTTCGCTCTCGTGTGCCCGTACGTGCGTGGACGACGTATTGGCCGTACGTGCAAAAAAATCAGAAGAGTTAGGTGTCAAAGCCACCCAATGCTTGCCTGTTTATACATTTATCGTTTTTAAAAGACTAGTCTAATAATATTTTATAAAAAGCATTCAGTGAAGTCTAATCCAAATAATTTTAAAGCAATATATGTATTTTTATATCGTATCAGTAAAAAAGTGTGGTAGATAAAAAACATTAGAAAGGAAAAAACTTTAACGTTGATGTGCTACAAAAAAGTTAAGTCAAAACAGCGTCAAAAATTTAAACATTTGAAAATTATTTTTAATTTCAACTTCACTACATCAATAATATACCCCAAAGGAACCTCCATGCCAAATATCAGCATCCTAGTACACATATTAAATGAATGGCAAGCTTCTAAATAACTTGCACCAAAACTTTAACATTTTCATGCTGACGCTTACGCTGCACGCTCACGCTGACGCTGACGCTCACGCCGGGGTATCGCGAAAGCTCTCTGTTCTTCGAACAGGCGAGCTAAAAATAATAAACTTTCAAACCACGTACCAGAAACAAACAACCACACAGGCCATTGCTCGCTCTCGCGTGCCAGTAGGTTGCATGGCCGTACGTCCAAAAAAAAAAAATAATAATAAACTTTCAAAACCGTGTGCCAGAAACAACAACCACACAGGCCGTTCCTTCGCTCTTGCGTGCCCATACGTGCGTGTCCGTACGTGCGTGCCGTACGTGCAAAAAAAAAAATTTAAAAAAACTTTCAAACCGCGTGCCAAAAACAACAACCACACAGGCCGTTCCTTCGCTCTCGCGTGCCCCTACGTGCGTGGCCGTATGTGAAAAAAAAACAAAAAAAAAACTTTCAAACCTCGTGCCAGAAAGAACCACACAGGCCGTTCCTTCACTGTCGCGTTGCCTGTACGTGCATGGGCCGTACGTGCCAAAAAAACCCAAAAAAACTTTCAAACCCGCGTACCAGAAACAACAACCACACAGGCCGTTCCTTCGCTCTCGCTTGCCCGTACGTGCGTGGCTGTACGTGCAAAAATAAGAATAAAAAACTTTCAAACCTGTGCAAGAAACAACAACCATGCAGGCCGTTCCTTTGCTCTCGCGTGCCCGTACGTGCAAAAAAAAAATTCAAACCGCGTTGCCAGAACAACAACCACACACAGGCCATTCCTTCACTCTCGCGTGCCCGTACGTGCGTGGACGTATGTGTGTGGCCGTACGCGCAAAAAAAAAAACTTTCAAACCGCGTGCCAGAAACAACAACCACACAGGCCTTCCTTCGCTCTCGCGTGCCCGACATGCGTGGCCGTATGTGTGTGGCTGACATGCCAAAAAAAAAACCTTCAAACTGCGTGCCAGAAACAACAACCACACAGGCCGTTCCTTCGCTCTCGCGTGCCCGTACGTGCGTTGGCCGTACGGCAAAAAATAAAAATAAAAAACTTTCAAACCGTGTGCAAGAAACAACAACCATGCAGGCCGTTCCTTTGCTCTCGCGTGCCCGTACGTGCAAAAAAGAACTTTCAAACCGCGTGCCAAAACAACAACCACAAAAGGCCATTCCTTCACTCTCGTCGTCCCGTACGTGGGACGTATGTGTGTGGCCGTACGCGCAAAAAAAAAAAACTTTTCAAACCGCGTGCCAGAAACAACAACCACACAGGCTGTTTCCTTCGCTCTCGCGTGCCTGTACGTGCGTGTCCGTACGTGCAGAAAAAACTTTCAAAACCACGTGCCAGAAACAAAACCACACTGGCCGTTCCTTCACTCTCGCGTGCCCGTACGTGCGTGGACGTATGTGCATGGCCGTACGTGCCAAAAAAAAACAAAAAACTTTCCAACCGCGTGCCAGAAAGAACAACCACACAGGCCGTTCCTTCGCTCTGGCGTGCCCATACGTGCATGGCTGTATTTGTGTGGCCGTACTTGCAAAAAAAAAATTCAAACCGTGTGCCAGAAACAACAACATGCAGGCCATTCCTTTGCTCTCGTGTGCCCGTACGTGCAGTGGACTACGTATGTGGCCGTACGTGCAAAAACCGGAGAGTTGTGTCAAAGCCACCCAATGCTCGCCTGTTTCTACATTTATTTTTTTAAAAGACTAGTCTAATAATATTTATAAAAAGCATTGCAGTGGTCTAATCCAAATAATTTTAAAGCAATATATGTATTTTTATATCGTAATCAGTAAAAAAGTTGTGGTAGATAAAAACATTAGAAAGGAAAAAACTTTAACGTTGATGTGCTACAAAAAAAGTTTAAGTTCAAAACAGGTCAAAAATTTAAAACATTTTAAAATTATTTTTAATTTCAACTCACTACATCAATTAATATACCCCAAAGGAACCTCCATGCCAAATATCAGCATCCTAGTACACATATTAAATGTAATGGCAAGCTTCTAAATAAACTTGCACCAAAACTTTAACATTTTCATGCTGACGCTTACGCTGACGCTCACGCTACGCTGACGCTCACGTCGGGGGTATCGCGAAAAGCTCTCTGTTCTTCGAACAGCGAGCTAAAAATAATTAAACTTTCAAAAACCGCGTACCAGAAACAACAACCACACAGGCCATTGCTTCGCTCTCGCGTGCCCGTAGGTGCATGCCGTACGTGCAAAAAAAAAAAAATAATAATAATAAACTTTCAAACCGCGTTGCCAGAAACAACAACCACACAGGCCATTCCTTCGCCCTCGGGTGCCCCTATGTGCGTGGCCGTACGTGCAAAAAAAAATAATAATAATAAACTTTCCAAACCGTGTGCAGAAAAACAACAACCACACAGGCCGTTCCTTCACTCTCGCATGCCCATACGTGCGTGTCCGTACGTGCGTGGCCGTACGTGCAAAAAAAAAAATAATAATAACTAAACTTCAAACCTGTGCCAGAAACAACAACCACACAGGCCGTTCCTTCACTCTCGCATGCCCATACGTGCGTGTCCGGACGTGCGTGGCCATACGTGCAAAAAAAAAATTTCAAAAAAACTTTCAAACCGCGTTGCCAAAAACACACAACCACACAGGCCGTTCCTTCGCTCTCGCGTGCCCCTACTGCGTGGCCGTATGTGCAAAAAAAAACAAAAAAAAAACTTTTCAAACCTCGTGCCAGAAAGAACCACACAGGCCGTTCCTTCACTGTCTGCGTGCCTGTACGTGCATGGCCGTACGTGCAAAAAAAACCCAAAAACTTTCAAACCGCGTGCCAAGAACAACAACACACAGGCCGTTCCTTCGCTCTCGCGTGCCCGTACATGCGTGGCCGTATGTGTGTGGCCGTACATGCAAAAAAAAAAACCTTCAAACCGCGTGCCAGAAACAACAACCACACAGCCATTCCTTCACTTTCGCGTGCCGTACGTGCGTGGACGTATGTGTGTGGCCGTACGCGCAAAAAAAAAAAACTTTCAAACCCGTGCCAGAAACAACAACCACACAGGCCTTTCCTTCGCTCTCGCGTGCCCGTACATGCGTGGCCGTATGTGTGTGGCCGTACGTGCAAAAAAAAAACCTTCAAACTGCGTGCCAGAAACAACAACCACACAGGTCGTTCCTTCGCTCTCGCGTGCCCGTATGTGCGTGGCCGTACGTGCACAAAAAATAAAATAAAAAACTTTCAAAACCGTGTGCAAGAAACAACAACCATGCAGGCCGTTCCTTTGCTCTCGCGTGCCCGTACGTGCAAAAAAACTTTCAAACCGCGTGCCAGAAACAACAACCACACAGGCCATTCCTCACTCTCGCGTGCCCGTACGTGCGTGATGTATGTGTGTGGCCGTACGCGCAAAAAAAAAAACTTTCAAACCGCGTGCCAGAAACATACAACCACACAGGCTGTTCCTTCGCTCTCGCGTGCCTGTACGTGCATTCTGTACTGCAGAAAAAACTTTCAAACCACGTGCCAGAAACAACAACCACACTGGCCGTTCCTTCACTCTCGCGTGCCCGTACGTGCGTGGACGTATGTGCATGGCCGTACGTGCAAAAAAAAAAAAAAAACTTTCAAACCGCGTCCAGAAAGAACAACCACACAGGCCGTTCCTTCGCTCTCACGTTGCCCCTACGTGCGTGGCCGTACGTTGCAAAAAAAAAAACTTTCAAACCGCGTGCCAGAAACAACAACCACACAGGCCATTCCTTCGCTGTCGCTGCCCGTACGTGCATGCCGTACGTGCAAAAACAAAAAAAAACTTTCAAACCGTGTGCAAGAAACAACAACCACACAGGCTGTTCCTTCGCTCTCACGTGCCCCTACGTGCGTGGCCGTACGTGCAAAAAAAAAACTTTCAAACCGCGTGCCCAGAAACAACAACCACACAGGCCATTCCTTCGCTGTCGCGTGCCCGTACGTGCATGGCCGTACGTGCAAAAACAAAAAAAAAAACTTTCAAACCGTGTGCAAGAAACAACAACCACCAACAGGCTGTCCTTCGCTGTCGCGTGGCCCATACGTGCAAAAAAAAAAGAAAAACTTTCAAGCCGCGTGCCAGAAACAACAACACACAGGCCATTCCTTCGCTCTCGCGTTGCCCGTACGTGCGTGTCCGTACGCGCAAAAAAAAAAAAAGTAATAATAAACTTTCAAACCGCGTGTGCCAGAAACACACCACACAGGCCATTCCTTCGCTCTCGCATGCCCATACATGCGTGTCCGTACGTGCGTGGCTGTACGTGCAAAAAAATTTTTTAAAAAAACTTTCAAACCACGTGCCAGAAACAACAACCACCACAGGCCGTTTCTTCCGCTCTCGCGTGCCCGTACGTGCGTGGCCGTGCAAAAATTTTTTTAAAAACTTTCAACAGCGTGCCAGAAACAACAACCACTCAGGCTGTTCCTTCGCTGTCGCGTGCCCGTACGTGCAAAAAAAAATAAAAAAAACTTTCAAACCGCATGCCAGAAACAACAACCACGCAGGCCGTTCCTTCGTCTTGCGTGCCCGACATAAAAAAAAAAAACTTTCAAACCGCGTGCCAGAAACACACAACCACACAGGCCATTCCTTCGCTCTCGCATGCGTACGTGCGAAAAAAAACAAAAACTTTCAAACACCACACAGGCGTTCCCTTCGCTCTCGTAAACGACGACTGGATTGGGGCATTGTGTTTATCTATAAATGCGCATAAGAAATCGAGAATATTACAATACAGTGAGTCATCACTATCCGGAAGTAGTGCCGTGCCCGTATGGAATTTTCACATCATTCCACGAATTATCGCTTCATTGAAGTAACAACTGCTGTGATACTTACACACACAGAGTTAATTAAAAATCCAAATTAAAATCAAGTTTACCTCCCTGTCTTTGCTAGCCATGCATTCGCTGCCATTGACCATTGCCACTCCTTCACCAGGTGAGGCGACAGCGGTAGGATTTGTAGGAGACCTGAAAGTACAGTGTCATTAGGTATTCCATGTTCGAATTGTTTTAGTTTGAAAATAGTTAAAAAAAATAAATAGTTTGCAAAGACATCCACCAAATTGAGATGTATTTCGTTGGCAAGCATGTTGAGTAGAGTGAATTCCTTAACACTTCAAAGGCCACAGCGTTTTGACACTTGGAAACAAAAAAAAGTTGTGCACTTTTTTTGATAAATTATTTTCGGAACAATTTTTCTTCAATAAATTAAATAATAATAAAAATTGTCTCATGTAACATTGTACACACCTTTACCTCGTTAGCACCTTCTTCATAAACAACATCGCTGAGGTAACGGCGCTTCTTCTTGTTTCCTCGCTCCAGGGCAAGAAGCAGAAGCTGCTGTGATCTGCGAACGTTTAGATAAATATTCGTTTTAATGGCCAATTATTCAATTAGCGCCAACTATTTTGCCTTTTCGCAAGGAAAAACACAAAAGAAGAGAAAAAACCGTAAAGCGAACGCGGCTGAGGTTCCCTTCCCCATCGGCTACGGCTACGCAGCAACGTGTCCTGTCATTGGTTAGTAAATTAATGGCCGCAGCAACGTGTCCTTCATTGGTGGTAAATAAATGGCCATAACTTGGGAAGCATGTCCGATTAATATCAAACCTTGAAAAGGCACATCCACAGGGCCCCAGCAATATATCTGGCAAGTTTCAATTAGATCGGACCAGTGTTGTCGAGAAACAGCGGTCACAGACACACAGGACACACACACCACACACACACCACACACACACACACACACACACACACACACCACACACACACACACACACACACACACCACACACACAACACACACACACACACACCACACACACACACACACACACATTGCTGGAATTATAGATAGATAATATAGTTGACAGTATGTCAGTCTATTAATCAGAAATGTTCGTTTTTGAAATAGTTACATCTTAACAGAATGTCCATGGGGCAGAAAAGTCAAACAGAGTGGATGTTACATGTACCAAGATGTCCTCATGGAGGTGTGTGCAGCACCTCTGTTGGACACCTAATTACCTCCGCCACCGAAGGTGAAGGAGGTTATGTTTTCACCCCTTTCTGTCTGTCTGTCTGTCTGTTTGTCTGTTGTCTGTTTGTGCACAAGATATCTCAAAAGATTGTGGACGGATCCGGATGAAATTTTGTGGACAGGTTCGGTGTGTGACAAGGACGAATTGATTAGATTTTGGTGAAGATCCGAATCCGGATCCGACTATGAGAATTTTTTAAGTGATTCTTCACCATTGAGAGATAGGACCAAAAACGATAAAAAAGCACGATATCTCAAAAAGTTGTGGGCGGATTCGAACGAAACTTGGTGGACACATTCGGTGTATGACGAGGAACAATTGATTCAATTTTGGTGAAGATCCGGATCTGATAATTTTTTAGGTGATTCTTCACCATCGAGAGATAGGGCGAGACCGATATACTATAGCACGATATCTCAAAAAGGTGTGGACAGAATCGGATGAAACTCGGTGTACAGGTTGGGTGTGTAACAAGGAATAATTGATTAGATTTTGGTGAAGATCCGAATCCGGGTCTGGATACGAGAATTATTTAATTTTCAAAACGATTTTTCACCATTGAGAGATAGGGCCAAAAAACGATATTTAACACGATATCTCAATAGGTGTGCACAGATTCGAACGAAAATTGGTGGACTGGTTGAGTGTGTGACAAGGATTCATTCCTTCGATTTTGGTTCAGGTCTGGATGCAGATCCGGCCAATTAGTGGGATACAAAACATCAACCGTTCAGGCTGGCGGAGGTATGGGCTCTACCGAGTGCCGTTCTAGTTCACTCCTGTTCTTGAATCAGCAGAAATAACTGTGTTAAAATAATGCAAACGGTTTGTCAGAAGCCTCTGGATATGACAAATATCAATCTGCTATAACGTAGGTACCAGTTCAAATTATTTGTGCTTACACCAGATGAATCTGGGGGCTTTTAACCTCACACCTTGTTGATCAACCTACTGAGATACTTGGGCCCAAATGCTCTTCATTATGAAACCATTGAAACCAAACAGTTCTTCAGACATCAAGAAGCTAAACACATTCCCATTCATGCCAAAGCTCATGATGAGATTGCGAATAAGGTTCTGTGTATAAGAAGTTGTTAACGCCAGCTCGAGGTTTACTCCCTTTGAGAGCTGCTGAGCCTCTTTCATTCTCTGGTGGGATTGTGAAACCCTCCAGTGATGCCTAAAAACTTGTGCTTGTCAAGAGCTTCAACAAATGACAGTGCAGGTGCTTGAGATGGTGTATAACATGCAAGGTTTGCTGGTCGGGTGTGACACACTATTGAGGACAGCGCCACAAGGAGCACTTGGAATTCTGATTGCAGCGTTCCTGGACACTCCTCACGGGCAGAACTCTCAGAAGCTTTGTGTCACATTTATCGTTGCTAAGGAGGTATCATGTCCACAAAAGTGAGCCTGTTTTTTCATGAAGATATAACTTTCTCATTAAAAACGTCTGCAGACAAGACTATTTGTCTTTCCTGCCACCCCACCTCCTCATCGCCACCCTCCACATCTGCATTGATCTCCACATTCCATGTTTGCCTGTCTGTGTGTGATACTTTTTTGTCATTGTTTTAGAATAAAAAGGATTGAAAACTCAAATTAAATGCCGTGTTTCTTTAATTTGACTTTGAGTAGATTTGTATCAAAAACTTTGCCAAAACGCAATAATGCAAAATGGAACTTTTAGAAAATCATATCATATGTGATGTCATCCCCCTACATTTTTTTCATGATATCACACAAAGAAAGTTATTTTTGCAACTACAGTATTCAACTGCAGTTGTTACAATCATTTCACTGCTCACAATCAAAAAACTCAAATGTAACAGGGTTGGACTAACCGGTGGACATCAAGAATTCCAAACTGGAAACGTATAGAAGGTGCTGGAAGAAGCAGACTGGGTAGACTAATGGAGAGTCAGATGGAGAGATGTAATTGAAAGATGTATTGATGTACTGTACAATGTCCTCAAGTTGCATTGAATAAAACAGAATGGACCATGCTGAATGAGACCTTCATCCTGCAGTGGGCTAAATAGTCTGGCCAAGTCAAGTATCAGACACCTCCAACTGATGTCGTAACTGTTGCAGACAACATCACATTACAAAGCACTTCCATACCTGATAAAGACAGCTGCACAAATAATTCATCCAGTATTCCTCATACGACAGCATTGCACTGCAGCTAGTCAGCCTAACACATTGCCAATCTTCTGAGTCAGGGGTTCGTCTCATACTTGCATGAATTGCTATCAGGACAACAAGCATCAGTAAGAAAAAAAACTAACCTGTCAAAATGGTCTAAAACCAGCTCACGTTCCCGAGGAGGGGGCTGTGTCCAGACTGCCTGTTGTGTGACAATTAGAGTGCTCGACTGGCTGCAACAAACAGCAGAGAAGGTGTGAATTCCATATGCCAACACCCATGCCATAGCCCCACATCATAACTGGCCATCTTCCTGTCTGTCGTTTGGTTGAGTATGTTCAAATATTTTGACCAATGACCTCAACTGCTTCCATGGTTTGATTACCTCCGCCAACAAAGGTGAAGGAGGTTATGTTTTTCACAACCCTGTCTGTCTGTTTGTTTGTGTGTATGATATCTCAAAAAAGCTGTGGACGGATCCGGATGAAATTTGGTGGGCAGGTTGGGTGTGTAACACGGATGAACTGATTACATTTTGGTGAAGATCCGGATCTGGATCCAATTATTAGAATTTTTCAGTGATTCCTCACCATTGAGAGAGAGGGCTAAGCTAATATATAGCACGATATCTCAAAAAGTTGTGGACGGATTCGGACGAAACTTGGTGGACAGGTTGGATGTGTGATGAGGACAAATTGCTTCGATTTTGGTGAAGATCCGAATCCAGATCTGGATATGAGAATTATTTAATTTTTTTAAGTGACCACCATTGAGAGATCGGGCCAAAAACGATATATAGCACAATATTTCAAAAATGTATTGGGCCAGATATGTTCTCATGGATCAGGCATTACATGGCAGAGGTATGCGCTCTACCGAGTGCCCTTCTAGTTGTTTTCTGTGGGGATATCTGGGTTCTTCCTGTAACTTATGACCACACTGGCATCGTTGAGGATTAAGCTGAGCATGATGATGGCTCTTCTTCTTTTTGGTACATCACTTACCATAATAATGTTCCACGAGTGAATATCAGTGGAATGTCATCCTTAATTGTTGGTATGTCCGGCATGTTTTCTTTTTCTCACAAGGTGACATACACCACGAAAGGAACACTTGTGAAAATGTTGTCAATTGTAATTACTGAGTACCAAATGATGCTGCATAAGGTTCTCACAACATTGAAAACCAAAAGATGTCTTTATAGATTATATTAGGGCTGACGACCTGTGTACACCACGCCATCAATGGCATAATAGACATTTGAATCGCTGTCAATGAGCTGCAGGAGTCCCATTCACCGGGAAGTAGTTCATGGACATTAAAGATCCCGCAGTTTTCTTCGCGAAGAGTCGGCAAGCTATCGACAGCACCATGGACAAATTCCAAATTCTTGCACTCACCTGCAGAGAGAATTGCATCAGCAGCACAGCCACACCCTCGGCTAATGATGCCACCCCGCAGCCTTGTGCTGCATAAGAAAAAAAAGAAGAATGAGGTGTCAACTTTCTGGATGTAATAACTGCTGAGCAGCAATCTTTTTTTAAAAAAAAACTCATTCAACAAAGATGAACTCCTGAACTCCACATCGTGAAAAAGATGCAAAAAGTATAAACACGCACTCAGAGTTGGAAAAAAACAACAGACTACTAAAAGGAATGGACAAAATAGTACTTCATTATACGTGTCCAGTTGAGGATAAGTTGGAAGGGCAGATCCAAAGGTTTGATAGCAATGAAGAAAACAAATAAAACAACTGGCATGGAAGATGGGTCAAAAACTCAAAATGGACCCGACGATGTGCAAATAGGTTAAATATGAAACCGTTAATACCTTCACCACCAAAGGTGGACGGCGGATATGTTTCCGCACCTGTTGTCTGACTGTCTGTCTGTGAGCAGGATAACTTGAAAAGTTATTCATGGATTTGGATGAAACTTGGTGGACAGTTTGCATGAGTGATGAGGACGAATTTATTACATTTTGGTGAAGTTCTGGATCTGGATACGAGATTTTTTTCAAGTGATTCTTCTTGATTGAGAGATAGGGCCATAAACGATACACTGTCGGACCCCGCTATTCGCGGATTAGCTATTCGCAGACCCCACGTATTTGCAGTTGATAAAATGTGACCTGCTTCTACATTCGTGGCCCTGTGCTTCGTGTGTTCGCAGTTTTATTTTTTCGCCTTTTCTCAGGCATATTCGTGCTTTTTTTTTGCTGGTGCATTCATGGTTTTTCATGGGATTTTTGATTTTCCTTTATGAACCACGAACCGGCAGGAAACAATCCCCCTTTTTTCCCATTGAAACAATGCCTCGATATTCGCGGCACTTTTCAGAAACGTATCCCCCGCACATAGCGGCGTCTGACAGTATAGCACAATATTTCAAAATGTTGTGGATTATGACAAAACTTGGTGGATGAGTTGGGTAGGTGACAAGAAAAAGCCGATTCGATTTTGGTTCAGGTCCGGATGCATATCCGGCCTTTCAGTGCGATATAACACGTAAACTGTGTCGCTTGGCAGAGGTATGCGATCCAGGAACACTCAAAGCTGTCTATGGGTTTTGTTTGTCTGAACGCCTCCATTTTTAATCTGCTGGTTCAGCCTTGCTCATTGTGCAACATGCTTCTCTTCAAGGAGTGGCTAGAGTTCATCATTATTCTTCTCAAACCAGGAAGAATGATGACAGTGTTTGAAACCAAGCACCTCATTTGACTTACTGTAGTCCTAAACTATTGACTGCAAGTAGTTCCACTGTTCTTCAATTGGTGGAGTTCAGTCAAACTAACTTTCAGTCAACTCCAATTACAGCTTTATCTGCAGCATCGGTCATGTTTCTTCAGAATGTGTAGCTTGGCCAAATTGATTTTACATTTTCTCTCTGGGAGCAATTCTGTTGTGGGGTGAGGAATGACAAATGCCAGGATATGTTCAGTGGAATAGGTTTGTGTGGAGTCCAACCGAGTGCATGTTGAGAGTTGGCCAAGTCTACAGAGCAGGGGTGGGGTGGGAGTCCAGGAGGGAGGGGGTGGGGTGGGAGGAGGGAAGGGGAAGGGATGGGAGTAGGGAGGGGAAGGAGCATGAGCAGGACTCAGCGTTACCCAGTCTTGCCCGGGTACCCATGCTAGTATAATATAGAACAACACGACACAACACAGCAATTCAAATTGAAAATAAGTTTATTAGGGGGACAAAGCAATAACTTCAAACATATATAAATATATATATATATATATATATATATATATATATATATATATATATATATATATACAGTATATACACACAAAGTACATTCCAGCTAGTACACAATTATTGCACACAACATTTTTCAGGCTGTGAGCTGGACATACAGCCAGGTGACACCTTGCACACTTCAGCTTTGTCACTTCGGTCAAAGTTGTCTAGACCTTGAAGAACCAGATGAAGAAGCTTCTCCACAGTCCACCTTCCTGCTGTGCTTACCCTCTCAGCCATGATTCACTGCAGAGTATTCCCAGTTAGTTATAAGCCAAAAAACAAGCGTAAAGTTCATAAAATCATGAGAGCAAAAAGGATAAACTCACCTCCACGAAACAGGACCAAAGCAATGCAGTTCTGAGCTTCCGCCTCCAATGTATTTGTCCTCCCAAAGAGGATGATGCAAAAGAGAAATTTCAAAACAGCGGGTGCTAATAAGTGTAATCAAAGGTGGCGATGAAGCCAGTAAAGACCCCACTATCAGTTAAAAGCTAGATGTTGTAGTATTTGTAAGCATTAGTAAATGCCTATGGAGAGTTACATGTTATAAGTTTCATTTAGCATACATCAGTAAATTGTAATATAAACGGGTTGATGTAATGAGCTAATTCCGACTAGATGGCAGTATTGTATTGTAAACTGCCTGGTGAGGTTTGTGAAGGTGCTGGAATGTTCTCAGATGAAACTTCCAGAATGGACAAGAATCGCAGTTACTGGAAGGCACGGGATTGTTCTGTGCTACCATATAAACCCGCGAGAGGAAGGTGTCGGGAGACGGGTGACATGAGACGAGCCATGAGTTTTGATCGTCCCCATGCTCGATTTAACTCTGATCAATGAACGAGACGTTAATGTCCAGAGTGGTTGTTAACGTGTGGAGCCGATTATAATCAGGTTGTTCAAAACTCATTAAAATTGTGTATCGGGAAAGAATTCCTTTGAGCTCTTGAATCATCCTGGATGGGCCAGCAGCGTATGAGAGAGAACAACGCGACAAGACTCAATGGTTCGACAGCCCCGGAGGACGAAGTAAACACGTGTGAGTTGAGCCGGCAGGATTGGGACACTGGACGGAAACAACCCAACGCGGGAATCATTGTTGGACATTGTATGTAATGGTGAACTTCCTCATTTGACTTTTTATCTGTTTATTTGAAATACAAGTTTCAAAAACATTCTGCTGCTGTTGATGTGTTCACTGTAACGTCATTCAGAAGTCATCGACCCCAACTGACGAAGATCCATTTGGTCGGTAGTTGACCTGTACGTTCGTTCATAACCTTGGATTGCAGTCGTTAGAGAATGTGCTGGGTCCGGCACTACAAATAGCATATGTACACGAAAGTGCAAAACAATGGTCAGGTCACGTTTGCAGACCAATCCTGCTGAGGGCTTGCTAAGCAGTGTGACCACTCCTCATTTTCATAAATGCCAAGGTGAGCCAATGAAAAAAGCCAAGAATTCACAAGGTTACGGAAAAGCGATGATAATAGAAAACCTTTAGAAAACCAAGACGCCAAGGTGAACAACGAATAGCCAAGATCTTGTGAAAAAAGCCAAGGATTGGTCACAATGTTGCTAAGCAATGCTGAAAATAACTGACAATAGGGAGGAGGGGAGTGGTAAAGTGAGCAAATACCTTCCTGCTGACGTCATTGATTGAGTGGACTGAATTTTGATGACTTGCTTGATACAAATACCATGTAAAGTAATCATTTATGCAAAAAAAAAGGAATGAAAACACCTCAGGTCTTTTTAAACCCCAGGAAGATGCGTGGCCCATCCCCATCTCTTAGGGATAGGACATTCCAGGCACCCACACAAAGGGGCCACCTTAGGTTAACCCGAGGAAACTATCGTCTGGTGGACAACACCTCAGCACCACCCCAACACACACAACAATTTTTTCTCCTTTTTTTGAAAGTTTTTTGGTTGGAGAGAGTGAAGCTTTTTTGTGGTGGCCAGAGTGCAAATGCTGTTATCAACCTCCTAGGGAAAGTAACCAACTGCAGGAGGACATCCGCAGATGCAGTTGATGACACTAGACATGGATGGCCGTTGGCTCACAAGGAGCTCGTTTACCCTTTGGCAGGTTTTGTGTTTAACCCTGCTGGGTGTCCATGTCCATACACCCTCCATGCCAGGGGGACCTGGTGGAGGGGGAGCCGGTTTTGTCGCCGAGACTCGACCATGAACAGGTTACTGTTACTCATAGCAAGTCACAGATCTGACCTGGCCTGACCTGACAATTAGGGTTGGGTGCCATCGGGTCACCCTCATATTTTTTTCAAAATTCATTGGAACTGACTGATTGGTGTTATAAATAGAATTTTAAATCTGAGCTACAATCTTTTAAATTATGCAGTTATTGAAGCTCATTAAGCTTGATTAATGAAAACATTGGAGATATATCATGTCCTTGCAAGTAAAATACAATAAATAGCATGATATTAGCAAATATGCGTGAATTCCAGTACGAATGAACACCTGCACTGTGTGAATATATATTTATTTATTTTAAAGTAGCATGTGTTCTTGCATTATACAATCTAAAACGTTTGAAGCTCTGATCGGAATTATTGGCTGTGGAGACAGGGAGATTTTATGCATCTCACCTTGTCCCATGAGCATGAAGAATCCATGAGCCATCTTTGATGAGGGAAAAATCACCTAAGCTCACCTTCACTCCTTTGGTCTCCATTTCCCCCCACCTGTGAAACAATTTTCTCATGCCTGTCCAAATCCACCCAGTCTTATCTGCCTTATTCCTCGCATATACCCACCTGAAATTTTGTATCACATTGCAGATTTTCTTCATATATCCCACGTCCACCTGCCCCACAATGCCTCAGCATATGCAATCCGAAACACACTCTCACAGTGCTGGTTTTTTTTGCTGTGACTTGGATTTTGGGATAAATATTATACAGACAGACAGACAGAAAGAAGAGTTTAGGGAGAGGTCAGTTGAGTTTGGGTGTGTGTGGGTGTGCCACCATTAGATATAAACAACACTAATTGGGCACCCACCAGCCAATAATAATTTGTCAACGTCTCTCGAACGATGAAGACAATGGTGAGAGAAAGCATTAAAAGTGCCAGCATGGTATCCATTATGAACTGGTGGCTTCAGCTGAGGATGTTGTACTGTACTTCCATGCGCATGTCATGCCAATGCGAGGCGGAGGCATTCATTCGTTTGGTAAAAAAATAAAAAAAAAGCCTCATGTTTTATAATGTCGAATGTATTCCGATTGCAAAGATCCACAGCACGAAGTGAGATAAATTGTGGAGCGGTACAACCATTTGCTATTTTGTCGCTCACCTGCCTGTCATAATCTCCAATTCTGTTCTGATCTAAAGAAACCTATCGAGTCCAAAAATGTCTGGCAATGGCTTGAGGAATTTTTATCATGAGCTAATCTGGAATTTAAATTCCAGATAAGGTATTGTCATCGTGCACCGTCAGTCTGTCCGTTCACCGTCTCCGATTTCGACTTCTCCGGCAAAACTGCTGGGCTGATCCGGCTGAAATTTAGCAGCAACCTTCCTCTACTGACCAGTAACAGGAATTGCAAAGCTCGTTCTTGTCACATGAATTTAAGTAGGTCAAAATGGCCGACTTAGTCAATTTCTTCAAAAATGTTATTCTCCAGACTCACCAGTCAAAATGCTACCAAATTTGGATTACAACATTAGGTTAGGGCCCAGATAAGCTACAGGTCCCATGGTCCTATTTTTATTATTATTATTATTATTATTATTATTATTTTCACATTAACAGGTTACCTTTCTAACCGCACCCCTTTCCCATTCCCAGTTTTCCATCCACAATCCTCAGTCCCCACACACATCTGAAATTATCTCCTATTCATATTGGAAAAAAGAAATCATTGATTAAAACAAGCTCAAATGAGCTAAGATCTCGAGCTCTCAATGATGACGTCATAAAACGAATATGACGTCATTGTGATGTATCAGGTTTGCGATAAATTATCTGTGCTAATGCCCGGCTTGATTCCCGCAAACAAAATTCAAAACACCTTGCCTAGTTTCGGCGATAATGGTATCGGCGATTTCCAATAGCGGCGATATTATGACGTCAACTTTTTTCTAGGAAGAATTTCCAAAATCGGAGATGGTTACTGTCTGTGCAGGGTATTTTTACATATATACGCCAAGTTTCAGGAAGTTTCGATGAAAACTCTAGGCTGTGAAACAAAAAAGTCCACAAGAAGAAGATGAAGAACAACAACGTGAGTAAGACAGAGATCCTCCACGAGGATCTAAAAATAAGAACTACTCCCAGCCCACAAGGCTTTTGTCGGGAGCTCGAGAGAATACTGCTCTCCCTGATGGGCTGCGGCTTGAGCATAAATATGTCTCTCCTGGAATTTTGTGAAATATAAAGCTCTCAAAATTATTGCTATCGCGGTGATGAGAGCTGAAGCACAAGGCCTTTTGCTCTCACATTGCAGACCAGTGGCCTCTGTTTTTGTTTTTAACACCTATCCTCTGAACCAGCACTCTCTGCTATCTTAATCCTCTGACCTTCTCCAGCTGCTCAAGTAACATGCATTCTTCACAGTAATTCGCTCCAATTTAAACTCCCAAAATCCATACTTACCAACCACCTCTACCCATCTGTTCCTATGTTCTCCCATGTGTGACATTGCCTTCCAGAAAGGGTTCAATTGCACTCTTCCCTATGTGGCTCTGAATTGGCGGTGCACCCTCATGCCTTTTTACATCCATCCTTTAGAACCATAACCCCTGTCGCAGCCAACATGTGGCCCTAAATAGAGTTCCCTCATCCCCTCTTCCTGTCCAGGCTGGAGTTCCTCAAGGCAGCATTCTGGGCCCTGTTCCTTTTCTGTTTTCATCAATGATCTCCCCGACTCTCTGGAAAATCCTCTTTTCTCTTTGCTGATGACTCCACACTCTGCCGTACCATCTGTCATCCCTCAGACCGCAAGCAGTAGCTTGTTCCCTCTTTGTAGATCTGGATAAAATCGCAAACTGGTCCAACACATGAAACATGTCTTTCAATCCTGACAAATCTCACACTCTCACTGTCTCTCTGAAAGGATCTTTGAAAACCCCCATCACCTTTCTCAACAATCCTCTGGAAGAAGTCCTTTCATTCAAGCTTCTGGGTCTCACTATCTGCCATGATCTTTCTGGGAAAGCCACATTTCCAACCTGGCTCCAAAGCCAGTCACGGACTGGGCATCCTCCATCGTGCAAAGTCCTTCCTCGGCCCACCTCGGCTCCTGACCACAGACAAAGCTTTAGTCCACAGCCTGATGGAGTACTGCTCTCCCCTCTGGGCTGGTGCTCCTGCTCTCACCTTTCTCGGCTTCATACTGTGGAAACCAAGGCATTTATGACCATTGGTATCTCTTGGATGAGGCTGAGTCTTTGGGTCTCTCACTCTCTCACGCAGGCAGGTCGGTGGTCTTTCTGTCTTCTACTGTCTCCTCTCTGGTCTTGCCCCCCCTCCCTGCTCTGTCTACGATGTGTCCCCCCCATATTTTGCAGAGCACTCAAGGTCTGTCAGCAACCCCCTTCTGGTAAAACTATCACTGTGAAACAAACAAGCTCAATGAGCTAAGATCCTCGTCCTCTTAATGATGACGTCATAAAAACGAATATGACTCATTGTGATGTCTCAGGTTTGCGATAAATTATCTGTGCTAATGCCCGGCTTGATTCCCGCAAACAAATTCAAACAGCTTGCCTAGTTTCGGAGATAATGGTATAGGCGATTTCATTAGCGGCGATATTATGACGTCAACTTTTTTTCTAGGAAGAATTTCCAAAATCGGAGATGGTTACTGCCTGCGCGTGGGCTTTCTGCATATACATGGCAAGTTTCACAAAGATCCGATGAAAACTCTGGGTTGTGAAACTAAAAATGCCAAAAAATAGGAATGGCGTCATAAAAATTGATATGACGTCATAGTGATGTTCATATGTGCGATAATTCATCTCTGCTAATGCCCTGTTCGATTCCTGCAAACAGAATTCAAAAAGCTTGCCTAGTTTCGGAGATAATTTTTTAGGCGATTTCCATTAGCGAGATATTTTGATGGCATAACTTTTTTTCTGGAGGAATTTCAAAATCGGAGATGGTTATGTCTGCGCAGGGTATTTCTACATATATATATTAATTATATTATATAATAAAATATATATTGCCAAGTTTCAGGAAGTTTCGATGAAAACTGTAGGCTGTGAAACAAATAAGTCCACAAGAAGAAGATGAAGAACAACAACGTGAGTAAGACTTAAAGATCCTCCACGAGGATCTAAAAAGTCCACAAGAAGAAGATGAAGAACACAACGTGAGTAAGACTTAAAGATCCTCCACGAGGATCTAAAAAGTCCACAAGAAGAAGATGAAGACAACAAAGTGAGTAAGACTTAGAGATCCTCCACGTGGATCTAAAAAACAACTATGTTCCTTACTAATCCTGAACCCATTGTTTTCACAATTTGCTTGAAACGATAGTTTGGTGAAACTGTGTGGTTCGGTGAAATTGTGCAGTTTAGCGAAACTGCGTGGTTCAGTGAAACTGTGTGGTTTGGTGAAACTGCGCGGTTCAGCGAAACTGTGTGGTTCGGCGAAAGTGCATGGTTCGGCGAAACTGTGTGGTTCGGCGAAAGTGCTGGTGAGGCGAAAGTCGTGGTTCGGCGAAACTGTGTGGTTCGGCGAAAGTGCATGGTGAGGCGAAACTGTGTGGTGAGGCGAAAGTGCATGGTGAGGCGAAAGTGCGTGGTTCGGCAAAACTGTGTGGTTCGGCGAAAGCGCGTGGTGAGGCGAAACTGCGTGGTTCGGCGAAACTGTGCGGTTCGGCGAAACTGTGCGGTTTGGCGAATTGCGCGGTTCAGCAAAACGGTGTGTTTGGCGAACTGTGCGGTTTGGCGAAATTCGCGGTTCGGCGAAACTCCGTGGTTTGGCGAAACTGTGTGGTTCGGCGAAACTGTTGGTTCGGCGAAACTGTGTGGTTCGGGAAACTGTGTGGTTCGTCGAAACTGTGCGGTTCGGCGAAACTGTGTGGTTGGCGAAGCTGTGTGGTTCGGCGAAACTGTGTGGTTCTGCGAAACTGTGTGGTTCTGCGACTGTGTGGTTCGGCGAAACTGTGTGGCTCGGTGAAACTGTGTGGTTCGGCGAAACTGTGTGGTTCGGCGAAACTGTGTGGTCGGTGAACTGTGTGGTTCGGCGAAACTGTGTGGTTCGGTGAAACTGTGTGGTTCGGCGAAACTGTGTGGTTCGGCGAAACTGTGTGGCTCGGCGAAACTGTGTGATTTGGCGAAACTGTGTGGCTCGGTGAAACTGTGTGGTTCGGCGAAACTGTGTGGTTCGGCGAAACTGTGTGTTCTGCGAACTGTGTGGTTTGCGAAACTGTGTGGTTCTGCGAAACTGTGTGGTTCGGCGAAACTGTGTGGCTCGGTGAAACTGTGTGGTTCGGCGAAACTGTGTGGTTCGGCGAAACTGTGTGATTTGGCGAAACTGTGTGGCTCGGTGAAACTGTGTGGTTCGGCGAAACTGTGTGGTTCGGCGAAACTGTGTGGTTCTGCGAAACTGTGTGGTTCGGCGAAACTGTGTGGCTTTCGGCTGAAACTGTGTGGTTCGGCGAAACTGTGTGGCTGTGTGGTTCGGCGAAACTGTGTGGTTCGGCGAAACTGTGTGGTTCGGCGAAACTGTGTGGTTCGGCGAAACTGTGTGGTTCGGCGAAACTGTGTGGTTTGGCGAAACTGTGTGGCTCGACGAAACTGTGCGGTTCGGCAAAAACTGCGCGTTTTGGTAAAACTATATTTTGATGAAATATTGTTTGGTGACACTAAAACTGCATTTGGATGAAACCACGGATCGGTGAAACTATGGTTTGGTGAAACTACATTTTGTTTCGGTGAAGCTACAGTTCAGTGAAGCTCTCGTTTGCTGAAACCACATTTTGGTGAAACGATGGTTCGGTGAAACTTCGGACCGGTGAAACTACAGTTCAGAGAAACTACGGTTTGGTGAAACAATGGCTCAGTGAACCTATGGTTCAGTGATACTATAGATCAGTGAAACTACAGTTCAGTAAAACTATGGTTTGATGAAACTAAGGTTTGGTTCCCATCATATGCTGCCTTTTTGGCTGCTGGTTGCATCATTGCTTAGGAGCGCAGCTTTGCTGCTGATGCAGTTCCCCTATTATCAGTATACTGGTGCTCATTTCGCCAACCTCGGAAGGATGACAGGCTGAGTCAACCTCCTCATGATAATTCAGTGGCCAATGGGGCTCGAACTCAGGGCCCTAGGATCCCAAGCCACCACCCTAACCGCTAAGCTAACACCAGGCTGCTAAGGTTTGGTGAAACTATGGTTTGGTGAAACTACAGTTCAGTGAAACTATGGTTTCGTGAAACTATGGTTTAGTGAAACTACAGTTCAGTGAATCTTCAGTGCGGTGAAACTATGGTTCGATGAAAGAATGGTTCAGTGAAACTATGGTTCAGTGAAACTATATTTGGTGAAACGACGGTTTGGTGAAACTACGGTTCAGTGAAACTACGGTTCGGGGTAGCTACATTTTGTTGAAACTACAGTTCAGTGCAACTACATTTTGCTGAAGCTACAGTTCAGTGAAACTATGATTCGGTGAAGCTACATTTTGGTAAAACTACAGTTTAGTGAAACGACAGTTCGGTGAAACTACATTTTGGTGAAGGTACGGTTCGGTGAAATTACGATTCGGTGAAGCTACATTTTGGTGAAACTACGGTTCAGTGAAATTATGGTTCGGTCTACGTTTACCTTTTGGTCGATGTCGACCTCAAAATTAATTGGCTACTTGAAATCATTGACTTGAAATATAAATATCCTCTTCAAATTTCAAGTCAATCAGATGAAAATTGAGGAATTTAGAAATACCACCTTAGTTATTGTCATTGGGCTGATGTTGACTTTTTGGTCTTTGTTGACCTCAAAAGTAATTGGCTGGTTGAATTCATTGAACTGAAATTTAAATCCTCTTCAAATTTCAAGTCAATCGGATGAAAATTGAGGATTTTAGAAATCTCACCAAAGTTGTTGACCTTTGGCCTATGTTGACCTATTGACCTTTTGACCTCAAAAACAATAGGCCTCTTCATTATAACAGACTCCACCATATGGTGAAGTTTCATGAAGATCGGTTTAAAATTGTGACCTGTAGGCGATAAACAGTTAAGCAAACAGACAACCAGACAGACAGAATAACAAGACGACAACATCGGGCAGAGCACGACACTTGAAAATTCCATAAAACAAATTTGACCTCAAAAATAATTGGTGGTTGAATTCAATGACCAAACATGCAACTCCTCTTCAAATTTCAAGTCAATCAGATGAATATTGAGGATTTTAGAAATACCACTGTAGTTGTTGACCTTTAGCCTATGTTGACCTTTTGACCTCAAAAACAATTGGTTGGTTGAATTCAGTGACCAAAAATATAAATCCTCTTCAAATTTCAAGTCGATCGAATGAAAATTGAGGATTTTATAAACACCACCTCAGTTGTTGACCTTGGGCCTATGTTGACCTTTTGGTCCATGTTGACCTCAAAAATTAATTGGCTGGCTGAATTCAGTGACTTGAAATATATATCCTCTGCAAATTTCAAGTGAATTGGATGAAAATCGACAATTTCAAAAATTCGGCCTATGTTGACCTTCTGACATTTTGACTTCAAAAACAATCGGCTTCTTCCATATGACAAACTCTACCATGTGGTGGAGTTTCGTGAATATCGGTTTAAAATTTTGACCTGTTGGTTACAAACAGACAGACAGAATAATAAAATCGACTAACCAATATACTTGAAAAATCTTTGATTTTGCAAGTAACAAACAAAGAAGAAGAAGACGTCGTGCAGAGCATGATACTTGCAAAGTCCAGAAAACAATTTGACCTCAAAATATATATTAACCTCCGCCATCGAAGATCGGAGGTTACTGTTTTCACCCCTTTCTGTTTGTTTGTTTGTTTGTTTGTTTGTGAACAGTATTACGGAAAACTCCTCGACGGATTTCGACGAAACTTGGTGGGGGGGGGGGGTTAGGTATGGTCCAAGGATCATGCCATTAGATTTTGGACTTGGTCCCCCGCCCACAAAAAAAATTGTTAGAGAAAAAAATTTTTTTTTGCATTTCTGCATGTTTTAAGTGATTTCCAACCCCCCCCCCAAAAAAAATTTAGAGAAAAAAAAATTTTTTTTTTGCATTTCTACATGTTTAAGTGATTTCCAACCCCCCCCCCCCCCAAAAAAAAAATTTAGAGAAAAAAAAATTTTTTTTTTGCATTTCTACATGTTTTAAGTGATTTCCACCCCCCCCCAAAAAAAATTTGTTAGAGAAAAATAAAATTTTTTGCAACTTTTTTTTCAACAAATTTTCGATTTCTTTTTTTGCATTTCTACATGTTTTAAGTGATTTCCAACCCCCCCCCCCCCCCCAAAAAAAAAAAAATGTTGGAGAAAAGAACTATAACTCTGTCAGCACTGTTGACATCATATTTAATGAATAAGATATAAGGTTCACAATGAGTGACCCAGCAGTATTGGCGGCGGAGGTTTTGCACTCTCCCGAGTGCTCCCCCTCTAGTTGCTGGTTGAATTCATTGACAAAATATGCAAATCCTCTTCAAATTTGAAGTCAATTGTATGAAAAAATGAGGATTTTAGAAATACGACCTTAGTTGTTGACCTTGGGCCTATGTCGACCTTTTGGTCCATGTTGACCTCAAAAACAAATGGCTGGTTGAATTCGTTGACATGAAATATAAATCTTCTTCAAATTTCAAGTTAATCGGATGAAAATTGAGGAATTTAGAAATCTCACCGAAGTTGTTGACCTTTGGCCTTTGTTGACCTTTTGACATTTTGACCTCAAAAACAATAGACTTCTTCCTTCTGACAAACTCTACCATGTGGTGAAGTTTCGTGAAGATAAGGTTTAAATTGTGACCTGTCGGCGACAAACAGACAAACAGACAGAAAAACATAATCGACCGACCAATACGCCGTACTTGAAAAATCTTCGATTTTCCAAGAAACAAACACATAGAAAGGGGGTGAAAACATAACTTCCTTCGACTTCGGTGGCGGAGGTGATAAATGCTTTGGAAGAAACGGACGGATTCTCATCTCCTCTGAAAGCAGGGGGTAACATGATTCAGCAAACTGCCTGCAAAGCATCAGACTGCCAGGTTATATGGACTTCCCATCCGCCAGCAATCGAACCCAGACGAGACAGCTCAAATGAGAGAACGATCCCTCTTAGCTACCCTGTCAGCCCTGGTATAATTGTAGAATGCGTTAATTGTTTCCCTTTGAATGACTCACGCATGAGGAAGCTATTTCATTGTCACCCCGGCCGTTAACACGACGACACTGTGTGATACGCCGCAATGTAATTCGGGCTCATCGTCGGTCACAATTATTCTCAAAAGTAATTGCAAGAAAGACATGAGGCTAACTCTTCGGATTCCTAATTCGAGTTAATTTGTATTTCATTCATTTGATCTCTTTAACAAAGGGATCCGATTATAGAACTTTGTTATGACGTTAATTGTAAACTCGAGCGAGGTCGACGGCGTGCCATCATAAATCCCCATGCTTCCCACCTTCAGGAAAGTTGACAGATGGCCAAAGGATTCTGCCAGGAATGACCAAATATCAAATTTAGAGTTAAAAAAGAAAATTCCCCCATTTTGATGGCTGGACATACGGATGGACAGAGAGACAGACAGACGGAGCCGATTACAATATGTGCAGCCCGGGCACCTACCATCGCCATTGAGAGAGTTGGATTTAACTTGTTATGGATTTAGATTGTGCCTCTTATGGATTATGTAAAGAAATGGATTTAGCCTATGAAGAATGTCGTTGCCTTGCAAGTATGTAGTTAATTGTCTTTTCGAAAACAAAGAACAAGATGCAGCTACTTATTACAAATACAAGCTTATATTTGCTCGAAATCATAAAGCAGCATGCAACATTAGTGTAGTACATCATCATGCGACTTCAGAACGACACGATTCAACATAAGCGTGTCGAGATTCCACGTTAGCAGATCGCAATGCGACAAGAGTACGTTATCATGACACAAGAGCAAATCACATGAAACAACAGAATGTCACCACACGACATCAACACGTCACCATGCCACGTTAGCACGTCACAAAGTGACTTCATCAGGTAACATTAACAATTGGTGACATAGGCGTGTGAGATGCGACATCAGCACATCGCAGTGCAAATCTGCGTGTCACTTTGTCACAATGTGACATTAGTACGTCAAAATACAACATTATGTAGCCTTTGTTAGGCAGTTTAAAAAGAATGATCAGTTAGTTGGAGGCCTCCCATGCAAGTAGGGAAATAAAACAAGAAGCGTGATTGTCAGTTAAGATCTAAAAATGTTCAAAAAGGAGTTTGTAGTATTTGTATAATTCTGTAAAAAATCGAATTAAAAAAATAAAAATCGAAAAGAATCTTTAAACGACAAGGTCGTTTTTGTTATTAAATTAGTTTTGCAATAAGATAGGGGGAGAATCCCCCCACCATCCCCTATATAAATCGATACTAATGAGTGTCAGTGTGTGTCTGTCTGGCCGTCAGTCCGTCTCCTCCATAACTCCAAACCATGAAACCTAGCGGCCCCAAACTTTACCTGTTTACTGAGAGAACTCCAAGGTGGTGCATGAATGAAAATTGGATGGTTGGATTAACTTAAACACCCATTTTGAGGATAATTTAGGGGGGTGCTCATCCTGACTGGCAAGTTGGAGGTGATGAAAACAGGTTGGGAGGAATCGAAAGTGGGGGGTTTTTTTTAGTATTTTTTTTTCACCAAACGTGGTTAAAAACATTATTTGAGATGTTGTCAGTGACACAAAATACACAAGAATACCGAGATACTCGTTTATTGACGAGGTAGTCTTGCAGCAGTTCAGAACTCACCTCAAATGTTTACTCACCATTACAGTCTAAGCATGGACTCGTCTCAACGACCGTGAATCACCAAACGAGCAGAGATCACTCAAACTGACATGGACAGGACCTGATGGATCAGTCACTTCATGTGACTGTGCTCGGAATTTTATCAACACCACAGGCTTTCTTAGCCTTTGTGACAAGATCTCGCTGAAGATCAAACTGATGACCCGGGGTTTTACAGAAGGAGTTGGTTTTGCACGTGAGGAGAGCACATCATGTCATTTGACAAGCACCCTCGGCGATCGATCTTGTTCTTGCGAACTTGGGATAAGATACTTTCCTCTTTGGCATGACTGTGAGGCAGGATAAGTCGTATGTGCTGAACGACTGTAAACAGCAGGCCAAATTGTGGCTCTCTGTCTGTTGTTCTCATCAACAATACAAGCCTGGTGTTGGCTTAATGGTTGAGGTATCTGGCTGAAGATCTTTGGGTCTTGAGTTTGTGCCCCTGTCGGGCCGTTGAATTAACTCCAGGTGGGTTGACTCAGCCTACCATCCTTCCAAGGTCAGCAAAATGAGTACCATCTTACCGGTAACAGGGGCACTGCATCAGTGGCACAATCGCAGTTCTAGAAAAATGATGCAACCAGCAGGCACAGGCTGCATGCAAAACAACACCATAAATAATATGTCATGCCACAAATGACCCTTCCAAATTAAAACTATAACCCGATGGTACCCATAGAATACTTGCCCTGCACAGTCAACGGTTTTGGAGATATAGAGGTGCTATGTTTTTCGGTTTTTCCAAGATGCCGCCTGCACCACATGACCTATGACATCATGATTGTCATGAAACTATGCTACAGGAGGAGGCGCTCCAATGGTGAAAAATTTGTGTCCCACAGACAAACATTTGAAGAGAAAAAAAGATTCATAATGATCGGATGTGTTGTACTTGTCGAATTATGACGTCATAATGAAGGCACCGATGACATCATCATGAACACATCTTATTCCCCATGGGAGGTAGTTGACAGACAATGAGCCATGTCTCAATTTTTTCCAAAGAGTGGTTTTAGAGATATCGAGGTGCAAAGTTTTTCCAAGATGGCACCTGTACCATGTGACCTATGACGTCGTAATTATCATTAACATATTCTTCAAGAGGAGGCACTCCTATGTTGAAAATGTTATGTCAATCGGACCAAGAATTGCAAAGAAATAAAATTCATACTGATTGAATCAAGCGTTGTACTTGTTGAATTATGATGTCATAATTTAGGTACTGATGACGGTACAAATTATAATCATTATGAAGATAATTAACACATCTTAATCCCCAAGGGGAGTACTTGACAGTAAGTCATGTTTCAATTTTTCCCATGGAGCGGTTTCGGAGATATAGAGGTGCAACTTTTTTTGATTTTTCCAAGATGGCGCCAGTACCACGTGACCTATGATGCCATAATTATCATTAAAAAAAATTCTACAGGACCTGCTCATATTCTGAAAATTTCGTGTCCATCGGACTAACAGTTGCAGAGGAAGTTTTTTTTTTCATACTGATCAGATCAAGCATTGCACTTGTCGAATTATGACGTCATAATGAAGGCACCAATGACATCATCATCAACACTTCTTATTCCCAATTCGGAGTACTTGACAATGAGCCATGTTTAAATTTTTCCATTGAGCGGTTTGGGAGATATAGGAGGCAAAACGTTTTTCCAAGATGGCGTCCGTACCACGTGACCTATGACGTCATAATTATGAGTAAAAAAAATTCGACAGGTAGGGGCACTCATATGGTAAAATTTTGTGTGAATCGGACCAACGGTTGCCGAGAAAATGATTTTTTAAAAATGCAGACACGCATGCACACATGTACGCCACATGTACGTACGTACGTACGCAACCAAATGCCGAACCCTGCTTTTCTCTTCACGAGCGCAGAGTAATAAACATTCATGAAATGGCATATACTGCCCTCCAGACTCCAACCAATGAAATTGGATGGGATACTGTCTGTACTGCACTCAAGCCTGTAGCTCTTTAGGTCTTTGGTATCATGTATCTTATTGTAGACCGCTCCTTCCCACTTCCAGGCAATGAATGACGTCATCGCCGGGCGACAAGGGAGCACTCAGTTTTTACTCCATTTGTTTGTTTTCTTGTTTGTTTTCTTGTTCATTTTCTTGCTTGTCCAGGCGATATCACAGCCATCCTTTGAGCAAGGAAGCTGAAATTTGGGGACAAAAGTGAAGATGTGCTTTGGCAAAATTTTTATTTTTATTTTTGATAATAATCAATTCATTGATTAATTACTTCATTTTTATCGATTTATTTATTACTTATTTATTTTATTTCTCACCTGGGCAATATCTCAGGCCCCTTTCGAGCTAGGAAGCTGATATGTGGACGTGACAATGAACAAGTGCTTTGGCTATCAAGAGTATTTTTGATTTATTGATTATTTACCTAATTATTATCGATTTATTAATTACTTATTTATTTTATTTCTCACCTGGGCAATATCTCAGGCCCCTTTTGAGCTCGGAAGCTGATATGTGGACGTGACAATGAACAAGTGCTTTGGCTATCAAGAGTATTTTTGATTTATTGATTATTTACCTAATTATTATCGATTTATTAATTACTTATTTATTTTATTTCTCATGCTGGCAATATCTCAGGCACCTTTTGAGCTTGGAAGCTGATATTTGTACATGACAGTGACCAAGTGATTTGACTTTAGAGAGTATTTTTGATTTATTGATTTATCAATTAATCGATTAATCGATTAATTATTTTCTTTCTTGCTTTCTGGGCGATATCTCGGCCATCCTTTGAGCTAGGATGCTGAAATTTGGGGACAAAAAGTGAAGATGTGCCTTGGCAAAAACAGTATTTTAATTTTTTGATTAAACAATTAATTGATTAATTACATAATTATTATCGATTTATTAATTTGTTATATATTTTCTTCCTCATCTGGGTAATATCTCAGGCACCTTTTGAGCTCGGAAGCTGATATTTGGTCACGACATTGAACAAGTGATTTGGCTACAAAGAGTATTTTTGATTTACTGGTAAATCAATAAATAGATTAATTATTCATTTTTCGATGTATCACTTCATTTTCGAAAAGTTACAGATTCAGATGAAACAGTGGTGATTTAGGGATACTATTAGCTAAGTGATTAAGAAATTAAATATTTTAAGACTATTATTTATTTTAATTATGCAATTAATCAATTAATCAATAAATTATTGCACACCACTTCACCCTAAATCCATCTCCATATGCTGCATGGCGAGGCAGTATAATTTGTACACATTCACCTCATAAGTACATTTGTACACATAAACTAAGTATCATTTGTACACATTTACCTCAGAAGTGCATCGCTCCCTCCCAATTCCGTCTCCATGTGCTGCACGGTGGCATCACCAGGCACCAAAGGTGCCCTGGCAATGTCACGTGCTGGAGGATTTATTATTTATTTATTTGGCATGGGGCAGTGTACGTTGAATGTGCCTCGACTTGTTAACCTCCGCCATCGAAGATCGGAGGTTACTGTTTTCACCCCTTTCTGTTTGTTTGTTTGTGAAACAGATATTACGGAAAAACTCCTCAACGGATTTCGACGAAACTTGGTGGGGGGGGGGGGGGGTTAGGTCTGGTCCAAGGATCATGCCATTAGATTTGGATTTGGTCAAAATCCAATACGGCCGCTATGGCGGCAAATTTGAAAAAATATTTGAATTTTTTTTTTTTTTGCATTTCTACATGTTTTAAGTGATTTCCAACAAAAAAAAACATGCCAAAATTATAATTGCGGCTGATTTTGGAACTTCAGGTGGATATACCCACGTAAAATCAATTTCTGTCTCAAGGAATCTAGTTATGACGAATGAATTGAGTAGTAAAAGGGAAAGTTGCAAACTATAACTCTGAGCACTGTTGACGTCAAATTGAATGAATAGGATATCAGGTTCACTTGAGTGACCGAGCAAGTATTGGCGGCGGAGGTTTTGCACTCTACCGAGTGCTCCCCCTCTAGTTTCATTATTTTTTATTTTGAATTTGGGAATTTGTAGATACCTTGTATGAATGAAAGCAATCTGAATCAAATCAAATCCTGCCATTTTAAAATACTCAAAAGTATTGATAAATATCACCAAGAAGAGGAAGAGCCCGTCAGTGTTCAAAAATAATAATATTATTATTTATCTCAAAACAAAAGACAGTATCTCGGAACTAAAAACATTGTTATATCATCATAACCAAAACAATCATTATATCATCGTAAAACCATCGTTACATCATCGTAAAACCATCGTTACATTATCGTAAAACCATTGTTATATCATCATAAAACCATCGTTATATCATCGCAAAATCATCGTTACATCATCAAAAAACAATCGTTACATCATCGCAAAACCATGGTGATATCATCGCAAAACCATCGTTACATCATTGCAAAACCATCGTTATATCACCATCGTTATAATCATCATAAAACCATCGTTATATCATCGCAAAACCATCGCAAAACCATCGTTACATCATTGCAAAACCATCGTTATATCATCGCAAAACCATCGTTATATCATCGCAAAACCATCGTTATATCATCGTAAAACCATCGTTATATCATCGTAAAACCATCGTTATATCATCGTAAAACCATTGTTATATCATCATAAAACCATCGTTATATCATCGTAAAACCATTGTTATATCATCGCAAAACCATCGTTATATCATCGTAAAACCATCGTTATATCATCGTAAAACCATTGTTATATCATCGTAAAACCATCGTTATATCATCGTAAAACCATTGTTATATCATCGCAAACCATCGTTATATCATCGTAAAACCATCGTTACATCATCGCAAAACAATCGTTATATCATCCCAAAATTATCGTTATATCAATGCAAAACCATCATTATATCATCGTAAAACCATCGTTATATCATCGCAAAACCATCGTTATATCATAGCAAACCATCGTAAAACCATCGTTATATAATCGTAAAACCATTGTTATATCATCCCAAAACCATCGTTACATCATCACAAAATCATCGTTATATCATTGCAAAACCATCGTTATATAATCGTAAAACCATTGTTATATCATCGTAAAACCATCGTTTCATCATCGTAAAACCATCGTTTCATCATCGTAAAACCATCGTTATATCATCGCAAAACCACGGATAAATCAAACCATCATTATATCATCATAAAAACAACGTTACGTCATCTCAAAACCATCGTTATATCATCGTAAAGCAATCGTTATATCATTGCAAAACCATAATTATATCATCGTAAAACCATCGTTATATCATTGCAAAACTATCGTTATATCATTGTAAAACCATCGTTCATCATCGTAAAACCTTTGTTATATCATCGCAAAACCATCGTTATATAATCGTTAGAAACCAATTGTTATATCATCGTAAAACCATCGGAAAATCATCGCAAAACCATCGTTACATCATCGCAAAACCATCGTCATATTTTTGTAAAACCATTTTTATAGCATCGTAAAACCATCGTAAAATCATCATAAAACCATTGTTATAATTATCGGCTAAAACGATCGTTATATATTCATGAAGACCATCGCTACATCTTACGGGAAAAGCCCATACGTTATATACGTAAAACCATCGTTTCATCACGCGTAAAACCATGGTTATATCATGCGCAAAACATCGTATAGTCATCGGAAAAACCATTTTTATATCACCGCAAAACCATTGTTATATCATCGTAAAACCATCGATATATTATCGTAAAACCATTGTTACATCATCACAAAACCATCGTTATATCATTGCAAAACCATCGTTATATAATCGTAAAACCATTGTTATATCATCGTAAAACCATC
>CM068954.1:148563105-148581345 GCA_035128595.1 Eptatretus atami
TTTGATACGGTCTAATATGAAAACGATCATAACTTGGGGCATTGTGTTATCTATAAATGCGCATAAGAAATCGAGAAATTATTCGAATACACGAAGTCATCACTCTCCGGAAGCCCGTACGTTGTAACCCGTAATGGGGAACGCGGCTGAGGTTCCCTTCCCCCATCGGCCACGCCCACGCAACAACGTGTCTTGTCATTGTTGGTAAATAAATGGCCATAACTTGGGAAGCACTTGTCCGATTAATATCAAACCTTGAAAAGGCACATCCTCAGGTCCCCAGCAATATATCTGGCAAGTTTCAATTAGATCGGACCAGTGGTTGTCGAGAAACAGCGGTCACAGACACCACACACACACACAGACACACACACACACACACAGAGAGACACACACACACACACACACGAGAACACACACACACACACAACACACACCACAGATTGCTGGAATTATAGATAGATATCATCACAAAACCATCGTTATATTATCGTAAAACCATCGTTACATCATCGTAAAACCATCGTTACATCATCGGAAAAACCATTTTTTATATCATCGCAAAACCATTGTTACATCATCGTTAAACCATCGTTATATCATCGTAAAACCATCGTTATATCATCGTAAACCCATCGTTTCATCATCGTAAAACCATCATAAAATCATCGCAAAACCATCGTTATTATATTCGTAAAACCATTTTATATCATCGTAAAACCATCGTAAAATCATCGTTAAACCATCGTTATATCATCGCAAAACCATCGTTATATATTCGTAAGACCATCATTACATCTTCGCAAAACCATTGTTATATCATCGTAAAATCATCGTTATATCATCGTAAAACCATCGTTATATCATCGTAAGACCATCGTTACATAATCGAAAAACCATCATTATATCATCGTAAAACCATCATTACATCATTGCAAAACCATCGTTATATTATCGTAAAACCTTGTTACATCATCGTAAAAAATCGTTATATCATCGCAAAACCATCGTTACATCATCGCAAAACCATCTTAATACGAAAAAACCATTTTATATCATCGCAAAACCATCGTTATATAATCGTAAAAACATTTTTATATCATCGTAAAACCATCGTTATATCATCGCAAAAACCATGTTACAATCAAAACCATCATTATATCATCGTAAAACCATCATTATGTCATCGTAAAACTATCGTTACTATCATCGTAAAACCATCGTTATATCATAGTAAAACCATCGTTACATCATCGCACAAACCATCGTTATATCATTGCAAAACCATCATTACATCATCGTATAAACCATCATTATATCATCGTAAAACCATCGTTATGTCATAGTAAAACCAGCGTTACATCATCGCAAAACCATCGTATATCACGCAAAACCATCGTTACGTCATCGTAAAAACCATTGTTATATAATTGTAAAACCATCGTTATATCATCGCAAAATCATCGTTATATAATCGTAAAACCATTGTTGTATCATCGCAAAAACTATCGTTACTAGTACGTGCCCGTAAAAAAAAAAAAAAAAAAAAAAAATATTCAAACCGCGAGCAAGAAACAACAACCACACAGGCCGTTTCTTCGCTCTCGCGTGCCCGTACGTGCGTGGCCCAGAAGTTCGCATATCGCAGTTACGATTATTCGCAATTTAGTTTTAATGGCCAATTATTCAATTAGCGCCAACATTTTTGCCTTTCGATGTCGTCACAAGCAAAAACACAAAAGAGAGAGAAGAGAGAGAAAAAAAATTTTACTTCCTGGTTCGGAGCATACCAGCTCACTCTGATGTTACGGAAATTTATGCACCGTCTAATATGAAAACGATCATAACTTGGGGCATTGTGTTTATCTATAAATGCGCATAAGAAATCGAGAAATTATTCGAATACACGAAGTCATCACTCTCCGGAAGCCCGTACGTTGTAACCCGTAATGGGGAACGCGGCTGAGGTTCCCTTCCCCCATCGGCCACGCCCACGCAACAACGTGTCTTGTCATTGGTTGGTAAATAAATGGCCATAACTTGGGAGGCACTTGTCCGATTAATATCAAACCTTGAAAAGGCACATCCTCAGGTCCCCAGCAATATATCTGGCAAGTTTCAATTAGATTGGACCAGTGGTTGTTGAGAAACAGCGGTCACAGACACACACACACACACCCACAACACACACACACACACACACACACACACACACACACACACACCACACCACACACACACACACACACACACACACCACAGACACAGACACAGACACAGAAGACACACACACACACACACACACACAGATTGCTGAATTATAGATAATATCATCACAAAACCATCTTATATTATCGTAAAACCATTGTTACATCACGTAAAACCATCGTTATATCATCCCAAAGCCATTGTTATATAATTGCAAAACCATCGTTATATCATTGTAAAACCATCGTTTCATCATCGTAAAACCATCATAAAATCATCGCAAAACCATCGTTATATATTCGTAAAACCATTTTTATATCATCGTAAAACCATCGTAAATCATCGTTAAACCATCGTTATATCATCGCAAAACCACCGTATATATTCGTAAGACCATCATTACATCTTCACAAAACCATGTTATATCATCGTAAAATCATCGTTATATCATCGTAAAACCATCGTATATCATCGTAAGACCATCGTTACATCATCGCAAAACCATCATTATATCATCGTAAAACCATCGTTATATCATCCAAAGCCATTGTTATATAATTGCAAAACCATCGTTATATCATTGTAAAACCATCGTTTCATCATCGTAAAACCATCATAAAATCATCGCAAAACCATCGTTATATATTCGTAAAACCATTTTTATATCATCGTAAAACCATCGTAAAATCATCGTTAAACATCGTTATATCATCGCAAAACCACCGTTATATATTCGTAAGACCATCATTACATCTTCACAAAACCATTGTTATATCATCGTGAAAATCATCGTTATATCATCGTAAAACCATCGTTATATCATCGTAAGACCATCGTTACATCATCGCAAAACCATCATTATATCATCGTAAACCATCGTTACATCATTGTAAAACCATCGTTATATTATCGTAAAACCATTGTTTATCATCGTAAAAAAATCGTTATATCATCGTATAAGCCATCGTTATATCATCGCAAAACCATCGTTATATCATCGTAAAACCATTGTTATATCATTGTAAGACCATCGTTACATCATCGCAAAACCATCATTATATCATCGTAAAACCATCGTTACACATTGTAAAACCATCGTTATATTATCGTAAAACCATTGTTATATCATCGTAAAAAAATCGTTATATCATCGTGAAGCCATCGTTATATCATTGCAAAACCATCGTTATATCATCGTAAAACCATTGTTATATCATTGTAAGACCATCGTTACATCATCGCAAAACCATCATTATATCATCGTAAAACCATCGTTACATCATTGCAAAACCATCGTTATATTATCGTAAAACCATTGTTACATCATCGTAAAAAATCGCTATATCATCGTAAAGCCATCGTTATATCATTGCAAAACCATTGTTATATCATCGCAAAACCATCGTTACATCATCGCAAAACCATATTATATAATCGAAAAAACCATTATTATATCATCGTAAAACCATCATTATATCATCGCAAAACCATCGTTATATAATCGTAAAACCATTTTTATATCATCGTAAAACCATCGTTATATCATAATAAAAGCATTGCTACATCATCGCAAAACCATCGTTACATCATCGCAAAACCATCTTATATAATCGAAAAAACCATTTTTATATCATAGTAAAACCATCATTATATCATCGCAAAACCATCGTTATATAATCGTAAAAACATTTTTATATCATCGTAAAACCATCGTTATATCATCGTAAAAGCATTGCTACATCATCACAAAACCATCGTTACATCAAACCATCATTATATCATCGTAAAACCATCATTATGTCATCGTAAAACTATCGTTACATCATCGTAAAACCATCGTTATATCATAGTAAAACCATCGTTACATCATCGCAAAACCATCGTTATATCATCGTAAAGCCATCGTTATATCATTGCAAAACCATCATTACATCATCGTAAAACCATCGTTATATCATAGTAAAACCATCGTTGCTTCATCGCAAAACCATCGTTAGATCATCGCAAAACCATCGTTATATCATTGCAAAACCATCATTATATCATCGTAAAACCATCATTATATCATTGCAAAACCATCGTTACATCATCGCAAATCCATTGTTATATCATCGTAAAACCATTGTTATATTTTTAATTTCTCCTCAAGAGTCCTCATATAAAGCACGATAGCAGCGGACTATGTAAACAGCAGTTCACATAACTGGTACTCAGGTACTCGTGCACGGTAACAAACTAAATGCATACTTCGAAGATGCTCATTCAGAAAGCTCAAAGTGTACTCGCACAGCAGAGGCTTTTGATGGAAGGTTTTCTCATCTATTGGAGATAAGATTCTTCTATAATAATTCTGATATACTGTGATTTCAAAATTTAAGTGTACAAAATTAAGTTTACAAATTATAATAATATAATTTATAAGCTATATTGTAAGTTTATAACTTTTAAGATAAAAAAAATATATAAAAATCTAAGGAGAATGTGCTGGTGAAGAGGAAGAAGAGGCTCAGGAGCATCCAGAATGAAAAAAAAGAGCGCTTTGTGAGTGTCTCGTCTGGAGCGTACGTTCTGAAAGTGCTTACAGAGGAGTAAGATGCATACAAAGCTGAGTGGTACATTAAACATTGGAGTGGCGTATGGGAAAGCAGACGAGCGCATTCAAAGCTGACAATTTTTGTGTGAGTTTTTTTGTGTGAGTATCAAACCACTTCTGCTGGTACTCATTGGAGAATCTCATTAAAAACAAGCTCGAATGAGCTAAGATCCTCGTCCTCTTAATGATGACGACATAAAAACGAATATGACGTCATTGTGATGTATCAGGTTTGCGATAAATTATCTGTGCTAATGCCCGGCTTGATTCCCGCAAACAAAATTCAAACAGCTTGCCTAGTTTCGGAGATAATGGTATAGGCGATTTCCATTAGTGGTGATATTATGACATCAACTTTTTTTTCTAGGAAGAATTTCCAAAATCGGAGATGGTTACTGCCTGCGCGTGGGCTTTCTGCATATACATGGCAAGTTTCACGAAGATCCGATGAAAACTCTGGGTTGTGAAACAAAAAATGTCAAAAAATAGGAATGACCTCATAAAAGTTGATATGACGTCATAGTGATGTATCATATGTGCGGTAATTCATCTCTGCTAATGCCCTGTTCGATTCCCGCAAACAGAATTCAAAAAGCTTGCCTAGTTTCGGAGATAATTTTTTAGGCGATTTCCATTAGCGGAGATATTTTGACGTCATAACTTTTTTTCTAGGAGGAATTTTCAAAATCGGAGATGGTTACTGTCTGCGCAGGGTATTTCTACATATATATGCCAAGTTTCAGGAAGTTTCGATGAAAACTGTAGGTTGTGAAACAAAAAAGTCCACAAGAACAACAGCGTGAGTAAGACTTCGAGATCCTCCACGAGGATCTAAAAACTTGTGTGAACCCCTGAATATAAAGCACAATCCCATAAATGCTTTTTTTGTCATCAGCTTTCTCAACCAATTAGAAGCAAGCTTCCATAACTTACCAGGGCATTATGCATTGTAGGAAAGGTCATGATTCGTTCTGTGGGTTGACGTCAGGTTAATCTCATTTGCGTGCACATCTCGGCCACGATGGTAGCTCGATGCGCTTTAGGGGTTAACCCTCTCATTCTGAAAAGTTAATTACATTTCTGTACTGTATTCACAGGCCTTCTGAAAAGTTAATCTCATCCATTAAATAGTTAATGGGCAGGAAAAATATTGCCCCGGGCATTCCTTGACACTAGAATTTGTTACCTTTTTGAAAATTCTTACTGGTGATGTTTTCTCTGTGGTTGAAGATGTGCTTTTGTTTTATCAATGTCACGCAGTATTACTTGTTTGCTGAATTTTTAATGTCCTGCATTTTTCTTTTTTCCAATTTGCTTACTATGGGTACAGTACTGTATTCCACATTAACTTTTACTTGGAAACATGGTGTATGTTTTCTATGTATTCCGCCCCACCCTGGGTGCCAAATACCCGAGGTATGCCCCTGCCCTGACACATGACGTTTATTATTATTCAATTGATTTCAGAATGGGATTCAAATAAATTAAATTCAAATCAAATAGAAGACCAAATTGGCACAGTTCTGCATTGGAGTCATCATAACCAACCCAAACAAGCAAATAGCAAAGATGAAGTCATTAGGAGGAACCAGGATAGGATTCAGGTTTCAGCTGCTACTCCTCTTCCCTCAAACCCATCCAGGCACAGCAAAGTAAATCTCATTCAAAAAAACAAAAAACATAGGGGAAACACCCCTGGGTGCTCACCTGGTAGCGGCTGAATAAGATAACCAGGGAACCACTGGTAGGCATGGATGACCCACAAAATATGTTATGGAGAAGAAAGTAAATACCTATGGAATTTTTTTTAATGCTGTGAACAACATTTGGTACATCATGGGTGATGAAGGTTGTGGTCAAGTTTAATCGAAATTGTGTGTGTAGTTTTGGAGAAGAAAGCAAACATATTTTGGGGGGAACTGCCCCCCCCCACCTTACTCCCCATTAAACCCCGAATTTTCTCATGTCATGAACAAACTTTGGTACATCATGGATGATGAAGGTTGTGGTGAAGTTTAATCGGAATTGTGTGTGTAGTTTCTGAGAAGAAAGCAAATACCTCTTTTGGGGGGAAAACCCCCCCCGTAGACTCCCATAGACATCAAATATTTTAATGGCGTGAACAAACGTTGGTACGTCGCGGGTGATGAAGGTTGTGGTCAAGTTGCATCGGAATTGTGTGTTGTTTCTGAAAAGAAAGCAAATACCTCTTTGTGGGGCAATCCCTCCATAAACTCTCTTCGTCGACCCCCTTGAGACCCCGAGTTTTTTTTAATGCTGTGAACAAACTTTGGAACATACATCGTGATGAACATTGCAGTAAAGTTTCATTGAAATTGTATGTGTAGTTTCAGAGAAAAAGTTGCAAGTACTTGTTAAGGACTGACAGACAGACAACGCGCCATCCCATAAGCTCCCTGGAACTATGTTCCAAATCAGCGAAAAATAAAAAATAACCCAGATCAAAAAAAATTAAATTCTGACTGCCAGACCATGCATCGGATCAGGTTGAAATTTAAAACCTATGTTCCCAATCAGTACTCGATCATATTTGTGAAGCCTTACATCGATTGATGAAGCGGTTCAAGAGAAATATTTTTTTTTAGAGATTTTCACTCAATCCAATATGGCTGCCAGACCATGAGACCTATTTTTTATTCGTGAATACCCTGGTATCCTCAATGCTTGGGAATCATGTGTGAAGTTTCTGCTCGATCTGTGCAGCCATTCTGGAGTATCAATTTTTACTATAGTTTTTATGGTAAATTTAATAGGGCTGTCAAACCATGTGACCTATGATGTCATAGGTGTGAACATTTTCTTTCACACCGATAGGCGGTCATACCTGTAAAGTTTCACCTCAATCTGTTCAGCTGTTTCAGAGAAGAACATTTTTGTAAACTTTTCAAAAAACAATATGGCTGCAGAACCACATGGCCGATGACGTCATCAATTTTTTTCTGTGAATGAATTTATCCCTAGATGACCAACAAAAGTTTTCATACTGAATGGATGTAGTGTTCTACGTATGCAATTGTGATGTCATGACAAAGGCACCTATGACATCATAAAAAAGTCATACTTATTCGCTACGAGAAGTTCGGCATGAGGGGCCAAGTTTCAATTTTTTCCTTGGTGCAGTTTCAGATATACAGAGGTCCAAAGTTTTCCTTTTTTTCCAAACACAGTACGGCCCCGTAGGTGCGGTTCCCGTAGGTGGAGTGCCAGTATGTGCAGCCTCTCTCTCTCTCTCAAACCTCGAAAAGGCACATCCGCGGGTCCCCAGCAATATTGCTGGCAAGTTCAATCGTGCAAAAGAAATAATAAAAACTAAATAAATAAACATTAATTGTGATGTCATTCGTGACGTCATATCACCGTGTGCTGTCATTGGTCGACAGATAAATGGCCGTAACTTGGGAACCGCTCATCCGATTAATATCAAACCTTGAAAAGCACATCCGCGGGGCCCGGCAATATTCCTGGCAAGTTTCAATCAGATCGGACCGTCAATCGTGCAAAAAAAATAAATATAATAACAAATAAAAATAAACAAATAAATAAACATTAATTGTGACGTCATTCGTGATGTCATAGCACCGTGTCTTGTCATTGGTCGACAGATAAATGGCCGTAACTTGGGAACCGCTTATCCGATTAATATCAAACCTCGAAAAGGCACATCCGCGGTCCCAGCAATATTCCTGGCAAGTTTCAATCAGATCGGACGTCATTATGCAAAAAAATATAAAAAAAATTAAAAATAAATAAACATTAATTGTGACGTCATTCGTGACGTCATAGCACCGTGTCTTTGTCATTGGTCGACAGATAAATGGCTGTAACTGGGAACCGCTCTTCGATCGATATCAAACCTCGAAAAGGCACATCCGCGGTCCCGGCAATATTCCTGGCAAGTTTCAATGAGATCGGACCGGCGGTCGTCGAGAAACGCGGTCGCAGACAGACAGACAGACACACACACAACACACACACACCACACACACACACAGATTTGCATGGAATTATAGATAGATGACTGCCACACCACGTGACCTATGACATCATAATTATAATTAAAACATCCCACATGAATAGCCAATCCTATGCTGAAATTTTTTTGTCAATCTGACAAGAGGTTGCACAGAAAAACACTCACGTTCTGTGCGGCAAAATATACAAACAAGACAAAGATGTCATGCAGAGCACGACACTTGCAAAATCCATAAATCAAATTTGACCTCAACAATAATTGGTGTTTGAATTCAATGACCAAATATGCAACTCCTCTTCAAGTTTCAAGTCAATCAGATGAAAATTTAAGATTTTAGAAATTCCGCCTTCATTGTTGACCTTTGGCCTATGTCGACCTTTTTTTTTAACCTTTTGACCTCGAAAACAATACACTTCCTACTTATGGCAAACTCTACCACGTGGTGAAGTTTCGTGAAGATCGGTTGAAAATTGTGACCTGTAGACGATTGATAAACAAACAAGAAAAAGACGTCGTGTAGAACACGATACTTGCAAAATCCACGCCCCTCTCCAAAGGTTGCCATGGATACATCAAATTATCCATTTCATTAAGATTAAAATTCACAATATTAATCAAAGCTCAGGTCAATCAGATGAAAATTGAGGATTTTAGAAATTGGACCTCAAGACGACCTTTGACATTTGACCTCAAAATGAATAGGCTTCTCAGTTGAGACTACCTCTACAATTTGGTAATGTTTCCTGAAGATCGGTTTAAAAATGTGATCTGTAGGAAATTGACAGACAAACAGACATAATAACAAAATCAACTGACCAATATACTTGAAAAATCTTTGATTTTGCAAGTAATAAAACAAGAAAAAGATGTCGTGCAGATCACAGGACTTGCAAAATCCACCTCCTCTCCAAAGATTACCATGAATACATCAAATTGTCCATTTTATTAACATTAAAATTGACAATCTTAATCAAAGCTCAGGTCAATCGGATGAAAATTGATTATTTTTCATATTGAAATTGATGATTTTAGAAGTTCGACCTTGAGTTGACCTTTGACCTTTTGACCTCAAAAATAGTTGCTTTCCCAATTCAGAGATAGCCTCTGCAAATCCTGTTCAAGTTTCAAGTTCATAAGATGTAAATTGACGATTTTTCAGTTGAAAATTGATTTTAGATGCTTGATCTTGAGTTGACCTTTGACCTTTTGATCTCAAAAATAGTTGGTTTCCCAATTCCGTGATGCAATATGCAATTGCTGTTTAATCTTCAAGTCAATCGGATGAAAATTGACAATTTTTTAGATAATAATTGATGATTTTAGAAGTTTGGCTTTGAGTTGATCTTTGACCTTTTTATCTCAAAAATAGTTGGTTTCCCAATTCCGTGATACAATATGCAATTGCTGTTTAATCCTCAAGTCAATCGGATGAAAATTGACGATTTTTTAGATAATAATTGATGATTTTAGAAGTTTGGCTTTGAGTTGATCTTTGACCTTTTTATCTCCAAAATAGTTGGTTTCCCAATTCAGTGATGCAAATTTTGTTCAAATTTCAAGTCAATCGGATGAAAAATGACGATTTTAGAAATATACCTCAAGATGACCTTCGACCTTGGACCTCAAAATAAATAGGCTTCTCAGTTGAGACTACCTCCACAACTTCGTGAAGTTTCATGATGTTCGGTTTGGAATTGTGACCTGTAGGCGATTGACAAACAAACAGACAGACAAACAGACAGAATGACAAGAAAAAGATGCCGTGCAGAGCACGATACTTGCAAAATCCACACCCATCTCCAAAGGTTGCCAGGATACATCAAAATTGTCCATTTAATTAGGATTAAAATTGACAATCTTAATCAAGGCTCAAGTCAATCGGATGAAAATTGATTATTTTTTAGATTGAAATTGATGATTTTAGAAGTTTGACCTTGAGTTGACCTGTGACCTTCTGATCTCAAAAATAGTTGGTTTCCCAATTCAGTGACGCAATTTGCAAATCCTCTTGAAAGGCTTCTCAGTTGAGACTACCTCGACAAGTTCGTGAAGTTTCATGACGTTCGGTTTGTAATTGTGAGCCGTCGGTGATTGGCAAACAAACAAACAGACAGACAGACAGAATGACAAGAAAAAGACGTACGACAGACAAACAGACAGAATAACAAAATCGACTGACCAATATACTTGAAAAATCTTCGATTTTGCAAGTAACAAACAAACAGCCAAACGGAGCGAAATGCAATACCCTCTCCTCTGGCGAGGGTAAAAATGCACTACCTTCTTCTCTGGTGCGGGTCATAATAAACCCCCTTTTAATAGTTATAAGAAGCGTTTTCCTATTTTCCTGCCTTCCTGCATGGACACTGCCAGGTTTGGCCTCATTTCGGTGAACCTTTGGGAAACATAGTAATCATAATATTAATTCAATGCCGTAGAGTAAATCTAACCAACGTTTCAGTCATTTGCGAGGGTCTTACACCCCCGGCTCAGTTGATTCGTGTTAACGGTCCATCTGACGCGACAATATTTATAGTGGAAATGAAACGTCTGGCTTTAGTTGCAGTCTGTGAAAGATACAGACCCACCAAGCTGAAAGTGGTGCCAACTGCTATAACTGTACCGGCGGTAATAGTCAGCCTGCATGGGCATTATAACACGTTTTTGACGATTCCAGCCCACCCTTTGGGAAGGGAATCTATTCCCATAATAGCCAGGTAGTCCTCCGGTGTGCATGTTCAGGATAGTAGACGTATAACGAGGAACGGGGAGGTTATATAGGTTGGAGGTGGGGAGGTGGGAGAATGTCTTTCCCACCTTTCTTGTCAGGGACATCTTGCCCTACTTTAGTCTAATGTCAGGACATGATCATGCTCAGCTTGCTCTCCCTCTCATGCTTTTCAATTAAGAGTTGGCATCAATAGTAATCAACAACAGCGTATTGGAGCATGATGTTCTCCTATATTTCATGTTGTGATTATCTTGGCTTGTGTTTCATGGACATTACTCAGATTAACCAAAATCTACACGCACCCATACAATGCAATCCTTTTTTTTCAAGTAACTATTTTCGTACGATAAAATCCTACGATAGTCCCAACCCAAAAGCATACTTTCATAAAATATACAATGGAATCTTTTATAATCAAATGATGTTCTTAATTGTAGATGGAGCAGAGTTTGGGCACGTAGTACTGTGTATGAACACATCATGATAATGTTACACCCATCCCTGCACAACATAAAAACACCAGTTTGTGTGTATTGAAGAAAAAAAAATTGTCATCTGTCTGTATGTTTGCGTTTTTTTGAAAAGACCGCTGGGCCGCCAACCACCACATTTGACACACAGACCAAGTCCGACTCAGGGATTGTCCTAAGAGTATTTTCATCCATCACCTTAGCCTTTAAAGACCCCAAAACCTCCTTAGGCCCTTCAAGACCCCCAAAAAACCCTTTAAGACCTCGAAAGCCCTTGAGACCCCTTTAATACCCATAAGATCTTTTAACATCCATAAGAGCCCGAAGACCCTTGTTCAGACTACATCCGTCCGTGAAGCCGTGTGACTATATGTCTATTAATTGTGCACTGTTTAAACATCAGTTGCACCCTGATTACACGTACGTCTATGATATTACATGCCATTGCATTGTACCTTTAAAACCTTTATGCCCTTTTAGACTGTTAAGACCCCTTAGGCCTTTGAAGAGCTTTTAAGATCCTTAAGACCCCCAAGACCCTTCACTGCACAAAACTACACAAAACAAGTACTGTCGAGGGTCTGCAATCTCTGATTGCCCTTTCCAGTTTATTTTTTTTATACTTGGTCCCCACCTATGGACCTCTGGTGTTAGGCAGTCCATGCTTCAGCTTTGTTGCATAGCCTCAACCTGTGCCACTGCAGTCAGGTCTCCTTCATCCTTCTCTTCACCCCCCAGTGAGTTTCCCGCTCCCATCGTCTTTCTCTTTCTTGCCACTTGCTGTCTGGCCCAAGTTTTAATTTTTTCTCTTCTATCTTTTGTTTGATATTTGTACATCATCGACATCACTCTTTCAAAATTGTAGAGTGTGATCTCTCTGTCCTGCCAGCAAGTTCCAAAGGCAGTTGAACAGTCCATGAATCAGCCAAAGGCCATGATGAAATTTGTGCCATTGCTGGTGTGTTTCACATATTGCCGCTTACTATGCACCTCTCCCTGTGCATATGCGTGGCCACTCCGTCCCGTGCTTTGAACCAAGTTGTGGCATTAATAATCTTCTTCTCCTCTCTCATTTATAAGGAGATCCGGATCCTCTCTCCTCTCCGTCTCTCCAACCCTTAACCTTCCACAACTGTCGCTTCCTCACCACTACCAAATGCAGTTATGTTCTGTGTTGCCCACCCCCAAAGGTAATCTTGTGGCTTTCCCGCCACCCTTGAAAGAATGAACCATTCTTTCAAGAAAGAATCTTGAAAGAATGAACCAGCTATGGCCATCCCATTTTTTGCCACCAGCTCCATCAGCTCTTGACCCTCTCTATTCTTCGTTCCCCAACCAAATTTACCAAAACATTTCTCTTCACCTGTCTCCGCTACTCCCACATGCACATTAAAGTCCCCTGCAATGAACAACATCACTTCCAGCTCAAACATTCTCATCATCCACTCCAGTGTGTCCCTGAATTCCTGCTTCTCCACCGTAGTCCTTCCCGTTTTTGGCCCATATACCGACATAACACAAACCATTTGCCTCTGCACCACCAACCATGCCATAAATATCCGTCCCTCACATCTTTCCACTCTGACTACCTGCTTGCTGATCTCTTCCGGTACTATTATTCCCACGTCATTACTCCTTCCATCCCCACCCGCATGAAACATCTTGTATCCTCCTATCAACCTCTTCGCCCTGTCTCCTTTACATCTGGTCTCATGCACACACAACACTTCCAAACTCCTTCTCTGCTTCATCTCCACCACTTCGACTCATCTCCCCCCCCTCACCCCTCCTCATTGATCCCACATACAAACTACCTAGCTGGACCTCACTTCTGAACCGTTGCCCACCTGGCAGAGCTAGTACCATCTTAATCAGTTTGGGATGCTCTGGTCATCAATCAGCAGTGCTGCCCTGGTTGAACTGCTGGACCAACTGCCCTAGCCTGTTGTCATAATAATGTGTGTGCACACCACACACACCACACACACACACACACACACACACACACACACACACACACACCACTCTTTCTCCCCCCATCAACGCCCCGATCCCTCTTGCCCACTCCTATCCTTCCACACTCGTCTCCTCTCCCCCACCCTCGAGGCATTCCTCCCTACCCCCATTCCACTTACTCCCTCTTCTCTTCCCTCCCCTTCCTTATGTCCCACTATCTCCGCTCTCCTTAATACATTAAATTTGTGCTTATTCAGCTTAAAAAAAGAGATGCTTTTCACAAAAAACGCAGTTCAAAAATGACTCGGTTCTTTCACAAAAATCACAGTCCTAAAGTCACTCAGTTCGATCCTCCTTGCGCTCATGCAAACACGCTTCTCAATTCCCACACTTGGACATCCTCGACTCCACAGGCACAAAGATCAGCCACCACTCAAACCGCCGATCCACTCCACCGTACGGTGGGCCGAAGCAAGTCCAGGAGTAAAGATTCATTGGCGTTAATAATAATAATAATAATATTTATTATAATATAATGAGTTCCCTTGCAAGGAAGTTCAATAAAAGAGTAGACTATTAGGTCCATCAAAGCCTCCGATATCATCGCCAACATATGGTTGTTTGTCCGTGCTCCATTCGTTTTTAAACGCTGAGTGTCAAGCACGGAGGCAGCACGTTTTTAAGTCTTTGGTACAACTCAGCTGGGCCTCCAACCACCGACATCCCAGATCAGAGCAGACACTCCCCCTATTAAGCCACCGAGGTTGGTAAAACCACCCTTGGAACGTTAACTTAATGAAACCTTTCTTGGAAAATCAGATCTCTCAACCTTATTGTCGTTAACTTTACCGCTTTGTCAATATTTCATTCGGAGATTAAACTTGAGAGAGCTCTCAAAACAATTTTTATCATTGTTAAGATCATTATTAATCCCTGTGAGAGGTAAAACTTGTTGTAAATCGCAAGTCCTATCAACCTATGTATTCAACGTTTTCAATATTTTTCAGAAAACTTTAATTACAAGATGCGCTTTTCCTTACAAAGCGTGGTGTTGGCTTACTGCTTAAGGTGCTTGGCTGAAGATCTTAGTGTCCTCATTTCAAGCCCCCGTCGTTCCTTCAACATAACACCAGATGGGTTGGCTCAACGTATCATCCTGAGGTCGGCAAAATCAGTACCAGCTTACTGGAAATAATGAGCCATTCGAGTATCCTCCATCGGGGTGGCAACCCATCCAGGATTGTGCCCTCCAGCCAAGGAAAAACTGCTTCAGCAGCACAAGCGTTTGAAGATGTGAAAGGAATGGTTATTCTTGTGTTTTTTTTCCCCTAACTCACAGATTGTGTAAAAGCTTTAAAGATGGAAAGGTCATGTCATTACTAATTGTTCCTTAGAGATTGTAAAACTAGAAGGGCACTCGGTAGAGCGCATACCTCCGCCCCAGAATGCCTGATCCACGAAAACATATCGGGTCCAATACATTTTTGAAATATCATACTATACAGTGCTATATCGTTGTTGGCCCTATCTCTCAATGGTGAAGAATCACTTTGAAATTAAATAATTATCGTATCCAGATCCGGATTTGGATGTTCACCAAAATCGAATCAATTCTTCATTGTCACACACCCATGTCCACCAAGTTTCGTCTGAATCCATCCACAACTTTTTGAGATATCATGCTATATTTCGTTTTTGGCCCTCTCTCTATGGTGAAGAATCACTTTTTAAAATTTTTAGTCATCAGATCCGGATCCGGATCCTCACCAAAGTCTAATCAGTTTGTCCTTGTCACACACCAAACCTGTCCACAACTTTTTGAAATATCCTGCACACAGACAAACAAACAAACAAACACAAGAAGAAGACGTTGTGCAGAGCACGATACTTGCAAAATCCATAAACAAATTTGACCAAAAAAAAAAAAATCCTGGTCAATTAAATGACCAAATATGCAACTCCACTTCAAATTTCAAGTGAATCAATGAAAATCGACAATTTTAGAATTTTGGCCTGTGTTGACCTTTTGGCCGAGGTGGACCTCCAAAAATAATTGGTTGGTTGAATTCAGTGACCTGAAATATAAATCCTCTTCCAATTTCAAGTCAATGGGTGGAAAAATAAGGATTTTAGAAATACCACCCAATCGTTGACCTTGGGCCTATGTTGACCTTTTGGTCATGTTGACTTAAAAAAAATAATTGGCTGGTTGAATTCAGTGACCTGAAATATAAATCCTCTTCCAATTTCAAGTCAATGGGTTGAAAATTAAGGATTTTAGAAATCTCACCTCAGTTGTTGACCTTTGGCATATGTTGACCTTTTGACCTCAAAAACAATAGACTTCTTCCTTGTGACAAACTCTACCATGCGGTGAAGTTTCGTAAAGATTGGTTTAAAATTGTGACATGCAGGTGACAGACAGACAAACAGACAGACAGACAGACAAACAGACAAAGAGACAGACAAACAGACAGAAAGGGGGTGAAAAAAGAACCTCCTTCACATTCGGTGGCAGAGGTAATAATAAAAATCACAAATGCGTTTCTCGGACTATGGTGAGCGTGTTGTTCAGATAACTTTTCAAATTCCTCTGCTCGTCATACACACTGATAGGTTGTGGAAGTTTTGACCAACTTTTTCCCCTTCCCCTCCTAACCTATCCAAACGTCTTAATCCATCCTCTTACTCCTACAACCTTCCAACCACTCTTTTCTTTTCTTACTCCTACACCCTCCCAATATTTCCCTTTCTCCCCAACGGAAAAATGGTTCTTGGTGCAAAATTTTAACCTTCATGCATGAGTTTTAACACATCACACATCAGGAATTAACAACACAATGAATCATTACGTAGTTGTAACAGTTGGCTTGGCTGCAGGTCGAAGCAAGTTGGTGCTGAAATCGCAAGCTTACGTTGATACGTGGGAAGTTCAACGATTTCAAATAGACTTCTCGACCAAGAAGGCACAAATTCAATATGTCACCTTTGGTTGAGTGCAGAAATATAGTTCGATCCAAAGGTGTGACACGAGATTAGGCTCGGTGGTGCGTTCCTCCATTTAAAAATCGTTGGGCATCAATTTCAGTGGAATCTGAAAGGGTATTTGGAATGAGGGTAATATGTATTATATGGAATACACGTCGAATGCATGAAATCACTTTCAAAAATAATTGCAATTTTCCCCTGAAGTCGATTGAAAGTGTCTGCAATTTTTGGGTGACCTTCATTCTTTTTGGATGCAAAATCGAGTAATGAGTATGGCCACTCAGTTTGGTTAATGTATAAAGTGGGTTGGTAATAAATCTCTCATGCTTTTGCAAACAGAAGAGTCTTCAATTGTAAATGAAAAATCAATTTTGTGTTTCAAATACAGGGTGTTTCAAAAAGATTGATACAATTTTGACTTCCTGCCATTTCTTCGTTTTTTGACCTGCACCGTTTTCCTTTTCAGGATTTGGTGGTTTTACCATGGTATTTGTTCCCTGAGATTTCTAGCTCCGTTGTTCAACTGTGCCATTGACAGTGAAGCAGAAGACAAAAGTGGTGGCTCTGTGGAATGAGACGAAATCATATGTAGACACCCGCTGGAGGTTCTGCCGGGAATACGAACTCAGAACACATGACGAACCAACAAATTGTTCCATTCAACATATTGTGAAACATTTTGAGCACAAGGGTGCAGTGTACAACCAGAGCAAGGGCAACAGTGGCAGACCAGCATCAGTAACCAAGAGCCAAGCCAACATCGACGTTGTGCGGGATTCTGCAGTGGACAGTCCCAAGAAGTCCCACCACTGGCGTTCCCGGGAGATAGGCATCAAACCAACACATCACTCTGGCGTATCCTCACTAAGGAACTGAAGCTTTTCCCATGCATCATCTGTATTCGGCATAAATGAGTCGAGATGACATGAGAAGGAGACTTGACATGTGTACTGGCTCAGTGACAGGATGGAGCGGTACCCACTGGATCAACCTGATCTGGTTCAGTGATGAAGCCCATTTTCCCTTGAACAGTGCCATCAACAACCACAACAACATTTTTTGGGGGACAGAACCACCTGAGGAGATCACTGAGAGGTACCTGAAAGGACCTAAGGCCACATGCTTCTGCGCCTTCAATGCCAGATCGGGAATGCTAGGGCTTTACTGGTTTGAGAATGACAGCAGCAGGATGGTGACAATCAATGGTGAGCACTAACGTGCCGTGCTCCAGAAGTTCCATAATGATATAGCCCCAAAGGTCACCCCAAACCAGCTCAGCATGACCTGGTTTATGAAGGAT
>CM068954.1:148582017-148598575 GCA_035128595.1 Eptatretus atami
GCAAGAGACTACCTCCACAACTCGTGAAGTTTCATGATGTTCGGTTTGGAATTGTGACTGTAGGCGATTGACAAACAAACAGACAGACAGAATGAACAAGGAAAAGATGCCGTGCAGAGCACGATACTTGCAAAATCCACACCCATCTCCAAAGGTTGCCAGGATACATCAAAATTTCCATTTAATTAGGATTAAAATTTGACAATCTTAATCAAGCTCAAAGTCAATCGGATGAAAAATTGATTATTTTTTAGATTGAAATTGATGATTTTAGAAGTTTGACATTGAGTTGACCTGTGACTTCTGATCTCAAAATAGTGGTTTCCAATTTCGTGACGCAATTTGCAAATCCTCTTGAAAGGCTTCTCAGTTGAGACTACCTCGACAAGTTCGTGAAAGTTTCATGAACGTTCGGTTTGTAATTGTGAGCCGTCGGTGATTGCAAACAAACAAACACAGACAGACAGACAGAATGACAAGAAAAAGACGTACGACAGACAAACAGACAGAATAACAAAATCGACTGAACCAATATACTTGAAAAATCTTCGATTTTGCAGTAACAAACAAACAGCCAAACGGAGCGAAATGCAATACCCTCTCCTCTGGCGAGGGTAAAAATGCACTACCTTCTTCTCTGGTCGGGGTCATAATAAACCCCTTTTAATAGTTATAAGAAGCGTTTTTCCTATTTTCCTGCCTTCCTGCATGACACTGCCAGGTTTGGCTCATTTCGGTAACCTTTGGGAAACATAGTAATCATATATTAATTCAATGCCGTAGAGTAAATCTAACCAACGTTTCAGTCATTTGCGAGGGGCTTACACCCCCGGCTCAGTTGATTCGTGTTAACGGTCCATCTGACGCGACAATATTTATAGTGGGAATGAAACGTCTGGCTTTAGTTGCAGTCTGTGAAAGATACAGACCACCAAGCTGAAAGTGGTCCAACTGCATAACTGACCGCGGTAATAGTCAGCCTGCATGGGCATTATAACACGTTTTGACGATTCAGCCACCCTTTGGGAAGGGAATCTATTCCCAAATAGCCAGGTAGTCCTCCGGTGTGCATGTTCAGGATAGTAGACATATAACGAGGAACGGGGAGGTTAATAGGTTGGAGGTGGGGAGGTGGGAGAATGTCTTTCCCACCTTTCTTGTCAGGACATCTTGCCCTACTTTAGTCTAATGTCAGGACATGATCATGCTCAGCTTGCTCTCCCTCTCATGCTTTTCAATTAAGAGTTGGCATCAATAGTAATCAACAACAGCGTATTGGAGCATGATGTTCTCCTATATTCATGTTGTGATTATCTTGGCTTGTGTTTCATGGACATTACTCAGATTAACCAAAATCTACACGCACCCATACAATGCATCCTTTTTTTTCAAGTAACTATTTTCGTAGATAAAATCTATGATAGTCCCAACCCAAAGCATACTTTCATAAAATATACAATGGAATCTTTTATAATCAAATGATGTTCTTAATTGTAGATGGAGCAGAGTTTGGGCACGTAGTTCTGTGTATGAACACATCATGATAATGTTACACCCATCCCTGCACAACATAAAACACCAGTTTGTGTGTATTGAAGAAAAAAAATTGTCATCTGTCTGTATGTTTGCGTTTTTTTGAAAAGACCGCTGGGCCGCAACCACCACATTTGACACACAGACCAAGTCCGACTCAGGGATTGTCCTAAGAGTATTTTCATCCATCACCTTAGCTTTAAAGACCCCAAAACCTCCTTAGGCCCTTCAAGACCCCCAAAAAACCCTTTAAGACCTCGAAAGCCCTTGAGACCCCTTTAATAACCATAAGATCTTTTAACATCCATAAGAGCCGAAGACCTTGTTCAGACTACATCCGTCCGTGAAGCCGTGTGACTATATGTCTATTAATTGTGCACTGTTTAAACATCAGTTGCACCCTGATACACGTACGTCTATGATATTACATGCCATTGCATTGTACCTTTAAAACCTTTATGCCCCTTTAGACTGTTAAGACCCCTTAGGGCCTTTGAAGAGCTTTTAAGATCCTTAAGACCCCCAGACCCTTCACTGCAACAAACTACACAAAACAGTACTGTCGAGGGTCTGCAATCTCTGATTGCCCTTTCCAGTTTATTTTTTTTTACTTGGTCCCCACCTATGGACCTCTGGTGTTAGGCAGTCCATGCTTCAGCTTTGTTGCATAGCCTCAACCTGTGCCACTGCAGTCAGGTCTCCTTCATCCTTCTCTTCACCCCCCAGTGGGTTTCCGCTCCATCGTCTTTCTCTTTCTTGCACTTGCTGTCTGGCCCAGTTTTAATTTTTCTCTTCTATCTTTTGTTTGATATTTGTACATCATCGACACACCTCTTTCAAAATTGTAGAGTGTGATCTCTCTGTCCTGCCAGCAAGTTCCAAAGGCAGTTGAACAGTCCATGAATCAGCCAAAGGCCATGATGAAATTTGTGCCATTGCTGGTGTGTTTCACATATTGCCGCTTACTATGCACCTCTCCCTGTGCATATGCGTGGCCACTCCGTCCCGTGCTTTGAACCAAGTTGTGGCATTAATAATCTCTTCTCCTCTCTTCATTTATAAGGAGATCCGGATCCTCTCTCCTCTCCGTCTCTCTCCAACCTTAACCTTCCACAACTGTCGCTTCCTCACCACTACCAAATGCAGTTATGTTCTGTGTTGCCCACCCCCAAAGGTAATCTGTGGCTTTCCCGCCACCCTTGAAAGAATGAAACCTTCTTTCAAGAAAGAATCTTGAAAGAATGAACCAGCTATGGCCATCCCATTTTTTGCCACCAGCTCCATCAGCTCTTGACCCTCTCTATTCTTCGTTCCCCAACCAAATTTACCAAAACATTTCTCTTCACCTGTCTCGCTACTCCCACATGCACATTAAAGTCCCCTGCAATGAACAAATCACTTCCAGCTCAAACATTCTCATCATCCACTCCAGTGTGTCCCTGAAATTCCTGCTTCTCCACCGTAGTCCTTCCCGTTTTTGGCCCATATACCGACATAACACAAACCATTTGCCTCTGCACCACCAACCATGCCATTAATATCCGTCCCTCACTCTTTCCACTCTGACTACCTGCTTGCTGATCTCTTCCGGTACTATTATTCCCACGTCATTACTCCTTCCATCCCCACCCGCATGAAACATCTTGTATCCTCCTATCAACCTCTTCGCCCTGTCTCCTTTACATCTGGTCTCTGCACACACAACACTTCCAAACTCCTTCTCTGCTTCATCTCCACCACTTCGACTCATCTCCCCCCTCACCCCTCCTCATTGATCCCACATACAAACTACCTAGCTGGACCTCACTTCTGAACCGTTGCCCACCTGGCAGAGCTAGTACCATCTTAATCAGTTTGGGATGCTCTGGTCATCAATCAGCAGTGCTGCCCTGGTTGAACTGCTGGACCAACTGCCCTAGCCTGTTGTCATAATAATGTGTGTGCACACACACACACACACACACACACACACACACACACACACACACACACACCACTCTTTCTCCCCTCAACCCCCGATCCTCTTGCCCACTCCTATCCTTCCACACTCGTCTCCTCTCCCCCACCCTCGAGGCATTCCTCCCTACCCCCATTCCACTTACTCCCTCTTCTCTTCCCTCCCCTTCCTTATGTCCCACTATCTCCGCTCTCCTTAATACATTAAATTTGTGCTTATTCAGCTTAAAAAAAGAGATGCTTTTCACAAAAAACGCAGTTCAAAAATGACTCGGTTCTTTCACAAAAATCACAGTCCTAAAGTCACTCAGTTCGATCCTCCTTGCGCTCATGCAAACACGCTTCTCAATTCCACACTTGGACATCCTCGACTCCACAGGCACAAAGATCAGCCACCACTCAAACCGCCGATCCACTCCACCGTACGGTGGCCGAAGCAAGTCCAGGAGTAAGATTCATTGGCGTTAATAATAATAATAATAATAATAATATTATTATTAATATAATGAGTTCCCTTGCAAAGAATTCAATAAAAGAGTAGACTATTAGGTCCATCAAAGCCTCCGATATCATCGCCAACATATGGTTGTTTGTCCGTGCTCCATTCGTTTTTTAAACGCTGAGTGTCAAGCACGGAGGCAGCACGTTTTTAAGTCTTGGTACAACTCAGCTGGGCCTCCAACCACCGACATCCCAGATCAGAGCAGACACCCCTATTAAGCCACCGAGGTGGTAAAAACCACCCTTGGAACGTTAACTTAATGAAACCTTTCTTGGAAAATCAGATCTCTCAACCTTATTGTCGTTAACTTTACCGCTTTGTCAATATTTCATTCGGAGATTAAACTTAGAGAGCTCTCAAAACAATTTTTATCATTGTTAAGATCATTATTAATCCCTGTGAGAGGTAAAACTTGTTGTAAATCGCAAGTCCTATCAACCTATGTATTCAACGTTTTCAATATTTTTCAGAAAACTTTAATTACAAGATGCGCTTTTCCTTACAAAGCGTGGTGTTGGCTTACTGCTTAAGGTGCTTGGCTGAAGATTTAGTGTCCTCATTTCAAGCCCCCGTCGTTCCTCAACATAACACCAGATGGGTTGGCTCAACGTATCATCCTGAGGTCGGCAAAATCAGTACCAGCTTACTGGAAATAATGAGCCATTCGAGTATCCTCCATCGGGTGGCAACCCATCCAGGATCGTGCCCTCCAGCAAGGAAAACTGCTTCAGCAGCACAAGCGTTTGAAGATGTGAAAGGAATGGTTATTCTTGTGTTTTTTTTTTCCCTAACTCACAGATTGTGTAAAAGCTTTAAGATGGGAAAGGTCATGTCATTACTAATTGTTCCTTAGAGATTGTAAAACTAGAAGGGCACTCGGTAGAGCGCATACCTCCGCCCCAGAATGCCTGATCCACGAAACATATCGGGTCCAATACATTTTTGAAATATCATACTATACAGTGCTATATCGTTTTTTGGCCCTATCTCTCAATGGTGAAGAATCACTTTGAAATTAAATAATTATCGTATCCAGATCCGGATTTGGATGTTCACAAAATCGAATCAATTCTTCATTGTCACACACCATGTCCACCAAGTTTCGTCTGAATCCATCCACAACTTTTTGAGATATCTATGCTATATTCGTTTTTGGCCCTCTCTCTATGGTGAAGAATCACTTTTTAAAAATTTTAGTCATCAGATCCGGATCCGGATCCTCACCAAAGTCTAATCAGTTTGTCCTTGTCACACACCAAACCTGTCCACAAAATTTATTTGGATCGTCCACAACTTTTTGAAATATCCTGCACACAGCAAACAAACAACAACAACAAGAAGAAGACGTTGTGCAGAGCACGATACTTGCAAAATCCATAAAAAAAATTTGACCAAAAAAAAAAAATCCTGGTAATTAAATGACCAAATATGCAACTCCACTTCAAATTTCAAGTGAATCAGATGAAAATCGACAATTTTAGAATTTTGGCCTGTGTTGACCTTTTGGCGAGGTGGACTCAAAAATAATTGGTTGGTTGAATTCAGTGACCTGAAATATAAATCCTCTTCCAATTTCAAGTCAATGGGTGGAAAATTAAGGATTTTAGAAATACCACCCAAGTGTTGACCTTGGGCCTATGTTGACCTTTTGGTCGATGTTGACTTAAAAATAATTGGCTGGTTGAATTCAGTGACCTGAAATATAAATCCTCTTCCAATTTCAAGTCAATGGGTTGAAAATTAAGGATTTTAGAAATCTCACCTCAGTTGTTGACCTTTGGCATATGTTGACCTTTTGACCTCAAAAACAATAGACTTCTTCCTTGTGACAAACTCTACCATGCGGTGAAGTTTCGTAAAGATTGGTTTAAAATTGTGACATGCAGGTGACAGACAGACACAGACAGACAACAGACAGAGACAGACAAACAGACAAGAGACAAACAGACAAGAGACAGACAAAAGACAGAAGGGGGTGAAAAGAAACCTCCTTCACATTCGGTGCAGAGGTAATAATAAAAATCACAAATGCGTTTCTCGGACTATGGTGAGCGTGTTGTTCAGATAACTTTTCAAATTCCTCTGCTCGTCATACACACTGATAGGTTGTGGAAGTTTTGACCAACTTTTTCCCCTTCCCCTCCTAACCTATCCAAACGTCTTAATCCATCCTCTTGCTCCTACAACCTTCCAACCACTCTTTTCTTTTCTTACTCCTACACCCTCCCAATATTCCCTTTCTCCCCAACGGAAAAATGGTTCTTGGTGCAAAATTTTAACCTTCATGCATGAGTTTAACACATCACACATCAGGAATTAACAACACAATGAATCATTACGTAGTTGTAACAGTTGGCTTGGCTGCAGTCGAAGCAAGTTGTGCTGAAATCGCAAGCTTACGTTGATACGTGGGAAGTTCAACGATTTCAATAGACTTCTCGACCAAGAAGCACAAATTCAATATGTCACCTTTGGTTGAGTGCAGAAATATAGTTCGACCAAAGGTGTGACACGAGATTAGGCTCGGTGGTGCGTTCCTCCATTTAAAAATCTTGGGGCATCAATTTCAGTGGAATCTGAAAGGTATTTGGAATGAGGGTAATATGTATTATATGGAATACACGTCGAATGCATGAAATCACTTTCAAAAATAATTGCAATTTTCCCCTGAAGTCGATTGAAAGTGTCTGCAATTTTTGGTGACTTTCATTCTTTTGGATGCAAAATCGAGTAATGAGTATGGCCACTCAGTTTGGTTAATGTATAAAGTGGGTTGGAATAAATCTCTCATGCTTTTCAAACAGAAGAGTCTTCAATTGTAAATAAAAATCAATTTTGTGTTTCAAATACAGGGTGTTTCAAAAAGATTGATACAATTTTGATTCCTGCCATTTCTTCGTTTTTGACCTGCACCGTTTTCCTTTTCAGGATTTGGTGGTTTTACCATGGTATTTGTTCCTGAGATTTCTAGCTCCGTTGTTCAACTGTGCCATTGACAGTGAAGCAGAAGACAAAGTGGGTGGCTCTGGGAATGAGACGAAATCATATGTAACACCCGCCGGAGGTTCTGCGGGAATACGACCGCAGAACACATGAGAACCAACAAATTGTTCCATTCAACATATTGTGAAACATTTTGAGCACAAGGGTGCAGTGTACAACCAGAGCAAGGGCAACAGTGGCAGACCAGCATCAGTAACCAAGAGCCAAGCCAACATCAGCGTGTTGGGATTCTGCAGTGGACAGTCCCAAGAGTCCCACCACTGGCGTTCCGGGAGATAGGCATAAACCAACATCATCTGGCGTATCCTCACTAAGGAACTGAAGCTTTTCCATGCATCATCTGTATTCGGCATAAATGAGTCGAGATGACATGAGAAGGAGACTTGATATGTGTAACTGGCTCAGTGACAGGATGGAGCGGTACCCAAACTGGATCAACCTGATCTGGTTCAGTGATGAAGCCCATTCCCTTGAACAGTGCCATCAACAACCACAAAACATTTTTTGGGGGACAGAACCACCTGAGGAGATCACTGAGAGGTACCTGAAAGGACCTAAAGCACATGCTTCTGCGCCTTCAATGCCAGATCGGGAATGCTAGGGCTTTACTGGTTTGAGAATAGACAGCAGCAGGATGGTGACAATCAATGGTGAGCACTAACGTGCCGTGCTCCAGAAGTTCCATAATGATATAGCCCAAAGGTCACCCCAAACCAGCTCAGCATGACCTGGTTTATGAAGGATGGTGACACCATCACTTTCCTGTGGCAGATCTTCAGAAACTACCTCGTTGCCCTGGGTACCACTCATGACTTAGGCACCCAAGCCCAGACTTGAACCCTCTGGACTATACTTCTGGGGGTGCCAAGGGCTCCATCTACACCAACTGCCCTGCCACACTGGATGATTCTGAAGCAGGAGGTGTCAGACGACCTCCAGGCAGTGCCACATGAGACCTTCAGGAAAGTTGGACAGAACTTTGGAGTCAGGATCAATGCCTGTTTGAGCATTGATCCTGTGAGGGGCACACATCGAGAACGTCAATTGCAAGGATTTGGCGTAAATGCAATTTCAGACTTCTGCTCTCACTAACTCGAGCAGTGACTTACTGCAATAGCAATCAGTGAAGAAAGTACCATGTCATAAGCTTTCAAGAAATGTTTGGTTCACGTTCCTGAGGTTTCTGTTTCTTTGTAAATATACATTTGAAGTTGCATCACTCTGTTTGAAACACTCTGCATTGTCCTGATGAAGCTTACCCGGGCTCAATGAGGCTTCCTACGATGTTGTAGTTTGCAAAAAATTTTTGATTAATTCCGGCAAAAAAGCTTCTCTCCAATATACACTGTGCCAAAGGCTGTCAAAAACAGATCCAAGGAAACTATGGAGGGAAGGGGGTGGAGGTGAGAGGGGTGGGGGGGGGGGGAGAAGATGTTGCTCTTCTCCCTCTGGTTCCCTCTGTCCAAATGTCATGATGTTTGAAAGACATATTTGTTGACAAGTTCTGTGAGTTTGTTAGGTGTTATTTTCTCAATTTATTTGCTTGAATATGTACATTGCTTCCCCTTTAATATGTGTATACAGTACTCCAGATTGTTATTGTATACAGTCAAGGCTCATGAATGAGATGGAACACTGAATGGATCAGGATGAAACAGACAAAAAGAAACAGTAGAGAGAGAAGTTGGAAACACCAACAGCAGCGTTGAAGGACAAAATTGAGGAAGACTTGGACAAACAATGGTTGGGGGGGGGGGGGGTAGGATTTGTCCAATTTGGACATAGTGTCGCGTCCAGTGGGTCTGCCCCTACCTGGACGGATAGCCAAACAGTTCTCTTGGAGGCTTACAGCCGAGATTATGGCGCACACGGGAAGGAAAGGGCAGCAAAGGACAGAGGCACATGGGTTGTACTCGAACCCACTAAAGATACATGGACACCAGCAACTAAATAAATAATGATTAGATAACAAGAAGATCAACAATTATAATGGAAATAAATCAAGACCTGAGGTCACCTAAATCTAATTTTGAGGCGCCTCCACACAGACATAAATACAAACAAGGGAACAGAATAAAATAAAGAAAAATCGCTCCTCTATTTTGGTACTTAGCTTCGGGTCCAGGAGTGAGTTTCAGTAGCTTGTAGGTCACCAAACCACTTTGTCACTGTGCGGGAAAATGCACCCAAAATGGCACACAGCCGCTCTCTGGGCGGGCAAATGTAGAGGAGGTAGTTGGGGCGGTGATACTCAATGATCGTCCTCACCGACGCCGCTGCTTTGCAGAATGGCGCCGTCTCTTTCCCCCCGATGGCTCGTGTCGAGCCATCAGGTAATGGCTTTGGCGCTGGTCCCACACGATTCAGCCAAAAGTCAATGGCTAATGTCTTGCTCCATCATGTGAGCAAATTCACAGCGTGACACAATAATTGTCGCTGTATTTCATCGTGTCCAGACGTAGCCAGCCAGTGAGACATCCTCACTATATCGCGTCCTCCCACAACTCTCTGCTCTTTGACCACTGTCCTCCCCTTCAGAACACCGATTGTCTCAATCCTTCTGCCTCCACCAAACCTTTTTGCCTCACTCTCTTCTGTGTCTTCTTTCTGGCCGTGTTCCGACCACCGATTATATCCCAAATTAGGTCCGCTTGCCACAAAACAGCGTGACATTTCCTCTCCTCCTGCATTGAGTGGCTTCCCCCGTTCTCTTCCCAGAGATGCGCTCTTCTCCCTCTTACTAACGTCACGCCCATTAATCATCCACTCCAGGGGCGTGATTTGTCAGCCGTCACCCCTGGAGGCAGGCTTTCTGCCTGCTTGGACCTACAGCTCGGTAGTTGTTTTTTTAAGGACATGATCCATCTTTATCACCGGTCTTGAAATACAAAAACATAGGAAAAGGTCACGGGGGCAATTACATACTGGGGGAAATTATCCTTAATCCCTATCTAATTAACACAGCACCACACCCCATGTGGTGACACGTAACACTTAAGCAGCCACGTAACCACAGAAAAAAATTGATGATGTCATCAGTCACGTGATTCGGCAGCTATGTTTTTTTTGTTTCCCCCCCCCCCCCCCCCCTTCAAAAACCTTCTTCTCTGAAATGGCTGAACAGATTGAGGTGAAATTGACAAGTACGACTGCCTATCCATAAGGAAGAAAACATTCACACACATAATATCATAGGTCACATAGTTTAACAGCCACATTGGATTTACCCTAAAACCTCCAAAAATCTCCTTCTCCAGAACGGCTGGACAGATCAAAGGAAAACTTCACGCAAATGTTCCACAAGCCTTGGGAATACCAAGGTATTCATGAATTATTGATGTCACATGGTCTGGCAGCCATATTGGATTGAGCGAAAATCCTTTTTAAAAACTTTTCTCTTGAACCGCTTCATCAATCGATGTCAAACTTCAAAATTGTGATCTCGTAGTGATGGCGAATATAAGTTTTAAATTTCAACCTGATCAGACACATGGTCTAGCAGACAGAATTATTAATTTTTTTTGAATCTGGGTAACACACCAGTACACAAACACCACACAAAATACACTACACAAAATGACACAAACACCACACAAAAGTCCTGGTGAGCATCCGCAATCTCTGATTGCTATTTTTCTTGTCTATTTTATTCTAATTTTAATTGGGAATTTATGGGTTGTTTGCTTTTTTTATCGGGAATTCTACTTTTTAATCGGGAATTTATGGCTTTTTCAAATTTGTGATATGACACCGACTCCATTCTGGTGGCCAATTTCGTCTTCTTTAACTGGTCTATGAATCTTGACTCCCGTCATGCATTCATCACTGTTCATGCATTGAATCCACTTCGCAGAAGCTGGTGTTCTATTTCTCCTCTGTGCTCCAACTTTTAATGTTTAGGTTTCTCTTGTGGAGCTTTATTTTTGGTTTTATGGACACAGGTAGTATGAGCCTCCCCAGCCTCTCAACTTGGTGCAGATCCCTGTCTCTCTATGAGATGGTCTTTCTTCTCACAAGTGGAGGTGCTTTATTCTTTACAGTGAACATTTTGGCTGCTCGGTGCAGCTGCACAGTCTCGGCACTCTGCCTGTATGGCAGTTTTCTATTTTTCTCAACACAAGATTTGTTTTCATCTTTCCCAGACATCCTTCCCCCTCCCTACCGCCAGCACCTCAGCACCAATCTTTCCCCTCAGGGATTGCCGCATGGGCCGCCTGACATCCCGACCAAGGCTTGAGTAGCTTTGAGTCACTTCTGGCTTTCCTCTCCCTTCTCTGTCAAGCCCACAATACCATTGCTGTCTATTGCCACCAGCCTTGCAGCATGACAATCGTTGGGGGCTACAAGCAGTGCACCCGAGATGCAAACATCTGCAGGGCTTCGTCTCGGTCCATAGGCCGCAAAGCCTCATTCATCCCTCGGTGATCCCTGCCTCCGCACTGACCGATCCTCTCCAGTCTAGCAACGTCGCTTTCAAATATCTCATTCTCAGCATTCAGGGCCTCACAGATTCCACTGGAGACATGAACAACTGTCCCGACTGTACGCGAGCCATGAAGCCACAGATACCCCGCAACATCCCATGCCTTCGTTCTCTATCGAGACTTTGAGTCTTGCTAATATTGCCAGTCCTCCCTCCAGAACACCTCCTTCCTCCTCTCTCTTCCCTCACTGCCAGGATTGAGGCCTCACAATCACCAGCGGTGAACCCAAGTGGGAAAACTGGTAAGTAAGGCCACTGACGAGATGATTACATGCCGGCTTAATTCACACCACTGTGTGTGTGTGTGTGTGTGTGTGTGTGCGTGTGCATATGCGCACACTTGAGCGCACGGTTGCTCACGCATGTTTGTTTATACGTGTGTCATTTACTGTCCAGGTCGACTGGTTATGTCCACAATACCATATTCGAAAAATTTACGTCCTTTGGCACGTTGAGAGCACATCGAAGTCACCAGTAAACGACTGGTATGAACGATACAGCTGTTTTGAGCAGGAATTTAGTCAGGGTGATGGACGACAATTGCCTGATATTCGTCAAAAGACACCATAGAATCTTTAACATCCACCATAAACCAATGCTGGTAGATGTATCAGCATCTGAAATTCCTATCTAATGGACAGCACACTTTATGATGCAACACCCTTCCTGTGAAGCAGCAATGCGACAGTTTATAGTCAGGTTTGTTGAAAATCGATCCCAGACTAGACAGTTCAAAGGCAAGTGTGCTATCTCAGCATCATACTTTTGTACAAGTTATGGAAGCAGACATACATTTTAAAATAATCATATTTTAAATAGAAAAGGAAATTGAATTGTTGGAAGAATACAGTTTAAATGTATACTATGAATGGCAGTTGCAATGGAGATGATAGTGGGTGCGTGATCTGAGGTCAAAACCAAATGAACATCTTTTAGAAGAATAACAGCCTATTTTTCATAGTGATCCTACCTGATGGACATTGCAAAGTGAGGAAACATGAATATCGCCAAGGTGTCTTCCAGCTATTTGAGGTACAGTACTCCATGCCACACCAAGTCAAGGCTGTGAATGGGGCAGTTAGAGACCCAAACAGGTTCTCTTAGAAATAGGTCCTAATAAAGTGGCCAGAAACTAACTGTTCATTGGCATTTATCATGAGAGTAAAGGTTCACGTCTCATGAAAAAAACCATGTGCAAAGTCAATGATCATGAGTATTCTCCCTCTCTTAACACATCCCCCCCCCCCTGCTTTCCTCAACATTGCTGTTTTTTTTTAATATTTACTGCACAATCTTCCCCTTTTTATCTTCTACCCTCTCCTTATCTTTCCCCCCCATTTTCTGGGGGTTTTCCCCATCACTGTGGTCTTATTTTGTTCTTGCCCGCTACTTGTGCTTTGCAGATCTATCATCAACCAGGATGACCCAAAATAGCTCCGCACCCTGATACGGAGGTAGTGGGTGAAGGAAAGTGGTTGGGGGGGAAGAGGGTGTTCGGGCATGGCAGGACTCCTTGGTTATTGTGGCTAGGATCCCATTAGAAGCACGATCAGATTAGTGGTGCAGCTAATGAATTTTCCGCTTGAGTTCGGAACGGCAGCAAACATTCAAGATTTCAGATGATAGGCTGAACTGTATATGGGACTAAATGTTTGGTAAAGGAGAGAGAGTCAGGAAGTGAGGTCAAGTAAATGATGATTGCAGGGGGTCCATTTATAGACAAGGAACAGGACCCGACTGAAAATGGTCCCACTAAGCCCACACCACAGACAAGACGTGCTTACGTATTCTGTTCGGAAACCTTCTCTGAATGTGTCCATGGAGAGTATAAAGCCAAACTGTGGTGTCAGTTTTATTATTTTGCCCATTGTTTGTGATGGGGGTCATACTCCAAGTAATGGAAACGGAATGGGTATGTGGTTACAATAACACATGTATCTTGGTGTCATGTCGTTCTTTTGACAGATATGATCCAGCAAATGTTATCAGCATAATCATCATCATCATTAGCATGGCAATACTCCACACCATCATAGTTTATCATTATCCTGAGTCAATAGCATCAGCACAGTCCATGGATTATAATGAATACAATCTTTTATCCTGATCATCATCATCATCATCATGTCACCATCATTATACACAATTTATCTTTAGATTGATGACATCACAGTCCATTGTCATTGTCATTATCATTGTCGTCGTCATTGGCCTAGTATATGGAGTTGCACATAGTCACCCTGCCATGCACACACATGCCTCTGTACAGGCAAGGCCAGGCACTCGACATGTGCAGTTGGCACAGCAGCAGGCAGACTTCACACAGTGACAAGCAACTAATGCCATGAAATCTGTTGGGGCTTGGTCTTTGGTCATCATTTTCGCCTTGTGTCATCTTTGATTTCATACCCATGTCCAGCGGGTAAGGGCATATCCTGCTTGGTGTCCGTGCTTCTCTCCACAGGGGGCCCTGGTAGTTGGCTCATTTAATATGAATGGCCAAACTGTCAGATGTAGCTGGCAGTCCTTCATTTTTGTGATGCTTCTGGCAGAACAACCAGTACCTCACTTTATCAGTCGTGGTCCCAGTCTTCTTTGCACATGTGTAAAGACTATACACAAACTGCTCGCATTTTGCATGGACTGCTTTGTCTACAGATGATTTATTTTCATGTTCTGAAAGGGCTTTCTGATTCTCACGGCTAGTTTTGAGAATGCTTAAGGACTTCTTTTTACCAACTCCTGACAGGGCACTTGTCATATTAGTGCAGGAGTGTTGTCATGTCACTTGTCATGCAGGGAGTGCTGCACACAATGTTGGGCCTATATTCTCTGTGATGTAATTGATGGATATGAACTATATTTTGTTATGGCTCCAGCGAAGAACGATAGCTCCTTACACCCAAGTGCATTGAAGTGAGCGACACGGAGCATGCATGGCCACATCCGTGTCTGGGGATTGATCCACTATTCCGCAGCATATAGATGTACCATGTTTGGCATGGAGCGGCATCCTGGTATCGGCGTCTTGCTGATCGGATTCCAGATCCTCATTTATCTCACAGTGACCGTTGGCGATGCACACTGCTTTTTCCTCATCCTGGAATCTGGCTCTGCAAACACCTCACAAATGTTTTGCAGGGAATAGCAGAATTGATCACAACATGAAAGCTACCCTAGTTGGGCACTCGCTGCCCATCAGAATCCACAAGCTCAATCAGAGGGATGTCTACATCAAAGAGTTCAGTTCGACAACGTTTCACAAGAGCCCAAGCAAGATCGATGTCGCAGAAAGATGAATGCAAGGAATTCATGCTCAGGAACCAGCACTCTCACACTTTGTGAAGAAAGTCACCTTTGGTCGTTTTCCATGCCCACTGAACTCACCAATAACTTGGTTCATCATGATAGCATCAAGAGATATCCTTCTCTGAGCATGATCTGCTACCATCTTCACTCTGGAAATGATCCAAACTGTTCTTTTATAAATGACAAGGCTTGTTGCATGTGTAGTATACTTGCCATACAACGTTTCATCAATTGTCATTGTTTCACCTGCTTCTGAACAGATGCACCAGGAGAAATATAAGATGCAATGACAATCCCACATTCTTCTGACTGCACTAAAAGTTCCATGGTTAGACTAGTATATCTCTTCCAAGTAGTATCTAGTTAGACTAGAAGGTACCACTTCTGTCTCATCATAGGAGTAACAGTGCCCCAATCTGTTAATCAAGGTGATCAGTTCTTTTGAGCCTGTTACATGGCATATGTCATGGCAACTCATGTGCTTAGAGGTCTTGATATTTGCATGTGAAGCACAGTGCAGAATATCGTGGGCCACAAAAAGCACTCTTCGTTCATCTGATTGTTTTTTTACAGTATGGAAATATGAACTCCTTTTTTTCTCCACTATCATCAGATCAAATGCTCCATTGTAGGGGCCAGTACAGACTATCAGGTACTATGGCCTTCACTGATGTGAGATTTATATCTATCGTCTTTATGTGTCTGATACCAATACTTTCACATTCAGAAATGTCACCTTTGATCATCAATGCTGTCAGTTACAAAACTTTTTGACAATTTGTCTGTTCAGAAACTACAGACTGGTCACCAGCAGGCTTTCCAGGCATATAATGAGATGTTTCCTTCCTGAAAGCTGCACTTGGAACATCTTGGTAGGGAGATTGATCTGGTATACTGCACTGTACGATATACCAATTCGGATTTGTTCTTGACTTGCTGTTGATGGAACACTATGATGTTACGAAAAAGTTTCAACATCCTTAGCTTCAGTTGTTGCTTAGTTTGGGAAGCAGATGAGATCCTTAGCTTTACACTTGTAAGGAAGTCCATCCATGCCATAAGCTCTTCCAGCATCCAGTTCATTCTGAATATTTTCAACTAAGTCACTGGAAGCATTGGCCTACTTGTCTTCTTGCTTGCCTTCCTTGAACATTCGATGCTAAGATTGTTCGTTTCTTACCGATATAGGCGGAACAGTACACTTTTTGGTATTTAGCTCCAGCTGCAACTACATTGGAGTTCCCACCACATATTATATGCAGCATATCCTCATCACCTTATGCAACTGCTGCTTGTTCAATAGATTTGCATGACTCAAATGTTCTGCCATTCTTCATTTCCTTCACCTTTTTTTTACAGAGGATACACTCGGACCAGTCCATAGCGTTTGAGCGTGATCGAGATCGCCTCTCATAGAACTCTGAACAGGGATGGAATTGCTTCATCCGGCAGTGACGCTTCAGAAGGACAAGGTGATGGTCCCTTCCCCCGATTAGATGACTTGTGCATGACTTGAAACAGTTTGGATGCAAGTGGACCTCCACAGTCTCTTAGAAACGAGCCACAAATTTAAGTAACATTTCAAAATTCTGAAACGTATAAGTCCAGGTGAATTATTTTTATTAGTACTCAAAACTAGAACCGTAGGAATAATTGCACTTGGGGCCATTTTGGGGATAATAATTCATCTGCAAATAAGCTCAAACAAAGACTTTAAATTGTCCTTCTCCTTCTACTCCATGGTATCAAAATTAGTGTGTCTTTGTCAGTCC
>CM068954.1:148612544-148639465 GCA_035128595.1 Eptatretus atami
ATAATATAAATATTCTCTTAATGGCATTGCTCAAGGCCAAACTGTTGGAGGTGATGGGGTGGAGGTGGGAGGGGCAAAGGTGGAGAGGTGGTGGTGGGTGGTTGAGGTAGGAAGCGGGGTGGTGAAGGTGGAGGGTGGGGTGGGAGTGGTAAAATAGTGGACTTGTGGTGTCAAGCTGCAAAGCAGAAGAGCTATTCAGATGTTATAGTGGAGATCAGTGGTGATCTCCGTCAAAAGGCATGAGGCCATCAAAAGGACAGGTTGGAGTTGTTTTTTTATTGAAGACTTCAAATATTAATAATGACTGTTTTCTTTCCTCTGCATGGGTTGTAATCAAAACATACCTTTCCTTCATGATAGATGATGTGTTGTTCAATTTTCAAATGTACATTAACTCAGAAGTCCTCTTGAGTGCACAAATTTTTTCTTTGGGCAGTGTATAGGCAATCGACTGCTGCCTCAATCTCTCCAGAAAATAACATGCATTACCTCATTTCCTGTGCATGTGGGTTGCAATCACAACCTACCTTTCTTTCCTCTGCTTAGGTTGTCATCAAAATCTGACTATTTCTTTCATGTTAGAAGACATGTTCAATCTTCAAATGTACACCAGAGGCTTGAAGCCTAATGACCTTGGCCTGAATCCTGAGGCCTATAAGTGGTGACTAAAATGGCAGGTGTATAATTTTTTATTTTCAGCTTACAATTGTGGGTGTAGTCATACCAGTAAGCTAAGCTCTGCCATGGATTGACAGAGCTTCAGAGCAACTCCTGGAGAATATAATAGTGGATGCCGTGCCTGTTAACTACCAATCACATGGTGTACAGTTGGGTCAGGAATCAAACTCAGACTGGACAGATCAAAGACCTGTGCACCATTATCATTGTATATCCATCTTACTAATTCGGTTGGTTTTATATATATATATATATATATATATATATATATATATATATATATATATATATATTGTTACTTATCTTACTGATCTATTGAAGATAAAAAGCATGGGTAAATTTCCACTGGTAAATTTGTCTTCCCTTCCTTCTCCTTCTCGTCCAAATTTTTTTGCAAACAGGACGAATAATTGGCCCGTAAGAGAAGTGACAGGTAAGCTCTGTTAGATTCTTATAATTAAAAGAGTTTATTAAAAAAAATATATGCAGGGGATAAGGAAGAGAGCTGGAACAATCAATAAATAATGGAACAGATCTGACGATCGACAGACACAAATCGGGATGAGTAAAAGAAACACGATCTTATATACAATGATAATAATTATTCCTCCTCCCTACACCTCACCCCCACACGATGGTGCAGACAATACCAGATTCTCACAGCGAAGGGAGCAGAAGAGGACTTAAAGCAAGCATGAGCTGGTCTTGGGCTGGCGTCATGCAGGTTGGCATAATACAGAGTGAAGTGTGGTGCTCAGGGCAGAAGAATGGCAATGTGGAGGCCAGAAGAAGTGATCTCTCTGTGGCTTTCCCAAAATGGTCCTTTGTGGGGAGCAATGAAACAAAGAGATGGGGAGAGATGTTCCCATCGTGTGCTGCCTTTTTGGCTGCTGGTTGCATTATTGGTTAGGGGCGCGGCTACACCGCTGATGCAGTGCCACTATTACCAGTACACTGGTGCTCATTTTGCCGACCTCGGAGGATGACAGGCTGAGTCAACCCCCTGGTGTTAATTCAGTGGCAACGGGGCTCGAACTAAGGATTCTAGGATCCCAAGCCACCACCCGAACTGCAAAGCCAACACCAGGCTTACAGGAGAGATGTTAACTCCCTAAGTTCCAACCCCAACTGCTGTATACATGAGTGGACAGGGCCTTTTCTTCCTCTAAGATGACAGTTAGGATTGCCTTCGTGGGTGGCATGTCCCATTATCGGCTGCCCATGGTCTGTGGGAAACGCCATCTTTCGGGCCATCCTACCCCACGAGGCACTCCTTCATATAAATTTTCCACCCTCAGCCAGGGCTCTGGAGATTACTATATTGTCCTGGCCCGCTGTCTGCCAGGCAAACAGTCCTTGATGACTCCTTTTAAAGCACCTTGTGCTTTCCCGTGTACCTTTGTACCCAACTCCTCACCTGACCTCGCCTGTGCAGAAGGTTTTACACCACAGAATCTTGCTCTATCCTTTACAATCACTGCACCATTAGTGCATATATAACGTACGACTTACCCAAAGATGGATTAAGGGTGTCTTAGGCCCCAGGCGGTAAACCAACCATGGGCCCTCATACTCCCCTTCCCATCCCGTAGTAATAGACATCAGTTATTTAAGTGTTACAAAATATTTGGGTGAGGGTGTGTTTGTGGGGAAATTGGTACATTCTCAGTTCTGCTGACTTAGTTTATTTGGGTGAGGTTTGAAGCTTTGTTTAAGATGCCAGTAAGGCAGAAAACTGGAGAAATTAACTTTCAATCATAGTGTCCAGATCGTTGGAATAGAGTGAGCAAGATTTTCTGTGGCTTGTTTGATCTCATGGAGAGAGAGAGAGGGAGAGAGAGAGGAGAGAGAGAGAGGAGAGAGCGAGGAGGGAGAGAGGGGAGAGCGAGGAGAGCGAGAGTTGAGCGAGGGGAGAGCGAGGGGAGAGAGGAGAGGAGAGGAGAGAGAGCGGAGAGAGTGAGGAGAGAGAGGAGAGAGAGGAGGAGAGAGGGGAGAGAGGGGAGACGGGGAGAAACGGGGAGAGCGAGGGGAGAGTGGAAGGGGAGTGGGAGAGGGAGAGGGGAGGGGGAGAGAGGGGAGAGAGAAGAGGGAGAGGGAGAGGGGGGAGAGAGAGAGGAGAGGGGAGAGAGGGAGAGAGAGAGGCGAGAGAGAGAGGGGAGAGTGGGGAGAGCGAGAGGGGAGAGGGGGGAGAGAGCGGAGAGAGGAGAGAGGGGAGAGAGGGAGAGAGCGAGGAGAGCGAGAGGGAGAAGGGGAGAGAGGGAGAGCGAGGAGAGCGAGAGTTGAGCGAGGGGAGAGGGGAGAGAGAGAGGAGGGGAGAGAGCGGAGAGAGTGAGGAGAGAGAGAGAGAGAGAGGGAGAGAGAGGGAGAGAGGGGAGAGCGGGGAGAGGCGAGGGGAGAGCAGAGAGCGGAGAGCGAGAGGAGAGAGGGGAGAGAGGAGAGAGGGGAGAGGGGAGAGAGGAGGAGAGAGGGGGAAAGAAGGGGAGAGAGAAGGGGAGAGAGAGGGGAGAGCGAGGGGAGAGAGAGGGGAAGAGACGGAGAGAGGGGGAGAGCGGAGAGAGCGGAGAGAGCGGAGAGAGGAGAGGCAAGCGAGAGGGGAGAGCGAGAGGGAGAGGGAGAGGCGGAGAGGGGAGAGCGGAGAGCGGAGAGAGAGGGAGAGCGGAGGGGAGAGGGGAGAGCGCGAAGAGGGCGAGAGGGAGAGAGGGAGAGAGGGAGAGAGAGAGCGAGGAGAGCGAGGAGAGCGAGAGGGAGAGCGAGGAGAGTGAGAGTTGAGCGAGGGGAGAGAGAGAGAAGAGGAGAAGGGGAGAGAGGAGTAGAGAGGAGAGAGAGAGAGAGAGGAGAGAGGGAGAGGGGGAGAGCGGGGAGAGCGAGGGGGGAGAGGCGGGAGAGCGAGAGGAGAGAGGGGAGAGGGGAGGAGAGAGGGGAGAGGGAGAGGGAGAGAGAAGAGGAGGAGAGGAGAGAGGGGGAGAGGGGAGAGAGAGGAGAGAGGGAGAGGAGGGGAGAGAGGGGAGAGGGAGAGAGAGAGAGGGGAGAGAGGGAGAGAGGAGAGAGGGAGAAGAGGAAAGAGGGGAGAGAGAGGAGAGAGGGGGCGAAGAAGGAGAGGGGGGGAGAGCGGAGAGGGGAAGGAGAGGGAGAAGGGAGAGAGGGAGAGGAGAAGAAGGGAGGGCGGAGAGAGGCGGAGAGAGGGAGAGAGCGGGAGGAGAGCGAGAGAGCGAGAGGAGAGCGGAGAGAGGGAGAGAGGAGAGAGGGAGAGAGGGAAAGAGAGAGAGAGGAGGAGAGGGGCGAGAGAGAGAGAGGGGAGATGGGGAGACGAGAGGAGAGGGAGAGAGGGGAGAGTGCGGAGAGAGGGGAGAGAGCGGAGAGAGGGAGGGCGGGGAGAGACGGAGGAGAGCGGAGAGAGAGGGAAGAGAGAGAGAGGAGAGAGGCGAGAAGGAGGGAGAGCGGGGGAGGAGAGCGGAAGGGGAGAGAGGGGAGAGAAGGGGAGAGGAGAGAGGGAGAGGCGGAGGAGGAGAGCGGGGAGAGAGGGAGAGGAGAGCAAGAGAGAGCGAGAGAGCGAGAGAGGGGAGAGGAGAGCGAGAGCGGGAGAGGAGAGGAGAGGAGAGGGGAGCGAGGGGACGGAGAGAGAGCGAGGAGCGGAGAGCGGAGAGGGAGAGCGGAGAGGAGAGGGAGAGGGAGAGGGGAGAGGGGGAGGAGAGCGAGAGGAGAGGAGAGCGGAGAGCGGAGAGGGAGAGCGGAAGCGGAGAGGGAGAGGGAGAGGGAGAGGAGAGGGGAGAGGAGAGAGGGAGAGGGAGAGCGGAGAGGGAGAGGAAGAGGAGAGCGGGGAGCGGAGAGGGGAGAGGGGAGAGCGGCGAGAGGAGAGGGAGAGGAGATGAGAGAGAGAGAGAGAGAGGAGAGAGAGAGAGAGAGAGAGAGAGAGAGAGACAGAAGCTCGGACAGGAATCCAAACTTATTGTTGATTTCCTTTACGCCTCAAGACGGTCTGTCACTGATTCACTATCAATGATGACAAGGGATCACCTCAGTCTTGATTTTTTTCCTTGGGTGACAGCACAGTGGCCATCATGATACAATCATTCTTAATTACAATGATTACAATAATAATTTGACCCTGCATGAGCTCCCTCTTTGCTTGGACCCCAGTCGACCCCCAATCCCCCTCCTTTAATGCAGACTTACGCCTGTCAGATTCCTAATACAAGAGTAATTATAACCTACTTGAACACACGCGTTCCTACTATTCTTACCACAATCTATCAATGGACCCCCCCCTCCCTTCTCCCCTCTGTATAACATATTATAATTTATAGAAAAAAAAATCCAAACTTTTTTTTACAGATTTTTAGATCCTTGCATGTGTGGACCTTTACAACATTTATCTCACAAAGGATGATCCCTAGTTCATTGCAAAGTGTTCAGGTACAGAATTAAGTGAAATGCCTCAATGGCTGCACGATTGTGTGGCAACTGAACTATCTTAGCCCCTTCACTTGAGAGCACACAGTAGGAGTCAGTTGAGTACCAGTTGGGGTGGGGGTGGTGGGGAAGAAGGAACAGGAGAAAGGAAGAGTGGGGTTGTGGGGGGGGGTGGTGATTAACTCTGAGCTAACGAGAGCCAGTAGTATCCCTCAGGCAATGTTGGAACGATTCATCAGAAGGAAGAGGATGGGCTTAAAGCCATCACAAAAACATCACGTGATAGAGCCCAGGTCAGTAGTTACTCTGTCATGCAACCAATGCAATGCTTCAATCAGGCATTTACGTTTGATCTCCATCATTGTTTTAATTATCAAAGTAAAGTTTCACATCATTTATGTTAACTCTGCTGTCTATCGTTATAGCCTTTCTGACTTTTACTCGGAATTAAACTTAAAACAATCAATGACATGTGATTCCTGCTAATTCAGTGGATATTTAAATCATAATAAGGCAAATCATTATATGCCCAAAAATCTTTCCTTTTACACAACTTTAAATTACTCATGCTTAATGGTTTACAGATGTTTTACACAAATTCCTTGAAAATCTTGGTTACTTATTGCTCAAAACAACTACGTTTGTGTTTGGAGTAAGATATTCTATGAGGGACAACCCAAAAGTTCAATCTCAGACATGGGACATATCTTGAGCATTTGATGTACAGCACCCCCTCCTTGCTCTCCAAGATCTGCTCTTACGACATCCAGGCCACCTGCACCACAAGGCTTACCGACTTACTGTACTCTCCTAGCCAATGCACGGTTCTCAACAGCATCCTCTCAACTCCCCTCTCTGTCAAGGCTGGAGTGCCCCAAGACAGTGTTCTGGGTCCAGTACTATTCCTGATCTTTATCGCTGATTTTTCTAGCTCTGGAAACTCCTCTTTATCTCTTTGCTGATGACTCCACCCTTTGCGGTAAACATCCCTCATCCTTCAGACAGGCAGGCTGCAGCCTCTTCCTCTGCAAACCTTGAAAAAAAATCACAAGCTGGTCATACACTTGAACTTTGTCGTTCAATCCTGACAAATCTCACATTCTCATGCTGTACTCTCCAGAAAGATCGTCTGGTGAACCCTCCCTTGTACTTTCTTAACAATACACTTGAATAAGTTCAGTCACTCAAGTCTTTGGGTCTCACCATCAGCCATGATCTTCCTTGAGCAAACCACATTTCTATGTTTTTCCCCCAAAGCCATTCGCTGACTGGGATTCCTCCATCGAGAAATGTCTTTTGTTGGTTGGCACATTCTAACTTTTGTCCACTTACAAGGCTTTCATCCTCAGATTGATGGAATACCCTGCTCTCCCAACTGGGCTGGCACTGCTGCTCACAACTTGCTCAGTTTGACCAAGGTGTTCAAAATCATTGGCATCTGCTACGAAGCTGAGTCTCTTCTGGGACTATCACTTTCACATCGCAGGCAGGTTGGTGGTCTTTGTCTTCTTCCACCTAATTTCCAGTTTGCACCCTCTGACCTTTCTCCTCCCCACAGGTTTCGGTGGGGTGCATGCGGTCTTCCAGTAATCCCCTTCCGATTAAACTACCAAAATCCAGACTCACTGCTCACTTCCACTCAATTGTTCCACTTTTTCATAACAGTAGAAACAACTTCAGTCTCTTCAATCTCATTCTTCCCTCAAGGGCTTCAGGACAGCTGTTCTCCACCATCTCAAGGTCATCCCCCATCCACAACCCTGATCTTTTCTACCCCCAGTAACCCTCACAAAGCCCACCTCTTCCACTTCTGTGATCAAGAGTTCGTTGCTGTATCAATCCGATTCACCTTCTGTGTCCTACCCTTGCTCTCATTCTCTCCCATGTCCATTATCCCTCCAAGTCTTCCTCTATTTTATCCCTCAGCTCTGCTGTTGGTGTGTTTCCCTGTCCCTTCTTCCTCCTGCTCTTTTTGTTCTGTTACATCCTGGTCAGTTCTGTGTTTCTAGCTCCTCAATGACCCTCAACTCCGAAGAACACCGCATTACAGTTGAATAACTTTTTTTCTTTCTTTTTTTAAATATGATCTAAGGCTTGTAGTGGAGCTTCTGTACCACCACACCTACACCACACACAACAAACACACACACACACACACACACACACACACACACACACACACACACACACACACACACACGACTGTTAGCTAAAAACAAACACAGCCACTGAGCTTGGGGGTATGCCATCACTTTCCATGGTAGTCTGGGTACCAGCGACATTAAACATTGGCACCACCTTTCTCACCACATTCAGCAGGGCATTCCAAAGAGGGATTTCCTCCTCCTGATAGATGCCAACCGATGGGTATTGTCTGTGCTTCTTAACCGTTTAAATGCTGAATGCCAAGCAAGGAAGCAGTACGTACCATTTTTTAAGTCTTTGGTGTGGCTCGGCTGGGGTTTGAACCCCTGACCTCCCAGACTCAGAGTGGACGCTCCAAGTATATTATAAAAAGAAACAAAAACAAGCAAGAGGTAAGCACATCACATCAAGAGTGAAGATTTGGGGAAAGGAGAAGTGAGTGTAAATTGGATGAAGCACATTATGAGTGAAGAGAAGTTAAACAGATTTGCTTTGTGTCAGCATCTTTTCCATTGTTAAAGGAGACATTGTCATGCAGCACATCATTGCTGATATGCTGTCACAACTGCTGATGAAATCCATTGTCATAATTATTTCCGACCTGCAATTACATTAATCCGAGTGGAAATCGTGTCCAGAAATGAAAAGAAGCACAAGAATCGGTGAACTATCTCAAATCATCATTTATAATGTTACAATTTTATTGGACCTCTTGTTGGTTCTGCAAGACATGGCAGTTAATGTATACATTAAGTTGACTCACCATTTCGTGTGCAGCCTGTGGCTGCTGGTTTGCATCATTGCTGGGAGTGTGGCCATGCTGCTGATGCTCTGCCCCCTGCCGGTGCGGGCAGGAATTTGGAATTTGGCCAGGACGCCACGGGATCTTTAATGTCCACCGACCAATGCCGGCAGACGGGACGTCTGTTTAACCCTTTGAACCCTAGCGACCATTTTACCAGCTGCTATTCAAACCTCCGTACACCTGATGCAAACATTTTTCTCCAGGGAGCCCAGGGTGGGGGAGCTGAAAGTCCAAGGAGCTCAGGGTTCAAAGGGTTAACGTCCATAGAGAGCAGGCATGACAGGCCAAATGGCCTCATTTTATGACAAAGTTTCTTATATATCCTTTGAAGATGTCGCCATCAGGAAAGATTGGGCAAGATGCCCCCCCAACACCGAGATAACCTCATTGATCTTGAACGTCGACACCAGAGGGATCTCAAGTTGACGGTAAGTATAGCATTTTATTTCAACTGAAACATGTTCAGGATACTGAACAAAAAGAGCAAAGTGTATCTATGGTGGGATTTGGCCTTGCCCTACCTTGCTCTACCATTTACGAATCATTCACATCAAATTATTCCACATAAACTCCATCCTCTTCAATGCACTTCATCCAGCAGTCCATCAACTTTTTGCTCCCAGCACAGAAACCTTCTCACGATGAATATTGTCCCTCTTCAACGGATGCAAAAACATCCTCCCAAAATAGTTGTTTGCTTAAATCATTTTCAAGAGGAATTTCACGTGCGTTTTCGTTCCGGATCACCATGAATTCAATAAAGTTCAGATGTCTTCCTTACCTCGTGACTGGATGCCATTTTTCAATGAAAGATTGAGACTCATCGAAGAGTGAGGAAGGTAAAGATGCAACAAGCTACCAGAGAGGGGTAAATGGGGCAACAGTTGGACAAAATAATGGGAGAGGGAGAGGGAGAGCGAGAGGGCAATGCCACCAGCAAGTAAGGTTAGGTCAGGAAGGTTTAATGGCAGTGATAGAGATTGTGGGTCATGATGGAGGTTGGGGGTGGGTTGGTGGTTGGTGGGTGGTAATTTCCCGACGGGACATCATTCCCGATCTTACTCCACACATTTTCCCTGAAGTACCTTATTGCTGACATGTGTGTCTCCTGTTCGTGCGTACACGTGAAGAATATTCCCAAGATGTCTTTTCCTTTATACAGCTATGCTCACATGAAGTTTAATAGGTATAACAGTGCACATTGACGAGCAATTACGTCGTTAGCGATACATGTTTATAATGCTGTATTAATGGGCAAAAGATTTCAAGGCCTGAATATTTAACTTTTTGGATCCTTTAAAGTTCAGGAAAATAACGTAATCCTCGAGCAGTTTTGTTTCTTGCCAATTCCTTCGGGCACTTCTGTCTCAACGGGGCTGTTCGAGGCAGATCAACATACGGATCGCGAGTACAACAAATTGGCGCTTACTTGGTCACACGCAACACGGGTGGAAGAGAAGCACGCGATATTCCTGTTAGTGCTGTTGGTGCTGTTCGTGCTGCTATTGTGATTCCAACATGTTGAGACAGCGCAAGCTGCCCCTCCCGGGCATCGAGGGGCGACATGAAACGGGAAGAGCGAGAGCGTGTCCCGTACGTAACATCACCGACACGCGGAATGATCGTGCCCGGAGAGGATGCTAATTGGTTAGAATCCTGAGCGCTGCGTGAAGTGCTGCAACAAGCACGTGACCCTCTCTTCGCCAAATCACGCTCGCGAGACGAGACGCCTCTCGAGCTTCGTGACGATGTGGATGCGTCACGTGTTCTCTCGACGAATGTTATCATTTAATTACAATCTGCTCACTAAAGGTCATCCAAAAACGCAAGTACGACAAAAACAAAAAAAAAATGCAGGTAAAAGTAACAGGTAGAGGTAAAAAGTTGGCGATTATGAGCTGGGTCACCTGACTCGTGTAAGAACGATGATCAGGGGACGAAACGATGTTGAAAACGAAACCAAAGAACCTCGAGTCGTGCCGTGATGGAAGGGAGATCGCAGCAGACGAATCACAGGCATGACGAAATGGATGAAATCAATGAATGCGGGACATCGATTCGTGAAGGTCACGCAGTTGGACCAAGCAACCACACAACTGCACTGAGAACCTGAGGCACCTGAGGAACCTGAGGAACCTGAGGAATCTGAGGAACCTGAGCGGCACCTGAGGAACCTGAGGCACCTGAGGCACCTGAGGCACCTGAGGAACCTGAGGCACTGAGGAACCTGAGCACCTGAGGAACTAGGAGCCTGAGGCACCTGAGGAACCTGAGGACCCTGCCTCAGGTGCCAAACGAAAGTGATTCCGACAGGTCTCTCACAGCGTGTAAATGCAATCACGTAAATAAATTATATTATTGAACGAAAATGGTAAATTCCGTCCATCAGGGACCTTTTGATATTTGCTCGTCATGTTCGTCGGAGTCTCACTCGTCCAGGATGGTGTCAATAGCTCGGGAGACAGCTTTCGGCAGCACCAACCCTCTGTAGAGTAATGGTCCCAATGGATGGATGCATGGACGTCTCATATGTCATGCTCATTCGAACGACTGACTGACATGAATGTTTGGATCCTCGAAGTGATGGAGAAAGCTGAAATTTCGAGTGCTCACGAAAATCGAAGCTGATACACTGGGCAGGGGGGGGGAATCACAAAACCGTTGAAAAGTGTCTTTAAATGAGAAAATTAATAAATAAAGAAAATAATTGCAGGTGAGTGATCCAAGCAATGGGGAACACGGTTCATTATTGCTTACAATGTGTAAGCATACCCTGCTAGTATAGGACCATATATACTGTGCATATATATATATATATATTTTTCACAGTTTATTGTTATTATATTATCATTTATTATTTTTACAGATCCAGGGTGTCGTGGTGGTGTCTAGTTACCTCCGCACGAGGTGAAGGAAGGTAATATTTCACCCCTTTCTGTCTTTGTCTGTTACTTGCAACATCGAAGATTTTTCAAGTATATTGGTCAGATCGATTTTGTTATTCTGTCTTTTTGTCGCCTACATCATAATTTAAACCGATCTTCACAAAACTTCACCACATGGTAGAATTTGTCAAAAGAAGACCTATTGTTTTTGAGGTTAAAAGGTCAAAAGGTCAATAGAGGCAAAAGGTCAATATCCTATGTGAGATTTCTAAGTTCTTCAATTTTCATCCGATTAACTTGAACTTTGAAGAGGATTTATATATCAGGTCACCGAATTCAACTACAATTATTTTTGAGGTCAACAAAGACCAAAAGATCAGCATAGGCCCAAAGATCAACAACTAAGGTGGTATTTCTAAAATCCTCAATTTTCATCGATTGACTTGAAATTTGAAGAGGATTTATATTTCAGGTCACTGAATCCAAACAACCAATTATTTTTGAGGCCAACATTGACCAAACAATCAATCGGTCTGTCGGTCGGGGCTCATTTTAATGTCCTCGTCTCTGACCGTGTTAGAAGGGAGGGGGACAAAAATGGCCTAATTTTACAGGGTCGAAAAAATTAAATATATTATTATTATAACCACCCTCAGTGATATCATGGCTACAGTGTCCACTCTGAGTCTGGGACGTCAGCGGTTCGAATCCTGGATGAGTCATACCAAAGACTTTAAAAATGGTACGTGCTGCTTCCTTGTTTGATGCTCAACATTTACAAGGATAAACAAAACTGGGAAGACCATGGCAAACCACCCAGTATAACCCTTGCCAAGAAACTGCTTTGGCAACACTAACGCTCTGTAAAGAGCCCAGTACATCAAAAATGTAATTAAAAAAGCAATAATTGATAAAAATGAATGTAACTGGCTTGAAATGAAAAAATATTATTCTGAAGACCTATTATGCATTTAAAATTAATCATAAACTGATTTAACTTTGCCACCAATTTTTTTTTTTTTTAAAGCTATTAAAATGTGTCTGATTTTGAATTCTGATGGTTCGCTACAAAAATATTGGAAGAGATAAAGTTGGCAATGCAAACTCTTATACCTCACAGGGATGTCATCATTAATAACACATCCTGCAAAAAAAATGAACTCATTAAGCAGCTTTGTAACGATGTAATAAAAGAAAATGTCACAATGGTTGGAGAGGGGCATTGCTTGTAGGCATGAGGAGGGTGATGTAAACTCCATCTCCAATACAATTGTCCTTGCGTAACAAGGCAAGAAGAATACCCAGGTCAATGCTGAAGATGATGACATTTTTGTTTTCCTGATGTACTTTGTGTAGAAGTGGCAAAAACATGATGTCTCCATGCAGATGAATACGTTTGATGGCTTGCTCATAGACATAAACACTTCAGTCAAGGAACCTGGAGCTGCATGTGGTAATCTGCTCGCTGCACACACCTCACAGGTTGCGGCACTGTCTCCTACTTTTTCAAGAAGGGTAAAGCTTCTGCAATCACTGCTACGAAAACGCACAGACACCTCCAGTTGCACATCTTTGGACAGCTCATTGCTGACATTAAAGAAGTGTTGGTGAGGTCTTTATGTGTATTCTCTCTGGTAGCAAGAAGGTTGTGGCCAAAAGGGACTCGCGGCTTAAGATTTTCAATGGAACATGTCCACCATCAAAATACTCCCAACAACAGAACCCGTATTAGAGTGCCACATCATTCAAACTCATCTCCAATGAATTATGTGGAAGACAGCAGATCAGAAAGGTCAGCCATCTCTCGGTCATTAAATTTGGATGGAAATTGGAAAGTGGAGTACTCCAACCTGAGAATGGGATCAAAGTCACATGTGCCCCAGAACTCATGGAAATGATTGCATGAGGGTGTACTTCTGAAAAAGCCTTGTTCCAGAGTTTCATGCAGCTGAAAGACAGCAGGACATTGTTGCACTAATTGTAAATGCTCAGTAGACGTGACAACTGTCAGAATGAATTCACAGAGGAGGCTGACGTAGAATCATCTGAAGATGGTCGTGGAGATGAGTATGATGATTATATCAGATGAACTGTCACCAGCAGGCAGTGTCACCTGATTCCATGTATCGCTGATCACAGTGTCACCTGTAAGTGAGAGCAGCAATTTGTAATTTGTTCAGGGTGTCGGCGATAGCTTGTCTACTCTTAGCAAAGGACACTGTGGGAAATTTAACATCCACCAACTAATGCTAACAGATGGGATATCCAGTTTAACGCTCATCTGAGGTATGGCACGCATTGATGCCTCGCCCTGCCTGCAAAACTCCAGGATGACAGTTTCTATCTGAGCCAAGATTCTAACCCAGGCGAGACAGCACAGAGATGAGTGTGCATAGCTCTCAGAGATCCTGCCAGCTCATGAATTATTTTGAGAGCTTTAGAGTCCAAACAATCCAGGAGACATTATATGACATTGGGGCACCAGCAAAGATAAAGCAGTACACCATTAATCTCCAGACAAAGGCGTTGGAATCGATGAGTAGTCCTGCTATTTCAAGGAATGACTTGGAATGATGGTGGATGTCCAGTCTTCAGTCGGTTTTGGAGACTAATTTGTTTATATGGTCAACTGAGGCCATGGTTGATGGTGAGGCATATAAGTTTAGGCGACTGGCCTTTTTTCAGTGGCTGACAATGGAAAATGGGTCGATGGGTTCGTTTGATAATAATCCTTCCAGAGCGACAGCATAAGACTAAGATTTGTCAGGATTAAAAGATGTATTTTATTTATTAAACAACTAGCAGGGGTACCCAGCATTTCCCAGTGCTGTTGTAATCCTGTTGGCATTTTGAAGAAATCAAATTGTTGGGTTTTTTTTCTATTTTTTTTTTGTGGGGACTTAAAACACTTCCCGACACCTACTAAGGAATGGGATCGGGGATCATTGGGATGGAGTACAGTGCTGTACAACACAATGTGGTGTCATCTTTTATAATGAATGGGAGGGACTTCCAGATTGGGTAGATTTTATTAAAGTACAGATGAGGAACAAGACTGGGCCTAAGAAAATGGCTTGGAGCACTCCTACCTTCACTGGAAGAAGAGAGGAGAGGGTTATGTTAATAGCAATGCATTGAATGTGTCAGTGGTGCAAGGCAGATAGCCAGGTATGAAGGTGTTCTTGTAGGCAACAGGTAGTGAGCTTGGCAAGCAGAAAGGGATCCCAGACTGTACCAAACACGTGAAATAAATCCAGGGATGGGATATGGTCCTGACCTCTTGAATGATATTTAGGACATTCAACTATTGCTGTGAGAGGAGCAGCAACAGGTTCCAAGTTGAGTGCCTGGAACAGAATCCAAACCGATGTTCTGATATCAGGCTGTTTTGAGTAAAGAAAAGCTTGATGTCAGGAGCAACAATGGTTTCCTTGACTATGCTTGTAAATTGAAGTAACCTTCCTGCTTTGTAGTTGATATTATCTGTTTTCACCCCCTCCTTGAGGATCGGTGTGATGTTTGCTGACTAGCAGGAAGATGGGAGGTCACCAAAGGAGGACACACTGAAGAGCACTTCTTCTTTTTCTGGTGTATGGCGGCTTGGCTGCCAGGTAGCTCTCATTTTGTTGGAGCACAACTATACCTCTGATGCTGTGACCCCATACCAGTACACTGGTACTCATTTTGCCGACCTCAGAAGGACGACAGGCTGAGTAAACCCCACCTGGTGGTCATTCAGCAGCCAACAGGGCTCAAACGCAGAACCCTAAGATCCCAAGCCAGCCACCCTAACCACTAAGCCAACACCAGGCTTGCTGAAGAGCACTTACAATGGATAAGCAAAAGCACAGAACAGAACTTGTGAATATGGACAATGATGCCATCTGGACCTATCACTTAAGAAGGGTCAAGGCTGGACAGAACTTTCTCTACCTTTCGGGTGAGAATCATACAAAGTTCAGTCAACAGTGGGGATGGTAGGGGTAGGAAGGGGACAGAGTGGGATAGGTTTACAACATGAGATTTGGTAGCAAACACTGAGTTGACACATTCTGCCTTCTCTCGTGCAGTCTGCAGTGATGCTGTTTCAGGGAGTTGGATGGAGGAGCAGCAGACACTTGACAGACTTGACAAGCCTCACAATGACATTGAGAAAGTTTTCTGTTTGGAGAGTTCAGCCTTGAGATTTGCAATATGATGTTTCATCGCTTGCCTAAGGATGGACATACTTGTTGTTGGCCTTATGGAGTGACCTAAAATTGTTCTGATTTGGGTAGGTTAGCCTTCCATCTTGAGAAAGCAAGCTGCTTGACTACAACTGCCTCACAATAGGGTTCAGTGTACCAGGGCTGAGAGGATGGATAGTTCAGTGTACCAGGGCTGAGAGCTACAGATGGGATAGGAGAAACCTGTGCACGAGAGAGAACAGGCTTTCACAAAAGTATTCCCAGACAGAATCAATATCAGATGCTGTGTAGATTTCAGCCCAATCCTTTTGTGAAGGGACAGATTGCATGCTCTACCAGTTGGTCTGAATTGGACAAGATATGAGCTTGGACAAGAACTTGGTCAGAGGGGCAGAGACTGAGAGGAAGAGAAAGAGCAGCAGAGGTTGCATGGAATGCTAGTCACTTCCACGTCCAGGAGAGAGAATGTACTAATTGCAAAAATCCATTTGGGTTGTGAAGTTCACAGATTAGCTCAGGCCCACAAAGTTACAGAATGCCTTTGCTTCAATGCCATGGCTGGATGTTGCAGAGCTAACACTCAGCCAGCTGGCAGGTTGGCAGTTGAAAGAAGATTTTTGTTCAATTTTGAGTTGTCATAGCTTATATGCGATTGTATTGGCTGATGAGAGCAGGTTCATTGTGAAATACAACAGGGAGAGAGAGAGAGAGAGAGAGAGAGAGAGGAGAGAGAGGGAGAGAGAGAGAGAGAGAGAAGAGAAGACAGAGACAGAGACAGAGACACAGACACATGACGACAGACACAGACACAGACACAGACACAGACAGAGACAGAGACAGAGACAGAGACAGAGACAGAGACAGAGACAGAGACAGAGACAGAGACACTGAAAGACAAAAGACTTCACCTTTGTCAGGCCATCCATGGTGAGTTGCCTTGTAAACTACTTTTAGGTACTTAATATCCAAACCAAAACCATTGGAACCATGACACAAGACAGACATAAAACATGTACATGTAATAACAGTTAACTTCCCCATGACAGTCATGGATCCTGCAACAAGCACAGGGAAAGGTATGTGAAAAGATGGAAGCAAAGACAGAAATCAAAGTTGCAGGGGAAGAGAATAAATAAATTAAGAACCATACCCTCCCCCCACCCCCAATCTCTGCCATGCTCCTCCCTAGTCCTGGAAAGAAAATGGCACTGCTTTGTGATCCCAAGCTGGAGAGAACTCTCATGTTGAGTGGTCGAGCCAGAGAACTCTCGGGGCAGTCTCGGAACGTTCTTCCACTGGGTCCATCACTCATCTAGGGCTCAAACTGGCATTACTGGGCTGGACTGCAGCTCTCTCTGCACCTCAAGAGCAACTCTCACTGTCCAGACGTCAACTTAACTGCCATTCAGTCATCACAAGATGGCGTCGCTGCTACCCAGAGTTCTCCGGGAAGTTACTTCCCCCTAGATCAACAGTTGTTTTTTTTGTCTCATGTTAAAAGTCAAGTCCTATGTTGTTTGTTCTTTCTTTCTGCATACATGAGCATGATTTGTGTGTGACAGCTCTTCCATGAACCTTTGAGACACAAAATTGGATTTGGACTCCAATCTTCAAAAAGTGCTTTGTACTCAAGTGCTACATTAATAATATATGTTCTCTCATAGTGAACTTTAATGCAGGAGGAGGCCATTAAGTCCTTCAAAGCCTGTGCTATGATTATAAACATATGGCTGTTTATCCAAGCTCTATCCCTTATAAATGCTGAGTGTCAAGCAAGGTAGCAGCACATACCATTTTTAAAGTCTTTGGTCCAACTCGGACTGGAGACATTTTGAATTTGTGGCATGCTCATTCATTGTGCGTTGGTTTTCTTGTTTGTTGTCTTGTTTTTCATTTGTTTGTTTCTATATTTTTCGTCTTCTTTTTTCTTTTTCATGTTTGTCCTGTTTGTTTGTTTGTCTTTCCCCCGCCTTTCTTTCTCTGGCCCTCCTCCTGGTCTGGTTGGCTTTGTCCATTAGCTTGGTGAGGAGCCCTTCGGTGTGCCCCCCTTTTCCAAATTTCTCCCTGCTCCACCTCCAAGTGTTGTATTTCCCCTCAAAACCCCGGCATGGTGATCAGACACCATAACTGTGAGTTTAAATTTCCCGCTAAAGGCCGCTGTCCTGGCTAGCGAGACTTTTGGCAGAAGCATGTTGTTGGGGATTCTCGGGTTCAAGGCTGAAGACTTCTTCTGCCTGGTCTCTCTTGCTTGTGGCTTTGATGTATCATTTAAAATGACAACGGCACTTGCCGAGTTCTGGTGCCAGTGGGCTGCCGCTCAGTCAGCTGGGACAATTGCCGACTGGCTGGTCGAGGCTCTCTCAGAGATTCAAGAGAGGGCTGTGTCCATCTGCCTGTACAAAGGAAGATGTGAGCGACTACAATATCAATGTTTGGATTATTTGCTATGCGGACATCCGATGGCCAGTTCGGTTCATCCGGAATGTCATTGGCATATGGACTGGGACTTGTAGAGTTGTATTGGTCTGAGAAATTATTCTGAGGCGATTAGCCGTGCTCAGAGTGGTTGTGTGTTCAACCGCCCTGACCCTGGTCAATGTGTATGGCTGTGTGCCCCTCAGATTGCACAGGAAAAGGTGGAACTCCTGCTCCAGTTGGAGCTTCTCCTTTCTACTTCTACTCCTGTGATTGTTGGGGGTGATTTTAATATAGGTTTGGTCACATTTGTCCAGGATTGCTTGACGCAGGCCTGTGAAAAGTTAATTCAGGATTGCAGGTCGAGGGACACGGGTGTGCAAATGAGTAATTATTTCACCTTGACCAATGCAGCTGGCACCTGGCAGAGTAGAATTATTTATTTTTGTCACTAGATTTTGGCACCTTGGACCTGGTACTTCACTTGGTAGCCTTTTCTCATAAATATTGTTTGGCTTTGGATGTAAAGCTCGACAGTGTGCGCACCCGGCACTGTGAACTCTGGAAGCTTAACTGTTGCCATTTGTAGGATGGCAGTTTAGTGTGGTCCTATGTTTGGAAGTATAGGGATTGACAAATGGTTAGGTGCCTCTTCACTTCCTCGTCAGCCTGGTGAGAGGAGGTGAAAGGTATGACTGTGGTGTTTTTCTGTACGGTCGAGTGAATGAGGGCCATGGGGAAAAGGGAGAATATCAGACACAAGCAGGCTTACGTTCGATGCTGACATAAGCTGTTAGGTACTGTGAGGTTGAGGTACTGGCAATAATGATGGGTCAGGTGTGCCATTAAGCCCTCCCCAGAGTGGTAAAGTTGGGCTGGCTGTGCCATAAGGAAAGAAAGCGTCCTGCCAGTGGAAATTCCCCACAAAAGTGTGGGTGGCAGTCTGGTGTTATTTTCTTTTCTTTGTATTGAATAGTCATGTATGTCTAATTATAAACGTTATAATTGTTTTGGCTATATTATTACTCTTGTCAGAGGGGAGGGTATTGCATTTGTGTCCGTTTGCTGTTTTGTTTGTCCACATAGAACTTCCGTGTTTTTCTCTGCAACTGCTTGTCAAATTGACACAAATTTTTCACCATTGGAGCAAGTGCTCATGAAGAATGTTTTAATGATAATTATGACATCATGGGTCATGTGGTGTGGCAGCCATGTTGGAAAAAAGGAAAAAACTTGGGATCTCTGTATCCGCCGCACTATGGAAAATATTGAAACTTGGCACGTAGCAAGTACTCCTCATGGGGAATGTGTGATTATTGTATGATGTCACAGGTGCCTTCATTATGACATCATAATTGCATACGTAGAATGCAACATCCGATCAGTAAGAAAATTTTTGAGGGTCATCTTGGGATAAATTGGTCAACAGAAAAAGTTGATGACGTTATTGGTCACATGGTTCAGTAACCATTAAAAAAAAAAAAACCTTCAAAAATATTTTCTGAAACAGCTGAACAGATCGAGGCGAAACTTTACAGTTATGACCGCCTATGAGGTATGACCATGAGGAACAAAACACTCCCACCTATGACATCATAGGTCACATGGTTTGGCAGCCATCATGGATTTACCCTAAATCTTTAAAAAAATCTTCTCCAGAACGGCTGGACAGATTGAGGGAAAACTTCACACACATGTTCCCCGAGTCTTGGGGATACCAAGGTGTTCACAAATAATTGATAGGTCACATGGTCTGGCAGCCATATTGGATTGAAGGAAAATCTTTAAAAAAAATTATTTCTCTTGAACCGCTTCATTGGTCAATGTGGAACTTCACAATTATGATCTAATACTGATGGGGTCTTCATTTTGATTTGGCTCTGCCTGGATGAGTTTGATGGTAGAGGAGTAGCAGCTGAAACCCAAATCCTATCCATGCTCCTCATGATGACTTCATCTTTGCTTTTTGCTTGCATTGGGTTCCTTCTGATTACTCCATTGCAGACTTTACCTACAGTATTTGGTCTTCCATTTGATTTGAATTGAATTTATTTTAATCCCATTCTGAATTCAATGAATAATAATAAACGGCATGGGTCAGGTCAAGTGTCCGATCAAAGCAGGACGTCTTGGTGACCCAGTCATCTTTGCCAACATTATACAAAGTGACAATTCAGTATGTCTATTATTAATTACCTAACACAGGACACAAAGTCAGAAACACCACACAAAATACCACAGAAAACAAGTTCTGGCGAGGGTCTGCAATCTATCTGATTGCTTTTTTAGATCCTCTGGAGGATCTCTAAGTCTTACTCACGTTGTTGTTCTTGTGGACTTTTTTTGTTTCACAGCCTACAGATTTTCATCGAAACTTCCTGAAACTTGGCATATATATGTAAAAACCCTGCGCAGACAGTAACCATCTCCGATTTTGAAAATTCCTCCTAGAAAAAAAAGTTATGACGTCAAAATATCTCCGCTAATGGAAATCGCCTAAAAAATTAATCTCGAAACTAGGCAAGCTTTTTAATTCTGTTTGCGGGAATCGAACAGGGCATTAGCAGAGATGAATTACCGCACATATGATACATCACTATGACGTCATATCAATTTTTATGACGTCATTCCTATTTTTTGACATTTTTTTGTTTCACAACCAGAGTTTTCATCGGATCTTCGCTGAAAACTTGCCATGTATATGCAGAAAGCCACGCGCAGACAGTAACCATCTCCGATTTTGGAAATTCTTCTAGAAAAAAAGTTGATGTCATAATATCGCTCGCTAATGGAAATCACCTAAACATTATCTCGAAACTAGGCAAGCTGTTTGAATTTGTTTGCGGGGAATCAAGCGGGCATTAGCAAGGTAATTATCGCAAACCTGATACATCACAATGACGTCATATTCGTTTTTATGACGTCATCATTAAGAGGACGAGGATCTTTAGCTCATTCGAGCTTTTCTTGTTATTATTGCTTTGGAGATCTTTTGCTCATTGTTCCTTGTTTTCCTGCTTGATTTGTGTTTATCGCTTTGTTTTGATTGCTTTTTCTTGGTTTCTTCTGAATTTGTTTTGATTTTTTTTACCTTTTCTTAGAACAATAGAAGGGCACTCAGTAGAGCGCATACCTCCGCCATGTAATGCCTGATCCACGAGAACGTATCGGGCCCAACACATTTTGAAATATCATGCCATACATGACTATATCGTTTTTGGCACGATCTCTCAATGGTGTAGAATCACTTTGAAAATTAAATAATTCTCGTATCCAGGATTCGGATCTTCACCAAAATCGAATCAATTCATCCTTGTCACACACCCGCGTGTCCACCAAGTTTCATACGAATCCGTCCACAACTTTTTGAGATATCCTGCACACAGACAAACAGACAAACAAAGAAATGCACAAACAGACAGAAAGGGATGAAAACCTCACCTCCTTCACCTTTGGTGGCGGAGGTAAAAAAAGCTTCAGCTATGGTTCGAACAGCCACCATTCCAGACTCAAAGCAGACATTCTCACCATGACACCATTGAGTCTGGTACATTGCTTTCCTTTGGGTGCCTCCTCGTGGTTCATTTGCATCACTACACCCACTCAACTTTCCACAGCTCGATGGTGGGGTCATGCACAAGAAAATCTCAGCAAGAGGAGGCCAATAGGTCTATCTGTTTTGGATCAACACAAGCAAAATAGCCATTGTCAACGGGTTGTGCTTTTTTATCGTGTAGCATTGTTTGAAATCATGAAGCATTATTATTTTATCATGTATTTGAAATGCTAGCAAAGGACTGGACACAATTTGAAGTGTCATTCCCAAGTCTGAGTCGCTTCCATAGAGGGGGTCAAAATAAGTGCTCTCCCTACGGGTAGGGGCCAAGACCCCTCCCACACCCCAGGATATATTTTTTTTTCCAGTAAAACGGTACCTTCTATCAGTACCCTTCACTTGAGGGCTTTCGCCTTCGTATGTATTGTGTTATTTTGGAGAAAAAAATCCTTCACATGGCTTAAACCCTGTGTATAAGTTTATTGCGTGTAACATTTGCCCTGCTTCTCCACCGTCAGTTCATAACCTCTGTCACCGTGCATGCTCTTCCAAGAGCCTCGATTTGTCAAGAAAATAAATAGCTGTTATCTTTAAAATTGAAGCTCTTTCAGCATATTCAGTACCAATACCTATAAAAGTTTAATAACTGGATTTTTAGTTCCTATCCACAATGTTTGAATAGGCTTACAAAGCAATAACCAGGTCCATTAAGGTTCTTTCATACAGAGGTAGAGGGTCATGGAAGATCAGCAGAAGAGAAGGTGGATTCGAAGGAGGTCGACAACCAAACAACGGAGAAGGTGAGTTTCCTGTTCAACAAAATATCTCAATCACATTTCCTTGTCAAACATAATCATGCACTTCAGGAGCGCCCATTTTAGAAAATAAGATATGTTCCCTTCCAAGGAACTTCAACATAGGAGGACCTTCGGTGTTCTAACCTTTTAAAATGCTGAGCGCTCGGCAAAGAATTAAAGTCATTTTGAACCATTTTTCATGATCATTACATTTCAAAATACGACTGACATGCAAAAGTAATCTGTATGTGATCTACTTATTCTAAATATATGTATTGAGAAATATCTTGCGTTAAGTTTTAAAATGCCAAGACTCTAAGTCATGCATGTCAGGCAAGATAGCATTTGTTTTGTTTGTTTGTTTTGCATACTTGTGGAAGAGCGAGAACACAGAACGGATCAGGACACAACAGAACAAAATGAACAGCAAAGAGAAGAGAGAGAAGAGAGAGAGGAGAGAGAGACGAGAAGAGAGAAGGAGAGAGAGAGAGAGAAGAGAGAAGAGAGAGAGAGAGAGAGAGAGAGAGAGAGAGAGAAGAGAAGAAGAAGAGAGAGAGAGAGAGAGAGAGAGAGAGAGAGAGAGAGAGAGAGAGAGAGAAGAGAGAGAGAGTGAGAGAGAGAGAGAGAGAGAGGAGAGAGAGAGAGAAAGAGAAGAGAGAGAAGAGAAGAGAGAGAGAGAGAGAGAGAGAGAGAGAGAGAGAGAAAGAGAGAGAGAGAGAGAGAAGAGATGCCAACAGCAGGGACGATGGAGAAAATAGACGGAGATGGACAAATAAGGGATGTGAGTAATAATGAGGGTAGGGGAGAAAGAAGCAAGGATGGACCAAGATGGATGCAGAAGAAAATTTGGGGGGAAGTGTTTATATGGGCGTGGGAGTTTTTAATGGCGTGGGAGTGGTTTAACGGGGGTGGTGGTAGTAATGAGGGGGGGTGTGCTTTCACAAGGTGTAGAAAACATCATGGTTTTGATGGGAGATGATCTGAGATGGTGCTGAACAGCTCACTTTAAGACCTGGAGGGAAGAAAGAGACCGAAGAAAATGTGGAAATTGGCTCCACAGGTGGGGGGGGGGTGAATAAGAATGAATTAGTGGAGGTGAGCAGATGATCTGGATTTTTGGAGTTTTACCAAAAAGGGGTTACTGGTGGACCGTGTGCACCCTGCAGATGCTTGTGAGGGGGGAGTGCGGGCAAAGCACGGAGAGAGTAGAGGGTGAAAGACCAGAAAGGAGGCAGAAGAAGACAAAGGGCCCACCAATCAGTTGGCGATGGTGAAGTGATAGGACCATAAACTCAGGAGATTCCAATGATGTTGATTGTGATTCGCAGCAACAAGCTCAGCAAGGTGCCAGGTAGGAGCACCGGCCCAGAGGGGAGTGCAGCTTTCCATCAAGCTTTGGATGAAAGCCTTATTAGGTGGATTGGAGTTCAGGTGTGCCGAGAAGGACTTTACACGACGGAGGATGCCCAGTCAGCGACTGGCTTTGGATGCCAACTTTGTAATGTCATTTGCATAAGAGAGATCATGGCTGAGTGAGATCCCAGTGTTTAAGTGAGTGAACCACTTTGAGAGGATTTTCGAGTAAGTAGATGACAGGGTTTGCGTTATGACCCTTTTGGAGAGAGAGAGTGGGAGTGCAGGATTTCTCAAGGTTAAAAGACATATTGCAAGTGTTTGTACAGCTTGTGATTTTGTCAATGTCTGAAGAGAGGAAAGAGGCTGCTACCTGTCTGTCTGAAGGATGAAGAATATCACGGCAGATGGTGGAGTCATCAGGAAAGAGATAAAGGGGATTTTCCAAAAGAGTCAGAGAGATCATTGATGAACATTAGGAATAGGACGGAGCCTCGAACACGACCTTGTGGCACTTCAGCCTTGACAGGTAGACGAGAAGAAAGGATTCCATTAAGAGCCACACGTTGGCTACGAGATTGGAGGAAGTCAGTACAGGAAACCCAAGAGTGGAGTTGGCCTTGGATAGCATATGCAGATAGTTTGGAGAGCAAGGTAGGATGCCAGACTGTATTGAAAGCTCAAGATATGTCCAGAGAGATGGCGTTGATCTCATGCCTGATATTGAGGGCTTTCATCCATTGTTGGGAGAGTATAAGCAGCATGTCCAAGGTTGAGTGATCTGTTCTGAATCCGAATTGATGATCTGAGATGAGGTCATTGGAGAAAAGGAATGATTTCATGTGCAATTTTTTGCTGCGGTGATGGATTTTATGACCTTGCTGATGATTGGAAGTCGGCTAATTGTTCTGTAGTTAGGGGATATGTTTTTGCACCTTTTTGGGTGATGAAGATCATGGGTGATGAAGGTTGTGGTCAAGTTTCATCGAAAACATGTGTGTAGTTTCAGAAAAGACGCAAATACCTATTTTGGTGGGGTCAAAAAAACCCCGTATATCCCCTGAATGAGCGCAGATTTTGATGCGGTGAATAAAACTTCGTTAGGCATCAGATATGAAGCTTGTGGCCAAGTTTCATCAAAATCGTGTGTTTGGTTCAAGCAATAATGGCTGAAGTGTTTATGGACTGACTGACTCACTCACTCACTCACCTACATACATTGCTCGATCGCATAAGCTCACCAGACTGAAGTCCAGGTGAGCTAATAAAGTGAAGGCCTCAGCCAACATTCCACAAAATAATCAAGCATGGTTGTGGAAGCCTTTGGGATGATTTGGTCTTAGGTTTGAACCAGCCACCTCACAAATACAGAGCAGATACTCTAACCATTACAACACCAAGTCCAATTACTAAAACTGATAGATTGGATTAACTAGAAACACCTGCTCTCTTGGGGAAGTGGCATGGGGGGACGGTAGGGTGGGATTCATAGTGGGGGAGATGGGGCAAAATATTTTGTGGCATGGATAATAATCCCCTCTGTCTGCAGCAGGGGCCAGTAAACCACTTGCATAGTGGCAAATCCTCTTTATCTCTTTGCTGATGACTCAACCCTCTGCCATACCATCTGTCATCCCTCAGATCGGCAAGCAGCAGCTTCTTCACTTTCTGCAGATCTGGCCAGCATGTATTTTCAGTCCTTTTGCACCCTTAGAGGTGGGTGTTTACCTTCTTCTTTGGAAGTTGCTCGACCGCGTTTGTAGATGCCCGTTGACGTGGCTAAGCGGCAAACTTGGGTGAAAAGTAAGACGAGCTTTGTTAGGCACCGTTTCTAGCGCCCTCTTCCAGTGGAGGCAAGCAGTGCTGTCCTAAAAGGGCTGCTTGGTCGTTCAGGTGTACAGAGTAAATGACGTGTCTCCAGGTCAACATCAGGCGACCAATATCTGAACCGCTGCATGCAGCATTGAGATACGCTACCAGTGTCATCATCCACCTGCCGTTTTCACCCTTTCCCATCGCTACAGGACTTTGAAGGGGAAGGGGGGGGCTCAGACGTGGATGTTTCCTTCGAGCCTGCGCAGTGTAGTTTTAAGGTGGAGTTCAGTGTGCGCAGTACGGCCCACCCTTTGAACCGGTTATCTGCCATGGCTAGCAAGCTGGGACGGTGACAGCGAGGTCTCTGTCGTAGTTGAAATCAGAGTTTTCCTTCTCCGGATGAACTGCCTTACAAGGCTAACGAGCTCCATCTACCGAGACTCGTGGAGGGTGGGGGCATCTCACTCTCCATGCAGGCCAAGAACCTGCCCACTGCCCAACTATACTATCGTGCCTAAAGCTAAAGGCTTACTTTGTGGCGATGTGAAAGGGAATCATAAATGATCGCAACCCCATTCCTTCGTGGGTGTATGGATGTGTTTTGGCCCCACACAAAAATAGAAAAAAAATAACGATTTCTTCAAAATGCCAAAGGATTAGAACAGTAACAATTTCAATAACAGCTGGTAGTTACGCTGCCAGTGTTAATAAGCAATTATCTTACACATGTACGTTTATACGTGTACATTTGAAAATCATTGGAAAAACAGGCTGGGCCAATCTAACAAATTTTGCATACATGTAGTACTCGGTCAGGTGACTGCACTGCTACTCTCTCCCCCACCGAAGTGTGTGGAGGGGTGGGGGTGTGATTACTTACGATTGTCACTGTACACCTTTTTTATACACTGTCGAGGCTCGTATGAGAGTAACACACAGAAACGCACAACAAGGGGAGCCGGAACAAAGGGTGGGAGGAGAAGGAAGAAAAACAGTGTGGAACAGAGACATGAGGAGATCTGTGGAAGGGAGAGGGATGGAGGGTACACGGGATAAACAAGATGGACACTGCAGGGACTTTCAGGTCCTTACACGACAGGGATTTTCAGAAAAAAGCAGGCAATTTGAAGTAGTGGGTTTGGGGTGATTAGTGGGGATAAAAGATTGCGGTTTGTTTTTGAAGACCTGGAGGGAAGAGTGGGATTGAAGAGAGTGTGGGAGTTGTTCCAAGACAGGAAAAGAGAATGAGAGAGTAAAGGTGAGCGAGTGATTCTTGATTTTGGTATTTTACCAGAAGGGGGTTGCTGGCGACCTTGAGCGCCTTGTGGATGAGGACATATCTCAGACAGAGCAGGGAGAGGGGTGTGAGCGCGAGACGAGATAGGTAGAAGACAAAAAGCCACCGACTACCTGTGGTGAAGAGTGAGAGACCCAAAGACTCAACCTCATCACAGGAGATAGCAATAGATCCTAAATGCCTTGGTTTCCCAGCGTGATGCCAAGAAAAGTGAGAGGCAGGAGCACCAGCCAGATGGGAGAGCAGTACTCCATCGAGGCTGCAGACGAAAAGCTTTGTATGTGGTCAGGAGCTTAGGTGTGCCAATGAAGGCTTTGCACGACGAAGGAGCCCACTCGAGACTGGCTTTGGAGGCCAGTTTGAAATGTGCTTTCCAAGGAAAGATCAATGGCAGACAGTGAGACCAGAAAGCTTGAATGAAAGGACTTCTTCAAGAGGATGTAGAAAGTAGATGTGGGGTGGGTGGGGGGGGGGGGGGGTTCCCACGGTCCTTTCAGAGAGACATAGTGAGAGTGTGAGATTTGTAGGGATTGAAAGACATGTTCTACGTGTTGGACCAGCTTGTGATTTTATCCAGT
>CM068954.1:148647454-148663602 GCA_035128595.1 Eptatretus atami
AGCAACCGCTTGTTGGACACAAAGTCTGACCAGCAAAAGCCACGGATTCTCCAAAGAGACCTGGTAGCAAAGGAATTAAATCTCTGTCGCAAATCCCTGGTCAGAGTCCAAGTCTCACATCTGCACAGCAAGACTGGAAGCACCAAGGTGTTGAGCATGACTCGGACTTTCGTCCTCCCGCACAGGTACCGACAGCGCCACACCCCATGATCCAGTCAATCCATGACTCCACTGGCCAGACCCAGATGTCTATTGACCTCTGGCTCACAGCTAGCAGAGACATGAATATCACTGCCAAGGGAAGTGAATCTCTCTGTGACTTCAACATACTCACCACAAACAGGTACAGACAAGATAGCAGCATCCAAGATGTTATTGAAAGCCTGGATCTTAGTTTTGACCCAGGAAACCCGTAATCCCTGCGGCTCTGACTCCTCATTCAGCACCTCGAGGGCCCCCAAAAGGATATCCAGTCTCTGCAAAGATGACTGCATCGTCTGCGAAATCAAGGTCAGAGATATTGACATTCCCAAATGGTGCACTGCAGCTTGATCTCTCCGACATCCTCCCCAGAATCCAGTCCATACAAGCGCTGAAAAGTGTGGGGGCCAATACACACCCCTGAGGAACTTCAGTAACAACTGAAAATAAGTCAGAGATGGTTCCACCACATCTCACAGCACTCTCAGTACCAGAGTATAGTTCAGACTTCAAATTGATCCATTTTGGTGGCACCCCATGAAGACCAAGTATCCTCCAGAGGGCATCCTGATTCACTGAATCGAACGCTTTGCAGAGATCAACAAAGGTTGCAAGCAGCCCCTGCTGAAACGCTCTTCTGCATTCGGTGATGACCCAAAGAGCAAGGATACGGTCAATCGTTGACCACTTTGGTGCAAAGCCTGAATGCTCTTGGCGCTGGTGCTCAAGCAAATGGTGGTGAACCCTATCAAGAATTGTCTGAGCAAAGACCTTGCCCAGGAACTGAGAGCAACGTCACCCCTCGGTCATTGTTGCAGTCTTGGCGATCACCCTTCCCTTTCCAAAGAGGGACAATAAGGCCCCTCTTCCAATCAATTGGGATGATGTCTGTGTTCCAGACAGAGCACAGAACTGCATGAAGTGACATGAGTACAGCATTTCCACCAGCCTTGAGAAGTTCAGCATGGATGCCACAGATCCCAAGAGCTTTAGCCCATTTCAACCGGTTCACCACAGCCTGTGTTTCCACAAACGAAGGTGGATCACAGTTGATTGGAGGGTCAGCAACAGGGATAGTAACACCGCTGACATCCAACTCAACAGCTGGTGGATCAGCCTGGTACAGCCGCTCAAACTAACCGGCCCAGCGGGCCTTTATGCCACTATCCGGTTCCCAAACTTCACTCCTCTGTCAAGAGCCCACCACCCTTCACTCTGAATGTAGTATACTGAGGAACGGGCTTGGAGACACAATGCGCCAATTCCCCTGTAAGCAGGACGAGAATCATTTGACCACAGGTAATGGTCAATCCCCTCACAGATTCTTCGCACATTGGCCTCCTTGTCCACACTCAGCGCATGTACAGTTTGATGCCTCAACTCCCTGAACAGCTCAAATCTTCCATTAAGCCTGGCCCTGTGACTCTGGTCAATGGTATCCAGTGTCCCTTGAGGGACTAAATTCTTCTTCGGCCTATGGTGAGTTCCAAGACATCCACCAGCAACATCAAAAATGGTGGTCTTGAAGGCACTCCACAACTGTTCAGGATTCCCCAAAGCGCCCAGACCCCCGCCCCAACCCAAATCATCACCCGTTTGCAACTCCTCAGCTCCCTCTTATCCTTGAGTTTGCCAACATCCGCCTAGGCAGGGATGGTTCCATTCTCCCGGATTTAAGCTGCAACCTCAGAGTTGCTACAACAAGCCTGTGGTCGGTATTGAGGAACTGAGCACTCGGTAGACCTGCAGATTCTGGATCATCCTCCAGTGGCCATCACCGAGCACATGGTCAATCTCCTTTGCCACACCACCAGCGTTGGAATACCAAGTCCAGCGATAAGTCTGACGGCGCTGAAAACATGAACCAGCCACCCTAAGTCCATGACTTCTTGTAAAGTCAAGGAACTTATTGCTATTCTGGTTCACAGTTCCAGACCCATGGGGACCAACACATGTCTCATAAACATCCCTATCAGTTCCAGTCGATGCATTGAAATCCCTCAAGACTAAAGAGTATCTCGCCTGGGGCACTGATCAACCACAGACTCGAGTGTGGCATAGAATGCATCCTTCACGGTGAATCACTCGCCTCAGTCGGAGCATAAACAGAGACCAGGGAAATGACACCCAAGAGTGACGAATCCTTAGTCTCATAATATGCTCGTTGACCGGTGTTACCTCAATTATCATTGTAGTCAGCTTGTTGGACACAGCTACAGCAACTCCTTGGGCATGGTCACCATCAGAGCAACCAGATCAATAGTAGGTGTAACTACCCGCCATGATCTCCGAACTTCAGAGAGTGCTGCAATACCGATGTTCAAATGCTTGAGCTCAGATGATAACAGAGACAGGGGATCATCCTCTCTTCGGGATTGGACATTCCAGGCAACCACCCAAAGGGTGGACCCAAGGAGACCGCCCTCTAGTTATCTAAGGTTAACCCAAGGAGACTGCCCTCTGGTGGACGACACCTCAGCACCACTCCGTCACACATCACCGCAATCTTACCCAGGAAGTTCACCCCGTGCTTTTCCTCTTATCATCAAGGAATGGGAATCCTGAAGGCTTTGCCCCAATCCCGTCATCAGGTGAGCTGCCCTGCGAAGGGCAGCAGCACAGGAGGTACTCCCACAGAGTGGGTTTTCAGTTTTCTTTGCATTTATGGGTTTTGCAGAATGAAGGGTTTTACGATGGCCGGAGTGCAAATCCTGCCACCAATTTCCTAATAAGAAGTAACCCAACTGCAGGACGTCCACAGATACAGTTGGACACTCGATATGGATGGCCGTTGGCTCACAAGGAGCTCCTTTGCCTTTTGTCAGGTTTTCTTTTTAATCCTGCTGGGTGTCCATATCCAAACACCCTCCTCACCAGTAAAAACCTGTTGTGGAAGACAGTTTAGTTGCCGACAACCCGACCATGAAACAGGTTAGTACAGTTTTACATGATACCTGTAGCAAGTGACAGATCTAATCTGGCTTGACCTTACAACTGCTTGTTGAGAGGTGCCTGAAAGCAGCATAGTTTTAATTACCTCCGCTACCAAAGGTGGACAAGCCTCGTGTTGGCTTCGTGGCTAGGGTGGCTGGCTTAGGATCCTTGGGTCCTGAGTCGAAGCCCTGTTGGCTGCTGAATTAACACCAGGTGGGTTGACTCAGCCTGTTATTATTCTGAGGTTGGTGAAATGAGTGCCAGTGTACTGGGAGAGGGGCACAGCATCAGTGGCACAGCTGTGCTTCCAAGAAAATGATAGCTTTCTGGCAGTCAAGCTGCCATAATGCAAGAACAGAACTGAAGGTGGATGGAAGTGATGTTTTCGCCCCTATCTGTTTCCCTGTGAGCATGATATCTCAAAAACTTGTGCACAGATTCAAACGAAACTTGGTGGGAAATGTTGGGTGTGTGAGAAGGATGAAATGATTTCATTTTGGTTCAGGTCTGGAGGCAGATCTGGCCTATCAGTGGGATACAAAACATAAACCGTTCAGCTCGGTGGAGGTGTGTGATCTCCTGAGTGCAGTTCTAATCGCAACGACTGTACATTTACGCCAAGAGACCCTGGGTGTTGTTGTCGGTACGCCCCAGCTTCCCCCTCCCCATACTTCTGCAAAGGTTGTGATTTGTGACAATTAATGTCCTCCTGCTGATATCAATAGTGGATACTTAAGAAAACCAGGGGGAAGTAAAGAAATAACAGGCTGTGAATGACACAACACCAAAATGCATCAAACATGCAAATATCTCAATAAGGTTCACAAAGGCACGAATGGCTCATCTGCACATTCCATTCCACGGGGTTAACTTGTTGTGAGGTTTTCCCATCAAATTTTCAACATATCTTTATTTTGAGAATATGGAGAAATTTTACTCTTTTTTTAAAAACTATTTTTTTCCTCACCTCCACCACCAATAGGTGGGCAGAGGTAATGTTTTCACCCCGTCCGTCTGTCTATTTGTTTGTTTGTGAACAGGATATCTCAAAAAATTGTGGACAGATTCAGATGAAACTTGATGGACAGGTTGGGTGTGTGACCAGGATGAATCAATTCGATTTTGGTGAAAATCCGGATACGAGATTTTCTTTAATTTTCGCAGTGATTCTTCACCATTGAGAGATTGGGCCAAAAAAGATACAAACATAGCATGGGATTTCAAAAGGTTGTGGACGAGTTGTGAGAAAACTTGGTGGATGAGTTTTTGGGTCGGTGCCAAGAACAAACCGGTTAGATTTTGGTTCAGGTCCGGATCCAGATCCGGCCTATCAGTGGATACAAATGGTAAACTGTCCAGCTTGGAGGAGGTATGCGCTCCACCGAGTGCCGTTCTACTCGTAGTTACCTCCCCCACCGAAGGTGAAGGAGGTTATGTTTTCACCCCTGTCTGTCTGTCTGTTTGTTTAGATTTCGTAAGTATATTGATGACTTCCGTCATCTGTTTGTGTGTTTGTTACCTTACGAATCTAAAGATTTCGTAAGTATAGTTGTGGAACTACCTTTCCTGTTTGTTTGTTTGTTTGTATGTTTGTTTGTTTGTTTGTTTGTTTGTTTGTATGTTTGTTTGTAGGCACGATAACTCGAGAACGGAAGAAGCTACCAATGTCAAATACACCACGTGATTCAGGAGGGTGATGGCTAGTGCTGATTAGATTTTGGTCAAAATCGGTCAACGGTCAAGGTCACGGTGAGGTCAAGCATTCGATTTTTGTTGGTTTGGTCCAGAATCATCGTAGAAACTTCTGGTTTGCGTCGCTACCTTCTCTAGAGACGCTTTTATTAGACAAGGTCAGAGGTCAAGTTGACGATTTCGTAAGTACCAGTCTATGACTGCTTGTTTGTTTGTTTGTTGTAGGCACAATAACTCGAGAACGGAAGAAGCTACCAATGTCAAATTACCACACGTGGTTCAGGAGGGTGATGGCTAGCGCTGATTAGATTTTGGTCAAAATCGGTCAAAGGTCAAGAGGTCACAGTGAGGTCAAACATCCAAAACATGATAACTCGAGAACGGAAAGAAGCTACCAATGTCAAATTACATCACGTGATTCAGGAGGGTGATGGCTAGCGCTGATTAGATTTTGGTCAAAATCGGTCAAAGGTCAAGGTCACAGTGAGGTCAAACATCCAAAACATGATACTCGAGAACGGAAGAAGCTACCAATTGCAATTACACCACGTGATTCAGGAGGTGGATGGCTAGTGCTCATTAGATTTTTGGTCAAAATCGGTCAAGAGGTCAAGGTCACAGTGAGGTCAAACATTCGATTTTTGATGGTTTGTACAGAATCATCGTAGAAACTTCTGGTTTGCGTCGCTACTTTCTCTAGAGACAGCTTTGATTAGACAGGTCGGAGTCAAGTTGACGATTTCGTAAGAACCAGTCTATGACTGCTGTTACTTACGAAATCTAAAGATTTCATAAGTATATTCATGACTTCCGTCCTTGTTTGTGTGTGTGTTTGTTTGTGTGTGTGTTTGTGTGTGTTTTGTAGGCACGATAACTCGAGAACGGAAGAAGCTACCAATGTCAAATTACACACACTTGATAGGAGGGTGATGGCTAGCACTGATTAAGTTTTGGTCAAAATCGGCAAAGGTCAAGGTCACAGTGAGGTCAAACATAATCTGTAAATTCACGTGGAGAAATGGAGTTTTTTGCTCGCTCGAGTTACGAGTTCGTTTAACTTCGATTTTAATTTTGTCTTCGGTTTTGCGATCGCTTAGGATGCTTAACACTCAGTTGTCGAAATTCTGGTAAAAATCGGATGTTTTGGAGACGTTTTAAGATGTATAAAAAATATTTCACTGCGCCGCGTCACGGCTCGTCACGTGTGCAGCGCGCTTGAGCAGACGCGTCGTTGAGTCACGTAAAGGTTTTGCGGTGTCGCGCTGACAGTGTTTTCGATAAAGATGGTGTTTAAAAGTCATTTTTATCCCAATAAAGGTTATCGTCGCATGCCTGACTTGCTAAGCCGTCGGATTATGTAAAGATTGTTGGTGGATGGCCGAATATTACGGTTTTGTGACTTTGATAAAATAATGTTAAATAATTGCGTGGAGAAATGGAGATTTTTGCTTCGGTCGACGTTACGATTTTTGATGGTTTGGTACAGAATCATCGTAGAAACTTCTGGTTTGCGTCGCAACCTTCTCTAGAGACAGCTTTTATTAGACAAGCTCAGAGGTCAAGTTGACGATTTTCGTAAGTACCAGTCTATGACTGCTTGTTTGTGGTTGTTACTTACGATATCTAAAGATTTCGTAAGTATATTGATGACTACCGTTTCGTTTGTTGATTTCGTAAGTATATTGATGACTACCGTTCTGTTTGTTTTGTTTGTTTGTTTGTATGTTTGTTTTGTTTGTTGTAGGCACGATAACTCGAGAACGGAAGAAGCTACCAATGTCAAATTACATCACGTGATTCAGGAGGGTGATGGTAGTGCTGATTAGATTTTGGTCAAAATCGGTCAAAGGTCAAGGTCACAGTGAGGTCAAATATTCGATTTTGATGGTTTGGTACAGATAACCCGAGAACGGAGAAAGCTACCAATGTCAAATTACACCACGTGATTCAGGAAGTGATGGCTAGTGCTGATTAGATTTTGGTCAAATTCGTCAACGGTCAAGGTCACGGTGAGGTCAAACATTCGATTTTTGATGGTTTGGTACAGAATCATCGTAGAAACTTCTGGTTTGCGTCGCTACCTTCTCTAGAGACAGCTTTTATTAGACAAGGTCAGAGGTCAAGTTGACGATTTCGTAAGTACCAGTCTATGACTGCTTGTTTGTTGTTTGTTTGTTTTGTATGTTTGTTGTGTTTGTATGTTTGTTTGTTTGTTTGTAGGCACGATAACTCGAGAACGGAAGAAGCTACCAATGTCAAATTACACCACGTGATTCAGGAGGGTGATGGCTAGTGCTGATTAGATTTTGGTCAAAATCGGTCAAAGGTCAAGGTCACAGTGAGGTCAAATATTCGATTTTTGATGGTTTGGTACAGGCGAGGTCAAATATTCGATTTTTGATGGTTTGGTACAGATAACTCGAAACGGAAGAAGCTACCAATGTCAAATTACACCACGTGATTCAGGAGGGTGATGGCTAGTGCTGATTAGATTTTGGTCAAAATCGGTCAACGGTCAAGGTCACGGTGAGTCAAACATTCGATTTTGATGGATTGGTACAGAATCATCGTAGAAACTTCTGGTTTGCGTCGCTACCTTCTCTAGAGACAGCTTTTATTAGACAAGGTCAGAGGTCAAGTTGACGATTTCGTAAGTACCAGTCTATGACTGCTTGTTTGTGTGTGTTTGTTTGTGTGCAGGCATATCTCAAAAAAGTTGTGGACGGATCCAGATGAAATTTTGTGGACAGGTTGGGTGTGTGACAAGGACGAACTGGTTATATTTTGGTGAAGATCCCGATCCGGATCCTTCTACTAGAATTTTAAAAGTGATTCTTCAACCATTGAGAGATACGACCAAAAACGATACGTAGAATGGAATTTTTAAAATGTAATGGGCCCGATATGTTCTCGCGATTCAGGCATTGCGTGGCGGAGGTATGCGCTCTATCCAGTGCCATTCTAGTTGCTATTGTTTTGGTCAAATGTAGTTCGAGTACAAAGCCGACACGGACAGGCTTTGCATTTGGAGATGCTTTCTAGTTACCTGTTGTAATCCTTCGTATGTGTCATTTACTTACACGAAAATTTCAGTTTCACAATTTATCCCAACATTTGATAGGATGGTACAGAGGTCGCACACTTACCTTTGAGCTGTCCAGTCTGGGTTCGATTCTCGACCTGACATAAACTATCAGATGCCTCTCGAAACTGGGTGTCCCGTCCGCTTGCATGAGTTGGTAGACATTTAAGATCCCAGGGTGTTTCTCGACAAATAGTTAAGGTTTCCTCGTCTTCTTTCGTATGTAGCACAACTACATAAGGCTGCAGGTAGCACCATTGACTGAGTGGGTGCAGCTGTGCCGCTTATGCCGTCGGTTAGGGCAGGAATTTGTAATTTGTTCAGGATGCCGGCGATAGCTCGGCTACCCTTCGCAAAGGACACCCGGAGATCTTTTTATCGTCCACCAACTAATTTCCAGCAGACGGGACGCCCAGTTTAACATCCATCCGACGGAAGGCATACCCAATAATGAATCACCCTGCCTGTGAAACACCAGGATGACAGTTTATAGCTGGGTCAGAATTCGAACCTAGGATAGGCAGTTCGGAGTCGAGTAGTGCGTACCTCAAAGCCATCCTTTTAACCCAGTTAAGTTTTCACTGGAACCCAAAATAAAGGACAAATTCTTGCTCAAGCCAAACGTCAGTCCTGGCCAGCCGGTTCGTGAAAGCCTTGGGCCAAAAACTTCTTCCTTCACCGATCCCACACGTAGGTAGGATTACTTACTGTCGTTGAAGGTGAACTGGAGGATTTTATCCCAACATTGATCGGCAGATGGATCATGTCTCTTTACTCGAGACCCCACTTTCGATGCTACCGCTCTGCAAAACACGTAGCCAATCACCACGCTGTCGTCATGCAGCCAATCACCACGCTGTCGTCATGGAGCCAATCACCACGCTGTCGTCATGGAGCCAATCACCACGCTGTCGTCATGGAGCCAATCACCACGCTGTCGTCATGGAGCCAATCACCACGCTATTGTCATGGTACCCTCTGGGTAATGGAGGACAGATTTCTTGTTGGAAATGACTAATGAGTGCTCGTAGCTTTGTGACCCAGTGGCCGATGCTGCAGATAGCCATCTTTGGAATTCCCAGTGTTTATTCCACCGACCCGCATGTCTGATGATAGGATGAACGGCTTGGGCACTACCGCAGGAACAACTACGGGATGGACATTGACGCTGTGCCAGAGATATGTTTGCTGTTACACACTCATGAAGAGTTGCACAATACTGTATTTCACTTTCAAGCTGTTCACAAAAACTGGAGAAGCATAAGTGTGTGTGTGTGTGTGTGTGTGTGTGTGTGTGTGTGTGTGTGTGGTGTGGTGGTGTGTGTGTGGCTTGTGATCATCTGCCCTGAAATATACCTGAATCATGCTGTGTGTTCCAGATATTTCCATTCTTTGGACATTCAGACTATTGAGTATTTGCAAACAGCCCGGAACTTTGTGAAGAGTACTGTCTCCGTTAATTAGAGTTGAATATTTGGAAATTTAAGTTTTGGATTAAAAAAACAAAAAAATGGAGAATTATTTTATTCAGTGGAGGCTCCTGGAGGAGCTGGAACATAGACCGGATCAGGCCGAAACAGAACAAAAGGAACAGTAGAAAGAGAGGAGGGGAAACACCAACAACAGGGCTGAGGGACAAAATATAGGGAGACGGGAGAAATAAGGTATATGTGGAAGAATGCTGCTGTGAGGGGTGGACACAGGAGCTGGACAAGATGGATACAGAAGCAAACTCTCAAGAAGGAAAAACTGGAAATTTGGGAAGGGTATCATGGTTTTGGTTGGGGGTGAGGGGGGTGATCTGAGATGTGGTCAACTGCAGTCTTGAAGACCTGTTCGCCTGGCAGAGGTATACCTCTACCGAGTGCCGTTCTAATTTTTTTTAATGGAATGTATGTTCAAGTGTTTTCATATTCTGGTTCAAGAGGACCATCACATTGAGCTGGCCATTTCATAAACAAACATGGTCTGTGTAAGCCAAAATTCAGTTGTTATGCGAAAACAACATGGTGTCTGCAATGAACATGCAAATTTACATTGGCAGAAATGGCTATAATGATTGTGTGTGTTGTGTGTGTGTGCTGTCGTGTGGTGTGTGTGTGTGTGTGTGTGTGTGTGACCACCAATTACCCCCAATTTACTGTCTTGTCATCGACCAAAATCAGACAATCCATGAAACATCACAAAACTCCGAATTAAAATGTCGCAGGCACGTTCATTTTGATTGAAGTCAGAAGATAATGCGGGCAAATCCAGGCGAGTGATGATGTGATCCTGAAGTGCAGTGTTGACGACGTGTGGACGGATGGGCATTGTCAACCATAAACATGAAGTTGGGAGACGATCGTTGTGTCCAAGGGACAATTACAGTCAAAATTATTTTATCCCTGTACATAACACCTCTCCAAATGGTCATCTTCGGCCAAAATGCACAATTCAAGTGAAGATAATCTTCATGACATGTTATCAGTCGTAACACCTCTCCAAACGATAGCAATATCAATTATTTGGCCATATTCAATGCCAATTGGTACTTTCAGACTGTCAGCATCAAATCAATCATGCTGCCGAATGTTACAATTAGCAAATGGCTCTCCTCTTTGTCTCCAGACTCTAGCCACTCCAATGTTGAGGTCTCAGCAGAACATGGACATTCTGATGAAAATAACATGGTGCCCAACAGTTCACCCTCCAGTTGTGATGTCGTCACCCATTGCATGACGCTGTTAGAGAAATGTGATGCAGTGGTCTTCTGTACGTACCACTGGCATGAAGCCTGTTCCAAGCTCTCGGCGTTGAAATTCAATGGTTACTTGCTGTCTGCAGCTCAATCAGGAGAGATGATGCCGTTTAGAGGTGGGTTCTTCTGAAAAGGATGACAAGATAATGATCATCACGAGGGCTTATAACCCTGGGCGACCTGAGCAGGCTCTCTCTCCATGAACTGCCCGGTCTGCGAAGGTGCCATGTCGGTGACCTAGAAGTGACACTGCGATGAACATCGTACTGGGAACAAACAGCAATCTGTGTCAACCCCATTTGAGCTCTCCCGATGGGGTGAGCCAACTCATTTGACATTAAATGAAGTTGTGCCATTCCTAAACAGACTGAGATCACATGGGGAGGGGGGGGATTTTTTTTAGAGGTATTGAGATGTGTCGTGTGCAGCGATGACCACACATTCTCAAGGAGACGTGATCTGCATACAAATGTCCAGGAATGCTCAGTTCATGTGATGATAATCTTCATGGCATGTTGAACGTCCAGTTTCACCATCGAGTTTCTTTCCTCAATAACAATGGTTTGCGCATACTTGACGAAGAAATTTCTGACCATTTGTGAATCCATAGTATATTTCAGTTTGAAAGTTGTTCCTTAATATTTTGTGAGTATGCATTGACTAAAATAAAGGAATAAGATCATTGTGTTCCATTAATGGCATATTAGGTAAATAAACAAGCAGGGAACGTCTGCGTGAGTTTGTTGTGACGTCATCAATTATAATTATTGAGTTGCTCTGGGAATTTTCACTCCATAGACAGAAAAACAAAGCAGAAACTTTCTGAACTTTAATACTAGTCGCAAGTTTTACAATTAGTTCTAAGCTTCACCAATACCTCAACACCTGATCAAGTCAAACAATAGCATCCCCTGCCCCCCCCCCCCCTTGGTACACTATTAAAAATGACATTTTATAAACCTTGCTGACATTTTATAGAAGATATAGCAAAGTATCTACGTCATCATACTCCATCCAAAAGTTACAGAATTTTGTTTGTTCATACAAAGGGAAGTGGTATTCAAATCCTTCAAGCCTGTATCACAGTATTTTATTAAAATTTAGTTATGTATCCATATGTACCATCTTTCGTTATCATGATGATGAAGATGATTATTATTATTATTATTATTATTATTATTATTACTAGCTGAAGTGCCCGTCATCGACGGATCCCCGTAGATACCATAAATATTCTCTTTCAGCTCAAATAACCATGTTCTGCGATCGTTGCATTATATAATTAGTAACAAATTAAATTATTTTCTGTGCACATATATCTTTACAATTTAATTCTAGCTTCAGTTTCCCACAAAAAAAGTCATGCACTCATTTTAATTGATGAAAAATGCAATTCCTGGAGTTTCGGCTACATACATCATACATACATACATACATACTTACTTACATGCCGTAGCTCCATTTTAGGATGATGATTTAGCTATGTATACATATGTACCATCTTTCTTCATTATTAATTATAATAATAATAATTATTATTAACATTAACTAATCTAATGGCATCTGCAGTTGAAGACTCAGCAGTCACCATCCTTCTAACCATATACGACTGTCAAGATGATTATAGACCAGGAAAGATCTTATTCTGTAAAACAGGAATTTGACAATGGGAGCACCGGTTAGCTGAAATGTAACAAAAGCCCCAACTCGCCTTTGAGCTGCCTCGTCTGGGTTCGATTTCCGACCCGATTATAAACTGCATTGTCCTGGTGCTTCGCAAACAGTGTTGGAGTAGGTTTTCTTTCGGAGGAATGTGTAAGCCAAGCGTCGCATCTGCTTGCATTCACTAGTTTATCTTAAAGATCCCACAGTACCAATAGTCCATTGTATGCTGCTACCCTGGCCAATTTCCAAATGATTGCCCTGACTACCACTGAGAAAAGCAATGGCAAACCACCCAGTGTATTCTTTGTCTCATGACTGCTTGAACAGTGTCGATACTCTGCAAAAAGCATGGCCATAGAAGGGAACACGCCAAAAGCCTTACGAAGGAAAAAACACACAGACGATACTTTGCTAAGATCTTTTACCTTTACATGAATGCAAATGAAACACCCAGCTTAAAGTCTCCTCTAAAGGAGGACGAAATCCACGGTGCCAGCCCAAAATGGAAATTTTTAATAAAATGTTTGTATCAGGTCTCAAATTCAGCACCAGACAGCTCAGAGGTAGACAGAATACTAAAACGAAACTACCCTTCATGATCAAGATTAGTTTTCAATTCTACCAATTGAGATATCCTGCTACCGTAAAGGTATATGTGGAGTTCGTTCACTTCTTTCGTTACCCCATCTGAGCTCTGCATGCATAACTCTGTGTTTCAGCCAGTTGTGTTTCACAAGGAAGCATCACGAGGTACGATAGGTAGATAGCCAGGAGCTGATGAAGTTGGTGATGTGTTTAACTGTCAAAGATAATAGTGCTGGCTCCCCGGGGTCTGAGAAGGTCTCGTAGTGCAGCTTGAAACTGCTAACGATGAATGGTACTGGCAAAGCCATCACGATAATGCCGAACACGGCACACAATGCGCCGACCAACTTCCCGACCGGTGTAATTGGTGTTATGTCACCATATCCCACAGTGGTCATCGTAACAATGGCCCACCAGAAAGCTTCAGGAACGCTCTTGAGGCGGGTATCTCTGACATCTGCCTCGGTGTAGTGTATGGCACTGGCAAAGACCACGACACCCGTGAAGAGGAATACCAAGAGGATGACTAATTCCCTCCAACTTGACTGCAGGGTCTTGCCAAGGATGCGTAATCCGTGGAAGTGACGCGCGAGCTTGAGGATGCGCAACACCCGAAGGAGACGCACAAAGCGTAGAACCTCGAGGGAGAAATGTTTCCGATTTCCCAGCATCCAGATAAGATCAGTAATCAGCTGCAACAGGTAGGAACCAATGACAGCCAAATCTATCCAGATTAAGGCATTACCGAAGAAGTGCATCTTCTTATCACTGGATGCAAAGCGCAACAGCAACTCTAAAATGAACCAAACCACACAGACACTGTCGACTATGAATATGGGGTAACTCATATCTGGAAGATCTCCGGCATCGGTGAAAGTCGAGTTATCAGGATGCTCCTTGCGCATGTTTGGCAAAGTACTGATAACGAATGCAAGGTTGTGGATGAGAATAAAGGTGAATGAAATCAAGTAGAAGCAATAAGCAAGGAATGAACTCTCAGGTCGCTCTATGAGGAGCCAGAGGTGGCGCTTCCACCCATCGCTCGGTGGTTGAGGCTCTTTTGATAAACTAACACCTTCATCTTGCAAGAACGCTCCCATGGCCTCCTCTCCCAGGTCGAAGAACTCGAGCTCATGAAGAAACACAATGAAAGGCACATCCGCCGGACGCTTGAGCATTCCACCTGACTGGTAGTAGAAAAGGATGGCTTGAAATGCGTCACGATACCGGTCGAAGAAGACCTCATGGCGGATAGGGTCGAAGAAAAGTCGTCGGCGACCAGGGTCCCCAAGAAGCGTGTGTGGGAAGCGTGCAAGGGTGCGCTGAGCAGTCTCAAAACGTAGCCCAGACACGTTTATGGAGACGCGATCATGAGATATTGTCCCCTGTTGCTTCTCAACATGACCGTTACTCAACGATGCATTGCGCATGCTGTTTGAGATTTCTTCAATGGGAATCTCAACGAACCTGTCCACATAATTGGTTTGCCCCGGCATAGTATACCTATGCGGTTTTTCTTCTCCTACAATTGTGCTTTTGCCTCCCTAAGTTGATCCTGGAGGCAGCGACAGGTTGAATCGACAGAGGAATGAAACAAACGATTCCCTTGTCCACAACGTGAGATCAAACCACCTGTCGACAAGTTTTCCAAAAACCTTTCTAAAGGCGATTAAACGCTGGTGGAGACAGAGTTCGAACGTCTTTGGAACGCCTTTGTGCCTCTGGCCCCTACACTTTCCTTTTATACCAAAAGATCAGGTGACCCGACGAGAGAATGTCAACCGTAGAGTCTCAATATATCAACCCAGATAGAATTTCGTGATAATGCGGGCACAACTCACACCTATTGTTTTAATCTTTCCGTTATGAATGTTTATGGAGAATTTACTTTCGAATTTTCATATTTAGCAGCTCATCATGATATATTCAATGGAATGATGCGCTATTTCAGAATGCAAACAAGCTCCCTGCCATATGTTGCATGGGATTTACCTATTTGTTTTTAATACAGATGTTGAAGCTCATGGAAGAGATAATTGAAGAGTTGAAATGTATTTCGTTCATAAAATGTAAGATCTATAAAAATGGGATTCGTCTTCACATTTTATTGATAAAGGAGCATTTTGGTCTTCAAGGGCTGGGTTGTTTGACCCGCGCAAAACACACCACCAGGTACCGGACGCACTCATTCAATAAACCTGTAAGGAATGCAGCTGCCTGTCTTATGTACTTGCCCTTGTGGATGTTAGAAATGACACAGTATATTTTACAAAGGGTTGATCTTGGGGTTTAAACCCCAGCCAAATTCTCCATTCTATGTTCGGTTATAGCATTTGAGGAGCGTTCAAAGAGTTCTTTGAACGAGATACTCAAGAGACCCAAACACAACCAACTTTTATTTTTCAAAATATATGTACGGTACATAAGTGTGTGATTAGTAAGAAAATATAAATGTATTTTATATTTACACCTTGTTAAACTTTTATTGGAATCTGTTCGACTATTGTATCTCATAAGGCAATTGTTCTTGAACGCCCGTATTTTCTGCAACGATTTTAACCTTTACTTTGAAGATTCACCTTTATTTTTGTACTTGTCTGTCATAACACGAACTTACCTATCAATTTCCATCCCTTTGTTTTCAGTTTTTGGCAGAAATGATGATGTCAGTACGCATAAACTACGTTTCAGCCACTTTTTAAATTGCTGCATTTACGGAGAAAAACTTTGCATCTTTTTCACATATAAATATATTTTTTAAATGCTTGAAAATGTACATCCCAGTGTTCCTCTAATAATTATATTTCATATTTACTTGCGTGGTTCAGATCGCTACGCTCGCCTCTCCACACGTCGTTGCAGAGAATGACGTCATGGATTTCCTGTGTTGGCATGATTTACACCAATCATAATACAAACATTTATTTTATACAAATTTATTTGTAATATTGGTGATATTGTATTTATTTGAAATTTCATTTGTGATTTAAGAACGTCCAAGTGGTCTAAGTGGTCAAGCATCTAATCTGTCTGAATGGTGTAAGGGGTCTAAATGGTGTTAAGGTCTCAGGGGTCTCAAGGGTCTCAGGAGTTTTTTGGGACTTCTGGGTCTTTTTGGGACTTTTGGGTCTTCTGGGTCCTTGGGGTCTTTTGGGTCTTCAAAGTCTTTGGGGTCTTTTGAAGGTCCGTTGGGGTCTTTTGGGTCTTCAAAAGTCTAAGGGGTCTCAGCAGTCTAAAGGGTCGAAAGGT
>CM068954.1:148689600-148704655 GCA_035128595.1 Eptatretus atami
TATATATTTGGTGTATACAGTCAAGGCTCATGAAAGAGTGAGAATACTGCAGATCAGGATGCAATGGAACAAAAGCAGCAGTAGAGAGAGGGAGGAAACTCCAACATCAGGGTTGAAGGACAAAATAGAGGAGACTGAAAAACAATGGGTGTGGGGAGGAATGAGGGAGAGGGCAGCATGCATGGGGTGGACAAGATGGATACAGAAGCAAACTTTCAGGAAGGAACAAGAATGACTGCACTGTGGTCACAACCTGCGACGTAAATGCAATACAGTACCATATGCTACAATTTTCCGCAAATTGTTTTATATCGTTTTTATTATGCAAGATGGGAATGCAAAAACTGTGATTCTATTTAACAGAGGGTAAGAAAAATAGTCATTGTTAATAGTGTTACTTAGGCCTAAGTCACATTTGCCACGGTGGCCGTGGGGTCTACAAAAATCTACGGCCATAGCAATTATAGGGCGGCCGCAGTATTTCCACGGTCACACAATGTAGCAGTCACATATGTTTTTATTTTTTGGGAGCCGCACGGCATATTTATAAATTGTGGAGACCGAAAACGTGGGGTGCCGTACAGTCTTTGATTTGATGTCGCACGGTGACCTGAGGGCGTTCCTGCGGCGGCCATAGAATTTTCAAGGCAGACGCAAGGTGCCCGCAAGGCGACCGCTAGCGACCGCAGGGGGCCCTAAGGCGAACGTGCGGCCAGACGGACGGTAACGAGTGGGTTCTTTTTTTTTTTAATTTTTTTTTACAGTTTTTTTTTCGGCTTGTCGAATTGCTACGGCGAACGTAGAAATGAAAAAGTTATAACTCCGGTTACTCCGCGCTATAATTCCACGGCGACCTTACGACCTGTAAAATATAGCCAAACGGCGTAGGGCCACCCTGAGGCCACCGCAGAAACTCTGCGGCCGCCGCACGTTTCTGTCACTTCAGAGGCGTACGGCCGCCATATCCTCGCCGCAGAGCAAATGTGACTTAGGCCTTAACGCCACTTGAACCCCCCCCCTCGCCCCAGTGTACAAAATTTTTGAACAGCCCCTATGCGTACGCAAATTACGGGCAGATGTGGGACCTCTCGTTCATGCTTTTAGTTTCCTGTACGTTTATTTTACGTCGAATAAATAATTTATACCCACAAGTTGATGGGGAACACTTTCAAAAAGAAACCGTAAATTGAGCAGACGACTTTCGCAAAAGTCCAGTTTTAATCATGCGTGAAGCACATTTTCCTGAGCTATGGAAGAGATAACAAAAGATACATACGGACCGCATTGTGAGTAACAAAGCCGATGCAAATCGCAAACACTGTGATTCTATTGCAGAGGTGAACAGAATTACCACAGGAACGGCTTTAGGGAGGGGCGTACCGTGCGAGTTGACGAACTGGATTAAACCTTACTAATTTTTTCGGAGTCTGTCATCGTGAGTAGCACTCAACCCAAATAAAGCCAATGGAAACCTGACGCAACAAACCTAGGCAGCAGAGGCCTACAGGCCTAATTTCTTTGGCCAACCAGAAAACCAAGATGGCGTCCATATTATTTTGTCTGGGGTGCACATTTGTACCCCAAACAAGAACCACAACACCAGCAACAAGCATGCAGAGCTCTTGTAGACTTGTGACATGTCGCAGGTAAAAACTAAAAAATTGGAACTTGATGGGCTTGGGGGTGAAGGAGAGGAGGGGTGGGGAGGGGGTTAATGAGGGTAGAAAAGATCCTGGTTTTGGATGGGAGGTGATCTGAAATGTTGGAGGGAAGAATGGGATTGAAGAGAATGTGGAAGTCGGTTCTACAGGTGGGGAAAAAGAGGAACAGAATCAGCAAATCTGGATTTTGGATGTTGAGGCTGATCAAAATTTCTCTACTTTCTCAGGTGAAAACCCCCAATGGTCTTGAGGCTGTGGGAATGGCAGGAGGTAAGGTGGAGACAGGGAAGGAAGGGTTGGGGTTGTACACATGAGCTGTGGAGGTGAACACTGAGCTACAACATTGTTTTGTCATGATCATAGACTCTGCAATGGAGCCAATGGGAGCAATGAAGACAAAGGAGGGGAAGCATAGACAAAGAAAGAGAAAGAATTAACAAGGCAACACCAGGTTTTTGAGGACACAAGTTCGAAAGCTCATCCTTGAAATTGGCCTGATATTGTTTTCTAGCTTTCCTGAAAATGGACACACATTTTTCGTACGTTCCTTGCAAAAAGACTTAAGGTAGCCCTCGGTCAGGTTAGCCTTCCATGTTCAGAAAACACTACTTTAAATAATAAATACAGAAATAATCCTTGGAATTCAAGCCAATACTGCTCCATGTCATGTGTGATTGGCAAAGCACGTGTCATGTATTCTTCGGATGTTTTAATATGCTTCAATGTTTTCCAGCACTTCATGTTCTTTTTCTTTCTCATCTATTTCCTCCCATCTACCCTCAATCCACCTCTCATCTCCGACACCGCATCCAACATTACCCTTCTTTTTCTCACCTTTGCTTGTTCTCAAGTCTCCACTTTCACTTTGCCCCCATCAGGCTCGCTGTTCAAGGGCGGGGTACGTGCAATGAAGTAAGAAAAACATAAATTCTTGCCATTTTCCCATGATAGTTTTCAACATTATTACGCTGGTTGTATTCATTACATATGTATCAGCAAGCTCTTTTTTTCTTCAGTCATTTACAGGGTGTGGGTGGCATTGCTCACTGGCAGCATTTACTGCCTGTCCAAAATTGCCCGAATAATATGGTGTTGGGCCTTCTCTTTCAGCCGATGGACTCCTTCTGTTTCAGCCGATGGACTCCATGTAGGGATGGTGCACCTGTAATGTTACTTTAAGAGCATTGTCAAATTTTAATCCAGCTATGATCAAGGAAAGGCAATATAAATCAATGTCACTGTTGCATGATATGAAGTGGACCTTGGAGGTGATATGATTCCCAACGTGATGCCATTCTTGTGGTTCTTGATGGAACAGATTATGGGACTGAGAGAAGTTGTTGAAGTGGGGAGGGTGAATTGCTGCAGTGAACTCTGTAGAGATGGGGTGGATATTGACCTGAGATTGTGGTAAGCTGATTATGTGAGAGTCGTGTGCTGGATGAGGTTGAGATTCCTAAGTGTTTCAGATTCTCATATCCTTATGAGCAAGTGGTGATTATTTCATCACATTCCTGGCCGGATCATTGTCGATGGCGGAGAGCTCTTTAAGGGTTAGGAGGTGAGCCACTCATTGCACAGTGCCTCTGTCCTGCTTATGGAACCACAGTGTTGATATGCCTGGTGCAGTTGAGCTTCTGATCAATGGTGACCACCACAATGTTAACACTGGAGGATTCTGGAGTCGTAATGCCATTGAAAGATATGGCATACAACTCAGATTTTCTTTGCTGGAGACAGTCACCTGACACTCTTCAAGTGTGAATGCACCTTGCCAGTTGTGAGCTTAAGTCTAGATGTTGTCAACGTCTTGTCACAGGCGGTACATGCTGCATTATTGTTAAATGTTTTACAACTGCTGCCGGAAAAGCGAGGTCATCAGTGCACACTGCACAGTCCCACACACAGAACCTGATTTGCTGATGGAGGGCAAGGTATTACGGAACAATTGAAGATGATTGGGTCAAGGACAGTGCCTTGATGAGCACATGTGCTGGAATTATAATTGTTGTCTTCCCACATGAATGAACTTCAATTATCTTCTTGTGTGACATATGATTCCAGCCATTGGAAAAAAATTCCTAATTGGTCTTATCTTTCCCAGGGCTCTTGACACCAAATGCAATTGAATGCTATTTGAGGTCAAGGACTACAACTCTCACTTCTCAGGTATTTAGTTCTTGTGTCCATATTTGGGTGAGGGCTGCGATTATATCCGGAGCAGAGTGGTTCTCATGGTACATCTGTGAGCAGGTTGTTTGTTTAATGATGCTTTTTTTTTATGGTGCAGGTTATGACACCTTCTATTCAGAGGAAGTCGATTGGGCAATAGTTTATGAAATATGATGTGTCCTGTTTCTTGTGCAGAGTATGTTCCCAGGAAGTTTTCTACATGGTTCTGGAGCAGAGATTTAACCACCATATAGCTGGGATGTTGTCAGGCCGTGTAGTCTTAGTTGTAGCAACTGAAAAAAAAAGAGCATCAAAAGGAGCTGTGGTTTATTTTGGGGGTATTCAATGAACCTCCACATCCCATTTTGTTGTTTGATATCAAAAATAATTCCTAACTCAATGAGGAAGGACTACAGAGCTTTTCTCTGATCAGTTGGTTGTGGAAATGTTTTACTCATTCTCGTTTTGATCCTTAACGTGCTAATAGTTCTGTATTGCAGCTTCATTAGGTCGGTCCCTCATTGTTATGTATGATAGCTACTACTCCTGACATGCCTTCCTGCATTGTGCAATAAACCAAGGTTGGTCTCCCGGTCTGATCATGACTGAGGTATATGCCTGACCATAAATTTCAGATGGTGGTAGTATACTTTTCCGTTGTTGTTGATCGATGGTCTACATCAGCAAATTAATGCTCAGTTTTGGGTTGCCAAATCTATTCTTATTCTGTCTGACTTTTTAATACATGGCTTGAGCCTTTTTGCAGAATGGAACCACAGGAGCAAATGGCCAACAGACATATAGGAGGCAGAAAGGGGGAATTGGATGACAATAACAATGAATGCACCACAGCATGAAGGGAGGAGTTGTAATTTAAAGGGTGATTCGAGTTTCAGCAAGTGTAGTAAAGCTAAATGGGAGAAATTGTAGAATTAAATTGGTCGTAGGCAACAGACTTAAGTCCTGGAGGGAAGAGCATGACACAAGACTTTGGAATATGGTTCCATTTCGGATATGAGAGGGGAATTGGCACATTAATAGTGCCATCGTGCCACCACTGCTCGTATATTAGCTGTGCTTCTGAGAATTTGTCTTCAAACATTATATTGAACAGATGTTTCTGTGACAGGCAGGTATATCATGTCAATACAATGGCAAATATTTAATGGGAGTGGATGTTGAAGTCAGGTTGTCACCTTTACATCGAGTGAATTTTGCGCTCTTGACTTTTTGCCAATTTCAGTACTTCTTCCACATTTTCCTCCACTTTTATGCATTGAGATTAATCTGCTGAAGGAGAATAGTATGTAACTAGGATATTCCATCTGTGTACCTCCACCTCCAATGAGTTTGTCCTTGCATTAAAACACAAGATACCCATTGGAAGGTGACAGTAAAATCCAGGATGTTTTTAATCAGGAAGGTTTCTTTTGAAAGTAGAAAGTTCAGAGATCACCTCACCCTGCAATCTTGAGAAAAAGGACATGGGAAGGGTCTTTTTAATTTTTGCTTCGCGTTTTGTGTGAAACAAACAGTGCTGGGCACCGCATATTTAACAAAAGCTGTATATTACAGTTACTTTGCCCTCGGGGCATGGAATGGTGTAAATGCTGAATCTTACAGTGACTCTTACTCTGCTCTTGGGGCATGATACAGTGTGAATGCTGAATGTCAAAGTTACTCTGCCCTCGAGGCATGAGACGGTTGCGAATGCTGAATCTCAGTTACTCTGCCCTCCGGGCATGAGAAGGTGTGAATGCTGAATCTCACAGTTACTCTGCCCTTGGCTGTTACAGTGTGAATGCTGAATGCCACAGTTACTCTGCCCTCTGGGCATGAGATGGTGTGAATGCTGAATCTCACAGTTACTCTGCCCTCGCGGGCATGATACAGTTGTGAATGCTGAATGTCACAGTTACTCTGCCCTCGAGGCATGAGATGGTGTGAATGCTGAATGCCACAGTTACTCTGCCCTCTGGGCATGAGATGGTGTGAATGCTGAATGCCACAGTTACTCTGCCCTCTGGGCATGAGATGGTGTGAATGCTGAATCTCACAGTTACTCTGCCTCGGGGCATGATACAGTGTGAATGCTGAATGCCACAGTTACTCTGCCCTCTGGGCATGAGATGGTGTGAATGCTGAATCTCACAGTTACTCTGCCCTCGGGGCATGATACAGTGTGAATGCTGAATGCCACAGTTACTCTCCCTCGGGCATGAGATGGTGTGAATGCTGAATCTCACAGTTACTCTGCCCTCGGGGCATGATACAGTGTGAATGCTGAATGCCACAGTTACTCTGCCTCTGGGCATGAGATGGTGTGAATGCTGAATCTCACAGTTATCTGCCCTCGGGGCATGATACAGTGTGAATGCTGAATGTCAAGTTACTCTGCCCTCGAGGCATGAGATGGTGTGAATGCTGAATGTCACAGTTACTCTGCCCTCGAGGCATGAGATGGTGTGAATGCTGAATCTCACAGTTACTCTGCCCTCGGGCTGAGAGAGTGTGAATGCTGAATGTCACAGTTACTCTGCCCTCGAGGCATGAGATGGTGTGAATGCTGAATGCCACAGTTACTCTGCCCTCGGGCATGAGATGGTGTGAATGCTGAATGCCACAGTTACTCTGCCCTCTGGCATGAGATGGTGTGAATGCTGAATCTCACAGTTACTCTGCCCTCCGGGCATGATACAGTGTGAATGCTGAATGCCACAGTTACTCTGCCCTCTGGGCATGAGATGGTGTGAATGCTGAATCTCACAGTTACTCTGCCCTCGGGGCGATGATACATGTGAATGCTGAATGCCACAGTTACTCTGCCCTCTGGGCATGAGATGGTGTGAATGCTGAATCTCACAGTTATTCTGCCCTCGGGGCATGATACAGTGTGAATGCTGAATGCTCACAGTTACTCTGCCCTCGAGGCATGAGATGGTTGAATGCTGAATGTCACAGTTACTCTGCCCTCGAGGCATGGATGGTGTGAATGCTGAATCTCACAGTTACTCTGCCCTCGGGGCATGAGAGAGTGTGAATGCTGAATGCCACAGTTACTCTGCCCTCTGGGCATGAGATGGGTGAATGCTGAATGTCACAGTTACTCTGCCCTCGAGGCATGAGATGGTGTGAATGCTGAATCTCACAGTTACTCTGCCCCGGGGCATGAAGAGTGAATCTGAATGCCACAGTTACTCTGCCCTCTGGGCATGAGATGGTGTGAATGCTGAATCTCACAGTTACTCTCGCCTCGGGGCATGATACAGTGTGAATGCTGAATGCCACAGTTACTCTGCCCTCTGGAGCATGAGATGGTGTAGAATGCTGAATCTCACAGTTACTCTGCCCTCGGGGATGATACAGTGTGAATGCTGAATGTCACAGTTACTCTGCCCTCGGGCATGAGATGGTGTGAATGAATCTGAATCTCACAGTTACCTGCCCTCGGGCATGATACAGTGTGAATGCTGAATGCTCAACAGTTACTCTGCCCTCTGGGCATGAGATGGTGTGAATGCTGAATCTCACAGTTACTCTGCCCTCGGGGCATGAGAGAGTGCTAATGCCGAATATCGCAGTTGATTCCCTCGGGGCATAGGACAGCATAAATATTTTTCCAAGTGCTCCTAAACTGCAGGTGCATCTTCCGATTCGTGTTCTACAGTGTTCAAAATATAACATTCAATTTAAATTAAGTAGTTGCACCAAAATATAACACTCAAAATATAACATTCAATTAAAATCCTCAATCATATATTAATGCTTGTAGACAGGCAGATAGACAGAGAGACAAAGTGAGACAATTGCTTAACATCGCTTTTCGCTTCGCACGACCAGGCTAAAGCATATATCAGGATGCTGCTTCATTAATTTATGAGAGAGTTCTCCAAACTTAACCAAAAGCCAAACTTTATGGACCAAGGACTCTGAAGAGGATAGTATCCTTGTTCTTACACTCAGACGTGGTGGCCTAATGGGTGGAGCATCTATTCTGAGTCAGAGAGGTCAGTGGTTTGAACTCTGGTCAAGTCATGTCAAAGCCAAAAATGGTAATTGCTGCTTCCTTGCTTCATGTTCAACAATAAAAACAATTGATCAGGGACAAACAACCATAACTGGGCAATGCTAGTGCCAGCTTTGATGGCCTAATGGCCTCCTCTGGTGTCGAAGTTCCTTTTAAGAGAGCTCATATTTATTGAATATGAACAGATAACATGGTTCCGCCAGGCTGTCGTAAGGGAATTCATTCATAATAGAGTGCGGAATATTTAGAAAGTTTGATAGGAATGTCCTTTGACAGCATAACAGCAGGGCCCCACAGAAATTATGTGTAATGTAAAATGTATATTATGTTCCACAAATGTCATGCCTCATGCATATTCATGTTTTTTCCTCATGCATATTTATGCTCCGCCCATATGTTGCATCATCTTCGCTGGCGAGAGTGGCTCTTCCCCAGTCTGGCGGGATGTGTGGTTTGGTGGAAAAGGCACAGTTTTTACCGTCACCATTGGAAAAAAAATTTAAATAAAGAAAAAGTGATTTAAACCTCTGCAAATGTTGGTTAAACTGCCTGGAGCGTTCTTCTTCAAAAATCAGGACACGTAGGCCATTCCAGGATAGTAAAAACCTGAATTCACGCTCGTCTCGCCACTGGGAGGAAGAAGAGCCATCATGTCGAGCTCGTTTCACATGCGGTCTGTTGCTGGTTTGTCCAACTCTTCCAGGTCTTCACTCTTGTTTGAAGGTCAAAGCAGAAGCAACCAAGGCCTCTGTCAGAGTTGCCATGGGATGTAAATCGAACGAAGCTCGATTGCTACTGAAAGAGCAACAGATGCATCTCAAGCAGCAACAGATGCAGCAACAGATGCATCTCGAACAGCAACAGATGCATTTCGAGCAGCAACAGATGCATTTCGAGCAGCAACAGATTCAGCAATGATTCAAAGCTACATGGCAACAGACACATCTCGAACAGCTAAAGCAGGAGGAAGAAACTGCCACAACTCAGGCCCGTTTGGAAGAGATGTCTGATGCTCTGTGTTGGGTCAGATTTGACAACATTTTGGCAGCTGGATTACCGACACTTGTAGAGAAGGTGGGATTGCTCTTATCCAGGAATGTCACATCTCCGGTGCCATCCATTCTATCTGAAGACGATATTTAAGGTATTCCACCGGATACCCGGGTACGTACTAACCCAGGTATGTCGCTCAAACCAGTGTAATTTCAGGTAGACCCACTTTCACCAGCCATCAACGCTGCAACACCAGCACCCATGGAGAACTCATCAACATCAAATGTGTCCAACAGGCAAGTTCTGTCTGCTCAGTATAACACGATGCCAGCTCCTGGTCTATCGTACACAACTCACCAGACATCAACTAATGCCTTACACACAACATTTATGTCATCATGCTTCTCCAATGCTACGTGTCATGGTTGCACATCGAACTCCAGTATTAACATGCCCCGTTATGTGCTCGTGGGTCATAAACCCGGCTCTGGTTATGACGGCTCGGTAACCCACCATGTATACTGACTGACATTACTTCGCCATCCAGTGGGATTTCAACCAACAAACAATCGGGTTATTTCTCACCCAATCAATTGTACACCCATGCTGTACCCACATTTGCTGCGAGGACATACCACACATCCAGAAACAACACCACTAGTGTCTAGCCATTCACTATTGGGTCGAGAAGTTAAGCCATCAATCAAGCCAACAGTGATGCCTGCCATGCATGACTGTGTAAACTATCTGTCTCTTCGAGACTTAGTTTCAAATGGGATTTCTGTGTTTGATGATAAGCCTGAGAAATTCAGGACATGGCGTGCGGCCTTCCAGAATATGAGCAGAGGAGAACTGCTAGCATCCGATGAACAACTTAATCGCATGATTAACAACTTAAATATGTGGCTGATGGTTCAGAATCCAAAGCACTCATAGAGCGTCTTAACCGAGTCTACATTTCTAACTCTGATGTCGGTTTAGAGCAGGTCTGGAATCGCCTTCAATAAAGATTTGGCAATGATGAAGCAGTTATACAATCATTGCTGAACAAGCTGGAACTTTTGCCTCGAGTCACTTCTCATGACCGCAAAACTTTGCAGAAGTTTAGGGACACCATTGAGGAAATAGAGGCCACCAAATACGATGGTTCCATTCCCGGACTTGCAGCTTTGGATATGTCTGTTCCTCAAACCAATCACAGTGAAGCTTCCACCGGACCTCGTGGATTGTTGGAGGATGGAGGCCTTCAAGGATAATGAACCCGCAGTGTCACCTTTCTACCATTTTGATGCTCGCATCCTTCATTTGTCACAATGCAAATATTCAAAATTACTTCAGTGTGATGGTTTCCTCAGGATATGATAACGGATCATGCTCTTCGGCTACTAAGCTGAAAGCTCTACTCACTACGAAGAACAGAATGTATGCCTTCACTGGTGACACTTATTCAAGGGTCAGGGCAAGCAAGACTGAAGTCACGGGTGAATTGCTGCCACAGATTGTCGAGCAACCAACCGCAGCAGTCGCGTCACTTTCTGAAAATCGGCACACTCGTCGTCGAATGGAAGATCCGCAACAATTCTGCCCTATTCACAGGACCAAGCATCCTCTTGCACATTGCATAACATTCAAAGCAAAAACATTGCAATCCAGACTCATCCTTCTGAACCAATTTCAAATATGTACCAGATGTGCTCTGTCAACTAACCATTCAGTCAAGGAGTGTCAAGCAAAATTGCATTGTTCTCAGTACGACAACACCCACCATTGCTCAGCATTTCATGATTTCAGTTGTGCTCCTCTCGACAGACCGACAGGAAGACAATTTATCAGGGATTTTTCAAACCCAGAGAGAGTGTCATATGGCCTTTGAAAGCATGGTGAGGAGCGACCATTGGTGATGAACAGGTGTATGGACATTTGTGGTACTAGTGGATCCAGAGGAAGATCTTGTTCCAAAATCTGTCTTGTGAAGGTATTCATTGCTGGTAATCCTGAAAACTTTTTGAAAACTTATGCTGTGTTGGATGACCAGTCAAATCGGTCTCTGTGCTGCAGCAAATTATTTGACTACTTCAATGTGCCAAATAATCTTGTTCCCTCAGAACTCAAAACCTGCTCTGGAACTCCAGTATGTCAGCCAGTGGTGGGCATTGCAGGAATCTAGTCATCAAATCTTTTGATGGGATCGTCCACCTGCCACTCCCGGAGCTAACCGAGAGTAATGCTATTCCTTGTGATTCCTCTGAGATTCCAACAACAGAGGTCACAAGGCTCCACTCACATATATGTCCAACGGCTGAAATGTTTCCAAAACCTGACCCAGAAGCATCTATCTGGCTGTTAATTGGACAAGATGCTCCTCAGCTGCTTAAGATCAGAGAATCTCAGAATGGATCACCTAATGCTCCGTGGACACAGCATCTGGACATTGGATGGGTGATAATTGGCAATGTATGTCAGGACAGCGTCCATAGCCCTGAGCGAGTGGAGGCCTATCACACTCATATTCTCAACAATGGAAGACCATCAGTCTGCTCGCCATGCCCTAATTGTGTCACCATCAAAGATGTCATCCTGCCACATGGTCATGTATCTTCAGGTCACAGAGCCTACGACAACGGTGTTAGCAGTGACGTCTTTCAGCGAACAAGGAATGATGATAAGCCGGGTCGCTCCAAAGAAGACAACCTTTTTCTCGCGATCATGGAGGATGGATACATCAGGAATGACAGTGACAATTGGGTGGCTCCAATACCCTTCAGAGATGATGTAAAACTTTCAAACAATTGATACCTTGCAATCAACCGCTTAAAGTCCCATTGCAAGCTTCTGGATAAAAAAAACCAGCCCATAAACAGCAGTACATGGACTTCATGGCTAAACTCTTTTCCAAAGGACATGCTGAGCCTCTTGAACCAGGAACAGAGGCAAAACGACCACAATGGTATCTTCCTCATTTTGCTGTATTCGATCTACATAAACCTGAAAATATGTATGGTGTTCAACAGCAGTGCTACACAAATATACACCAGAGACTCTCATGATGTCTCGCTAAATAAGGTACTACTTCCTGGTCCAGACCTCGTCAATAGTCTCTTCAGGGTATTAGTATGCTTCAGACAGGAACCCATCGCAATCATGGCCGACGGAGAGCAAATGTTCCATTGTTTTGATGTGCGTGAGGATCACCGAGACTTTCTGCGATTTCTTTGATTTAAGAACAATGTCAGTAGTAGTGTCAAAAGGGAGGGTTTAATGCAGTAATGTGTCCCATTTCTCAACGTCGCAATATTCATTTGCTTACGCTCACTCATATTTCTCCTTTTCAAACTGGAAACACATTACTTCGTCAAACACCTCCCTTTTGACACTACGACCCTGCGGGGTTGGGCTTCGCCGTCCTTTCATATGATCATTTCTTTAACCAAATTGAGTCGTCAAATAGAGATCCGAAAAATATGTTTATGTTTTATTTTCTGGAATAACTTAATTTTCTCATAACACTCATCACCATCGAGTATACCTGAAGTTAGTTCTTGGTTTTAAGTATCTTTGTTGAGCAGAGATGAAATGATAAACCTCTCTTAATGGTCTTGTCTGAGCACATCCTGAGCCACATATTATTTTGGTACCACTCATATACCACTCATAGACGAGGTGGATTGTTTTGCTAATGACCACCACAAGCAATGGACACCACAGAAGAAAGCCAGTTAAACTCTTTGCGTGAGATGAAATTGTTCAAAGTAATATTACCAATGTTTAACTCTTTGGCTTGAGATAAAAATTTTAGTATAAAAGATTTTACCAATTTTAAACTCTTTGGCTTGAGACAAAAATTTTCACAGAAGATACATAGAAGATTCACATTAGATATACCGTTATTTTAACTTTTGGGTTGAGAAGAAATTATGCAGAAAGTCTGTCAATCTTAAACTCTTTGACTTGAGAAGAATATTTTTTATATCTTATATAATGTCAAAGAAAAGAAAAAAAGAAAGAACCATAATTTAATTTTTTATTCACACTTACATTTATATCCCTTTAAACCCATAATATAAGGTAATGTATTGTTGCAGTTCTGAAAACCGCATGCCTCCAAGGCAATGGCATCCATCATACAGTGATCCCCAGACAGTTATTTCATTAATATACGTGCAGTTAGACCTTTCCCTCACGTCTAATGGGTCAGATGGGATGAAGTGGGTTGTGTGGGTCTCATAGTTAGGTCGGATTATATCTCTATCTTCATTCCAATTCTTTTCCTCTTATTCCTGAAATAAATGCAAGCAGGCAACGCACCCAGACGGCCGACTTTGAAAACTGCAGCAACACCCTTCACTATGGGAATGCGTCCTCGCGGAGACCAAAAGAAACATCAACCACACGACAGAAAAATCCTCCGCTGCAAGATACAGTGTCTAAGGAAATAGTAGAACCATACATTAAATCCCAAATGCTGTATAGGACGCATGCGGTGCGCTCTTTTCAACCCTGATTTATATCCAATCCTTTCCTTCAATCCATGACACGGATCAGGGCCGGCACCATGCTCAGGCAGCCGCCTGTGAGGATCACCACTGTGATAAATAACCGCATTCACGATAGCATACCCGCGCGCAGCCCCGTGATATTTGCCATCGCACTGTACAGGGCACGCATAGCGCACCTCTTTGTTCGGGTCTGCACGCTGGTTCACAACGACGTCTTACCGTCGATCTTCGCTCACCACGGTGGCCACTAATGTCTCCCCTGGATGGCAGACACCCTCCCACACCTCCGCCTCAATGCAGCCGCCACCAAGCAGAGTCATGCTGTACGGCCCGGATCGCTCAGGCTGAATGGCATCCGGACGAAGCAAGCACATTGATCAGCGCCAGGGGTGCCCAAACGGGCATGCGGGGCCGACGCGGCCCTCGGCCAGTCTCCAGAGCACGGCCCGGGAGTTCGGTGTAAGGCGATTCATATCGCGGGGTTCGGAGCGAGACAACTCCACAGTTCGGCAATGTCTAGCCGGATGTAAAATAAGGCCGCTTCCAGCCGTGGCAGCTGGGCTGTGCGGTGGCCGGGGCCCAATGGGAGCGCCCGATTCGGGTGACGACGCATCGCTTCGGGGCAGCGCCCCGCCCTGCACCGCAGGGCCTATAAAGGATGGATCGCGAAGCCGTCCGTGGTCATCCTCCTCTTTGTCTGGTCTTGGATTGATGTCTGCATATGCCTGTTGCTCCGCAAGTCCCATCTGCCACTCTGCCCACTCGCTCTCGATCTCCGCATTCTCCTCCCCCTCGCCGCGTGCTCCACCCACCCACCTGATTCCGGCTGCCTCTCGGCGCTGGACAACCCACTCACCTGTCTCCACCTAAAGTACCTCCCTCATGCCTGACGGTCTCACTCATTCTCTGGATCAGTGCAGACACTGCGCCGGCGCCGCAGCCAAGCAGGAGACGACGCGACAACTCTCAAGGAGGGATCGTTCAGTGGAGAGTCCCCCCAAAACGTACTGGGTGGTGTGGTCGGTCAACCGTGCAAGGTATTACGAGACCGTTAGCCTCATCTCCTCTCCTTTCTTCTCATTAACTCCTCTTTATCGGGTTTTGTTTGTGTGCATGTGTATGTGATGGCACCAGTCCTAGCTTTAAGTTAAGATTGCAGAAGATATATCGGTGTCGGTCTGCTCTGTGTCTGCTTTAGTAAGTTGCTTGTTTTGTTCACGCACCACCCATTTCTTTCTATCCCTGCTTTACATACAACAATAAATTACATTCCCTGTGCCACATGCTTTTCCTCACCTGCCTGTAATAAATGATTGTGTAGAAATGTTCCCAGCTCGTTTTTGTCTTTTCTTTCCTTGATCCAGCATGATCCGTATCCTAGCCTAGCCAGGACTTTATTCCCAACAATCTGTTCTTTTAGCCGGTACGTTCCTTGGCAGTGTCGCTCGACTGCATCTGATCCGGTAAGTTGACCCGGTTCGGACAAGGCGTACCGATGGTGAGTCCCCTGGTAATTAGGTCACTGAAGATATGATTATTTTTAGGTCACCGGATAAACCTTAGACGGAGGACCCTAAGTCAGGTGGTTGAGTTATTGGCGTTCACGGTCAGTTAGCGACCCGCCGTGTCACGGAGTTATCTGTGTGTGACGGCCTGCAATTCCGGGGAGTCTGGTGGGAACCCGATATAGCTTCCCCCCCCCCCCC
>CM068954.1:148712901-148731123 GCA_035128595.1 Eptatretus atami
TACAACAATAAATTAATATCCTGTGCACATCTTTCTCACTGCGTAATTAAATGATGTGTAGAAATGTTCCGCAGCTCGTTTTTGTCTTTTCTTCCTGATCCAGCATGATCCGATCCTAGCCTAGCCAGACTTATTCCAACAATCTGTTCTTTAGCCGTTACGTCTCTTGCGTGTCGCTCGAATGATCTGATTGCCGGTAAGTTGACCGGTTTCGGACAAGGCGCCGATGGTAGGTCCCCTGGTAATTGCGTTCTGAAGATATGATTATTTTAGGTCACCGATAAACCTTAGACGGAGGGACCCTAATCAGTGGTATGAGTTAATGCGCGTTTCACGAGGGTCAGTTTAGGGACCCGCCGTGTCACGGGTTATCTGTGTGTGGACGCTGCAATTCCGGGGAGTCTGGTGGGAACCGATATAGCTTCCCCCCCCCCCCACCTAGTGGTCTTCTCACCAGACCCGGCCGCACAGTATTTATTCCATCACCCTAATATATACTCTTTTACATCAATCTTAGAGCTTTTTATAAACAGTTCTAAGAATTTCATGTTTATAATTGCTAATAAGATTCCAACCTATATAAGCACTTTTCCTTCCATATACATTCGAGGGTTAATGTGAAAGTTATGTCTCTTTAATACACTCCTTCGACCATTTTTCTTTTCAACATTGAATCATTTAACCCTTATTAGTGTGTTAAGCAATTCGTGATCTTACACCTCTCGACTTATTTCATTTTTTTTTGTTGTCTTTTTGTGTCTGTCTCTTCCACTTTAATCTTACAATTCAATTGTAAATTTACCAATAACCTTTTTTATTCTTGTTGAAAAGAGTGCGTTTTAGGAATCATAGATTATGTATCATAAATATCTTCATTCTTATCATAATTTTATAACTCATCTGATTATCTTTTAGAATGAAGATATCATATCCATATATAGCAATACCAAATACTACCATATCTTTTCTTTATATATTATTATACATTTAAATACATAAGATAGTTTGAAAGATTTTAAAACAGTTTGTTTCCTACATCAATCGTTATATCTTTTTATAGCTTCTTATTTTCAAATGACAGACAAAAAATTATCTGTAAGATTATTTTACTCTTTTAAATTGGTATGTATCAATTTCTCCCGTTCCAAGTTGTCAGAGTCTTTACATTTTGTCTATTCTTATTTCCATTGTTTTATCAATATAGAATTATTTCATCAACTTGTAAAAGCTTCTCAATCATTATGAACTTTGTTTCTCATCCTCTTATTTTATCAATATATTACACTAACCAATGACATTGACTAAACTTTATGCCTATGCTACGTTTTAACTTTTAATTCCGCTTCTATAAATTGCTTTTAGATTTTCTTGAGTAAAACATACTTCTCTGTTATAAGCAATGTTGTGTAATTTGTCGGTAGGCATTAGCTTTTAACTCTTGAAGAACTAAAGAATGTGTTGATCAGCACGAATAGTCTGATTGGGGATCTCTTTTCAGCTCCATAAGGAAGGGTCTTTATGTTTTTATGAAGTTTTTGAGGATAGTTTAAATCTACTTTGAAAATAATATTCGGACAATCCCGATATTGTCTTCTGAAGCGTGTGGAGATTATATCATCTAAGATAGATTTGTTACCATATTCTCTTCAGCCATTAAGTACCATTGTTATGATTTCTAGAAATTGCCCAGCCATGACAAGTATTAGCATACAAAGTACATTAAGTAAGATGTCGGCTATCAGCGAGAAGTTCTGGAAGATATTTATTACTTTGCCTTAAAATATCTCATTCAACAAACTTGTGAAATTCCTCCTCTTTTTAGCCTTCTCAATCATCAGAGCATATCTACATTACTTTAAAAGATCAAGGGGTTGATCATGCAATTTAAACTATAGCACCAGGCGGACCAGGAGAATATATATAATGACAGGATCAAGTCATCTGAAATCTTTATTTGATCAAAAATCTCTAAAATGTCTAAAAACACAAAGCTAGGAATATAAAACTTCAGTTATTAAATCTAGAAGGCACTCCGGTTTAGAGCGGCTACCTCCGCAGCAGTCTGAACACAGAGACATATCGGGGCCATTAACATTTTTTGAAATATCATTCGATACAGTACTCTACAGCGTTTTTGGCCTTTTAAGAATGGTGAAGAAATCCAATTCAAAAAAAAAATTCTGTATTAGATCTGGATTGGATCTTCACAAAAGTCGAGTTGAATTCTCCTTGCCCACCCAACTGACCACCATGTTTTCGTCCGAATCTGTCGACAACTTTTTTAGAATTCGTGCTATATATACGTTTAGCACTTTAGCCCAATCTCTCAATTGTGAAGAATTCACTTAAAGATTTAGATCAGATTCAGTCACTAAAATTGATATCAATTCTTCTGGTCACACACCAATGATTCACCAAGTTTCGTCCAGATCTGTCTACAGCTTTTTGAGATATTGTGCTATATATTAATTTATCCCATCTTCTCAATGGTGAAGAATCACTGTAAAAAGATTACAGATCCGGATGCGGATTGGACTCACTAAAATCTTAATTCAATTTCTTCCTACACACACACCAACAATGTACTAAGTTTCGTCCCGAATCCATCTATCAACTTTTTGAAGTATCGTGTTAGATATTATTCGCCTTTCTCTCAATGGTTGAAGAACACTGAAAAGAATTATTCAATCCGATCTGTATTTTGACTTTACCAAATTGAATAAATTCCTGCCTGCCACATATCCATATGTCCACCAAGTTTCATCGCAAATCGTCCCCAATTTTTTCGACAAATCGTGCTATATATCTTTTGGGCCTTTTTTCATGGGTGAAGAATCAATGAAAAAACATATAGTAGTCAGATCGGATCAGAATCTCACAAATTCATTTCAGTTCGTCCTTGTTACACAATGTCCACCTGTCCACAAAATTCAATCTGAATCCGTCCTGAACTTGTGAGATATGCTTGCACAAAGACAAACGAAGAGAAGGAGGTTGAAAACATAACCTCCTTCACCTTCGGGTGGTAGAGGTAATTAAAGGTCATATTTCACCCATATTCTCTATTCCAAAAAACTTTTTTCCAACTTGTTGCTTCTTTCATATTCTTTATCTGTAACATGACTTTCCTAACTGCTTTCAAACCTCTTTTTGGAGGATAGTCTGTGTTCTTTAAATTTTCAAAGGAATCCATTAATCAATAGGTAAATGCCTTTATGTCAGAGGAAATGTCTTTACCCAGGGCGGCTTCAGTCTGAAATTTGACTAAGAAGATTAGGAAAGAGGGATGTTTGAAACGAAAAGAAGACTAGAGGGGCTTTTTTTTTTTTTTTTTTTTTTTTTTTTTTTTTTGCCATAAATTTATGAGTCAAGAAATCTAATATGTTTATTTCCACCCATTTCATGAATTAAATTTTTTGAAATGAGATTGGTAATTTTGATCTGTTTATGAAATGCTGTTTATATTATCTTTCCAGAACTACTTAGTAGTGGGGGCAACTTAGCATAGACAATTGTGCATTTGAGGAAAGCACAAAATTGGCACACCATAAGCCTAACATATTATGAACATGGATTGATTTGGGCATTCAAATTAAGCGCTGATACTGTGGCAGCATTTTCCAAATGCCGCTAGCGTTACTATAATTTCACTCAACAGTTTGAACATTATTTTAAAGCTGAATTAAGAAAATATAACCTGTAGACCACCTCAAGTTAAAGAAGCCGCCAATTTGTGCAAGATGGCTGCTTAATTATTTGTTGTACGGACACTAATCTCACTCATAGAATTGGTTGTGAGAATGGTGGCAAAACGAATCGCGGCTGCGTCTGTTTGATATGATACCAACATACGCTTATGTAAAGTCGTGGTTTGTTGAGCATGTGGCAACGAATCGCGGGCGTCTGATGATATGAATACAACATCGCTATGTAAGTTCAGTGGTTGTGTTGAGAATTGGTGCGAAACGAATCGCGGGCTGCGCTGATTGATATGAATACAACACGCTTAAGTAAGTTCATGGTATGTGAAGCATGGGCAAACGATCGGGCTCGTCGTTTTTTGATATGAATACCAACACGCTATGTTAAAGTCAGTGGTTGTTGAGCATGGTTGCAAACGAATCATTGACTGCTCTCATTCATATAAACCGACATCTCACTCATAAAATTGATCGAGAGATGTCTGATTAAATGTTTGAAATCTGACACAGTCTGCTCTGTTAATATCTTCAATTGTAGGCACTCTCCCTCCAACACCACAAAGCTGTGCATTGAAGTGCGGCCTTTTTGGCACTTGCAACGCTTCAGACAGCCTTCTTGCACTTGCAACGATACTTAGACTATAGCAGTGTGGGCTGCTTTTTGGGTAGCTTGTCCAGTGTTGCTCGTTACACCCTCGTCATCTTGACCAGCCCAGCTGGATGGAGAGGCACTCTGGCGTTTGGTAGCAATGTTTGACCCACATTGGCCTCCTTGTAGGCCGCCCTCCACATGCTCCCCAAGCTGCTTGGTGGCGCGGATTTAGCTGCACTTGTTCTTCTTCGCGAAGAGTTTTCTTCGCGCCTGTCAATGTGCGTTGCACGTGCTGGTTCTGTCATAGAGCAATTACGAACCTCCGATGGTGTGCATGACATCGTCTGTTGCACTTGGTTGCAGAGGATAGCTTCAGCGCGTGCGTTGTAGTTTCGGCAGAACGGTCCAGATTGTCCAAGCTCATCCACCCAGCAAGAAACAGTGCAAAGCTTTTTGTCGTACATTGATTTTCGCCTCCTTGCTGGTCCGAAGACACGCATTCGTGCCAGCAAACTAGTACAGAAACTTCACACCCATGCAATGCTTAACATTGCATGCTTCTCTGTTGCAGTCTGCTTTGTTGGGTGCCGTACCGGAAACTTCCAGTGCAAATGCTGACAGTTCACGTCAGCCCGGCCCTGACCAGCACACAGCATCAGTGTCAACTGTCTTGATTAGGTATCTGTGGTGACATGGTTGGCCTTCATGGGAATGCATTCAACAACATTCGACTAGTCACTCTTCTGGCTGCATTGGGGGAGCAAGGCCAGGTCTACGCAGCGGTGGCTTGCTCAGGACTGCTCTCCATCATGATACCAGTTGCTTGTTCATCCTGGTTCAACCACATGAAATAGCTATGATAGGAACTTTGAACAAGCTCAGTCTGTTGGTGTCACGGAGGAAGTTTCTTGCCAGTTTCAGTGTATACATGTGCTCCGACCACGCTCCGCACTCCTTTTCCACGCTTTGATCTGCACTGCCTTTCAAGTGAATCAGCACGTAGCGGTCCCAGACAGGCTTAGGCGTGAACACAGTCTGAAAGCTTTGGTTGAAGGTAGGTATGAAGACATCCTGGGATAGCATCCAAAGTTCTGTGGCTACCGCGGCTTCAGCATCTGACAATGACATGCCATAAAGAACTAGGCAGGTGGTATCAGGAGCCTCTGATTGGAGCATTGGAGAACTCTACAAAGCATTGAGGAGATCATCTTGTAACCTAGACGGAGACTTTCTCCACGGCAGAGGCTGGGGACACTGCATGATTCTCATACGAAAGAACCTTCTCAAGTTTCCATGCCTTGCTGCAACGAGTGGTAAGGAGCCGTGAGAAAAGTGCCAAGCGTTCCTGAGAAGGCCAGCTTGCTGTTCCTTTGCTCACACTTCTCGGTGGAAGTGCCTAAACACCTTCAGCTTGTTTCCGACGAATTGCTTCATCATGGCTTGCCTTTCCCAGCATTCTCTTGTGAAAGCTGAACTGCATCTTGGCCAATCTTCTTACATTCCTGCTATTCAACTGCAGCAGGCTGCATATTCCTTGTGTCAAGTACAACAAGATCAGCTCTCTCCCTCAAAGGGCTTCAAGCTCTTCTATTGACTGCTGACAAGGCACGGACATCTGGCGAAAGAGGTTTGCACACTTGGTGTCTCTGGGCGTGATGACTGTTGTGTCCTCTCGCTCCCCGAGTGTTGACGGTCATCGTGAATTCTTCATAGGCCCTGAAATTCTGGCCAAGAATCATCAACGCCGCAGGGCATTGGGTTTATCAGTGAGCGATGTCTCACCATCCTTTGATGCAAGCGTTGTCTGTCATGTGCTGGTGAATTGGATCGAAGAGAACAGTTCTTCATCTCTGTACAGTGAATTTGCCAGCCATAAATTCTCTAGCTACATCTGGTGCTCATGGGAGTGCAATCATGTCCTCGGTGAACAGGGACCCACCTGCATAGTGTGTGTGGTCTAAGCATGAACCATGACAGTTCCGTCGCGGCATTTCAAGGTACATCTGAATGAAGCCTGCCGCAGAGAACGCACGTAGACCAGTACCAACATCTCTAGTTCAGGCAGAGTTGCCCAGTACTGAAAGTTGGAATGTCTTCTCCTCTCCGGTGAACCATTCTTCGAACTCAGGCAGGTCTTCTGCATCATCAAAATACGTCATACAGTGGCTGTTCATACGCACGGTGTTGCAGGATGTGCAGTGCCCGCTGCAGTGATTTGATGAGCTCTTCTTGTGCAGTGACGGGCAGCTCGCAGGAAGAGTCGGCTGTCCCTGGCGTTGCAATCTCAGCTGCACCAAGCTTGTATCCACCACTTCCTCGCAGCCAGTCGGCCAGCGTCTTCAGGCGGCCATCTCGATGGGAGCCCAGCAACATCACTAACCATTATGAATGTTTATCATTGGTTTCATCAGAATCTGTGTCTTAATAAGACTAATTAGTCCACTTTAACTTTTTTTTTCTCAACCAAATCAAATTGTTTACTTTCTTTGACCATTATTGGACTTATTAGTAAATAAATTCACTTATAACCTGCATTCCTCTCCAGTAAAGCAGATATGTGTCATAACAGTAACCACTGGCGGCCATTTGAAAAATGGCTGCCACAGCCATCAGCGGCTGAATTTGAGATGGCCCAATATCCAAATCTGTTCATAATATGTTTACGGCTGGTGAAATTCGCAACCACCATTCAGGTCCCGTAGTGAGTAACTCTAAGTACATGTAAGTTAGCCCCAAACCCGTTGTTTAGAGGGAATTTCCATGTTCACAGGGCTGTGATCTTTGAGTTAGCCTTTTTCTTTTCTCTATCGTTATTTTGGACCAATAATCCCCAACAACTCAAAACACGCCACCTTCGCCTTACCTCCACAACTCCATCCGCAAAACATCGCTTCACCGTCATTCTCAAACACCACCACCTTCGCCTCTTTACCTCCACAACTCCACCCACAAACATCGCTTCACCGCCATTCTCAAACGACGCCCCGCCAACAACCAAACTCCCACCACCTCCGCCTTTCTACCAACGTCGTGCCATGGCTGTGAATGCGTTCCTTCGCTCAAGAAACGGATCAGGAAGCTTACGCCCCTTTTCATCCATCCAATGACGAGCATCGGTGTGTAGCCCCGCCTCCGAACCCGCTGTGAATGCGTTCCTTCTCCCCGAAAAGCGATCAGGAAGGCTTCACGCCCCTTTTCATCCATCCAATGACCGAGCATCAGGTTAGTTATAGCCCCGCCTCCGAACCCGCGTGATCCAGAAATTTACATATACGCCCCTCCCCCGGGCTATATAGGCGCGAGCTCGGGGCGGAAGGAAGAGGAAGTCAAGTGGAAGCGGTGCAGTACGAAAGAGGAAGTCAAGTGGAAAGCGGTGCAGTGCGTCGGCAGGAAGTCAAGTGCGCAGTACGTCGGCAGAGACCAAGTGGGAGCAGTGGAGGGCAGCGGCGGAGCGTCGGGAGACGAAGTCAAGTCTGCAGTGTCGGCAGGCAGTCGAGTCGGGAGACGGAGCTCGAAGCCGACGGAAAGGCAGACGGGACGCCGGAGAGAGCTCGCGACCACGCCAGGGGCACGAAGCCAGGCGCAGCTACACTGACATTGCGGCTTGCCCGCCATCGCGCCACGAGGGCGCGGTAGGACCTTCGGTCTCGTGACCTGGCCGCTCATCCAGGTTCCACTGCATTAGGCCCACGGGCCCAGTCTGACTCCCTTGCCTTGAGGGGGGTCTTTCTTTGCTTTTGTCGTTGAATGCGTGTTGTGGCGCCGTGTCTTGTTAAAGTTAGAAACTGTTTAAGTGCATGTAAATAAACCTTTGCTTGTATCGGTTAGTAATTCTTTCTTTGCCATTCTTACTTTATGCGTATATGTGTGCTATCCGTGTGTGTGAAATAAAGTGCTTTGTGTTGAAGTGTTCCCGTTTCGCTGCGTCCTTTCCTTTGTTGGGTCTCCATCTTGCTCACGTAAAGGGTTCGAGTGGGCGTGATACGCCCGATAATTAATTAACCGTCGAGGCCGACGATAACACGCCTCGGTTACCCGATAGCACGAACGGACCGCTAAGCGTTCGTGTCCGAAGTCGACCGCTGGCGAGGTGCGATCGCCCGTTACCATCCGCGTGGGTACTTAGGTAGCGTCGAGTTTGCGAACAAACCCTATCCCACGCGGGTGGCTGATTGGCACGATCGTGGTGAGGCCGAAAGGCCACCCGTGACTGGCTCCGGCGTTAGTCCGAGAGGGTCACGACAGAATTGTCCGTCCGGTGGGCGAGACGATGCCGCAATTCGAGTCACGTGGCCGTTCGCACGCGGCGGGCGCGTGGCTTATGCCATTTGCTCTGAAGCAGTGATATCGTTATGGATGCCGCGTCCCCGCCCGATTTTTCGGCGAATTCGCAACAATATGATAGGCTACTTAGGTGCCAAATTTGGTGCTTTCCTCACAAAATGCACAATTGTTATGCTATATTTAGCTAAGTTTCCCCACTATATCCACAACCGACACGATAACGTTGCACGGTAGCTCGACAGGCGGAACGTTCTTGAGGCCCTTGAAAATGATGAACACAGGCAGCATCTTGACGGTCAAAGCGGCACACAGCACTCCTGTGAATTGACGTTTGGAAGACCCAGAACCCACAATCTCCACGGTGTTGGTGCCTTTGAATTCAAACTTGTGTCCGCTACTCATATCGAAATAACATGGCGTTTCGTCCATGTAGAATTCGTGATCGGCAGTGTATCCAGTCGTCCAACCAAGACACAGCATCTCAAAACTCGATTATCGTGTTGCGTTGTTCTTCTTTGCTTGAAAAGTAGCGCTGTTAGGAGACTTTAGTGCGAGCACGTCATCCTAGATTGTCGCTTCATGAAACGCCAGATCCAGCCATTAATCACTGTGAAGTCACCTGGTGTTGGCTTAGTGGTTAGGATGGCTGGCTTGGGATCTTCAGGTCCTGAGTTTGAGCCCCATTGGCTGCTGAATTAACACCAAGTGGGGTTGACTCTGCCTGTCATCTTTCTGAGGTCAGCGAAATGAGTACCAGTGCACTGGTATCAGGGCACAACATCAGCGGCATAGACATGCCCCAACAAAATGATAGCTACCTGGCAGCCGAGCTGCCATACGCAAGAAGAAGACCGTGAAGTCGTTGTGATGAAACTTCTCGCGATTCAACTCAAATGCCTTATCCATGATGTTCCTGTATGTAACGTGGTGCTTCAAATTTCGTACAGACCTGACAAATTCAATGATATCCTTCTCAAGATTCTTGAACTTGATGGCATGGTGCTTCGAGTCCAAGCATTTTCTTTTGGCCTTTTTTTGGTCGTTAATCGCAAATGCACTTCAGTCCACACCCACGTCCACAAAGTTCATAAGCTCATCAGAAGTACTCTTGGAATTTTTCTTTAACTCACATCATTGATCAATCGCACAAATTTTAAACTTGATTGAGTAAGTTTTGTGAGGGCGTTTTCGAGCATTTTCTTCACGAGGTGGCCACAAGCCATTGACCAGACAATGAAAGAAAAAAAAAAAACAGAGGAAAGACAAAACTTCTGGGGAAGGAAAAATTTCAAAAAATGCTAATCCCCCACCGTACTTAATCCCCCACCTTGCTTAATCCCCCATGGAGGCTTAGGTGAGGTAATACTGCACCTTTTTCTTCCTTCGCAATTTCTGACACTGCCTTTTACAGCTTCGATATCTTTTTGTTGCATTCATCAACATTTTTTTTTTCTTTTTAATATCGCAAAGCAGGTTTAAGCAATTGGTTCACTCTATCTGACGGCCCATCAATCTATTTTTATGATCGCAGAACCACTCGATCTCAAAATATATTTTTTCTTTTGAACACTAGAACACGAATCATCTTTGTCCCATATTCTGTCGAACATGTAACCCTTTTTCAACTGTATAAAAATTTCTCCTTTTCATCTTACTTCACTCAGCTCATTTCTATCCCATTTAATGTTGTCACATTTTTCTTTCAGGGTTTTCAGATCTTCTTCGCTAAAAGATCTTTCAGATCTTCGCTTGCTTGTCAAAGTGGACATCTCTCTGGCTGTTATCAGAGAACAACTTTAGCGCTGTCGAGTCTGGCATTTCACTCATGCTGACTGGCAGGGTCTCCAAGCAGCCATCAAACTTCTAGACTGGTCTCTTCTGACTGTCTCCCATCACTACTTTCTCCAACTCAACTCACCTGGAATTCTTTCAAGAAACTTGCTCTCTCTCATGCACAGAATTTATCCCTCTCGTCTTCAGTTGTCTACCCTCCTCCCGCCCATGGTCACTGAAGCTCGTGGTGAGGAGTTGTACTGAAACAACTTGCTTTTGCCTCATGGAAAGCAAACCCAACTGAGGGCAATCTCAAGTTCCTTCCATAAAGCTCAGAAACAATGTGATCTACCCTCAGGAGAGCCAGAAAACAACATTTCTAAGCTCAAGTCTGAACTCTCAAACCTCTCTCCCTCCTCCAATCCTGTGGCATCTAATCAAATCGGTTTCTGGTGTATGTTCCCTCCATCCCCTCCCTTACCTCAAAATGGCCGCACTGGATAACGCACGTGAAAAGGCGAATGCCTAAACTCGTGTTTGCAGCTAAATCTTGTGTCCAAAACCCATCGCTTCGTACCACACCACCCAGTCACACAACACTGTCCGACTCTTGGCCTTTTCTTCTAACAAGTGGAGAGCTTGCTGTCAAACCTCGACTCAGATTCTGTAACCGGTCCAATGGCATCAGCCCCACATATCCTAAAAACCTGCTCCTCTGCTCTTGCTCACCCTCGCTCTTTTCTATCACCTATTCATTTGCTGAGGTCATCTTCATCTGCTTGGAAATCAGCAAACATTACCGCCCTGCATAAAAAGGTGCAAAACAAATCCCTGCAACTACAGACCAATCAGCTAAGGTTATGGAATCCATAATCGCTTCAGACATTGAATCCTTCCTCTTTTCCAATGGCCTGATTTCCGATCATCAATTTGGTTTCAGAGCAGGTCACTCTACCCTGGATATGCTGCTTCTGCTTTCCCAAAAATGGACGGAGGTACTCAATGCCAGACATGAATCAGAGCATGCCGAGACATAGTCGATGCTTTTACACGGTCTGCCACCTGCCGGCCTGCTACGAAAACTTCTTCAATGTATCCAAGGCCATTCCACTCATGGCTCACAGACTTCCTCCACTGTGGCAGCCAATGTGTGGCCCTAAATGGAGTTCTCTCATCCCATCTTCCTGACAGGCTGGAGTGTTCTCAAGGCAGTGTTTTCTGTTTTCATCAATGACTCTCTGACCCTGGAAAATCTCTTTTATCTTTTGCTGATGACTCACCCTGTCGTACATCTGTCATCCCTCAGACCGCAAGCAGCAGCTCTTCGCTCTCGCAGATCTGGATAAAATCACAACTGGTCCAACACGGGAACATGTCTTTCAATCCTGACAAATCTTACACTCTCACTAGTCTCTCGAAAGAGACCGTCTGGAACCACCCCCCACCCCCCCATCTATTTCCAACAATCCTCTGGAAGATCCTTTCTAATGTTCTGGGCTGCACACTGCCATGATCTTTCCTAGGAAAGCCACATTTCCAACCTGGCCTCCAAAGTCAGTCGCCGACTGGGAATCCTCCATCGTACAAAGTCCTTCCTCGGCCCACCTGAGCTCCTCACCACAAACAAAGCTTTCGTCTGCAGCCTTATGGAGTACTACTCTCCCCTCTGGGCTGGTGCTCCTGCCTCTTACCTTTCTCGGCTTCATGCTGCGGAAACCAGGGCTTTTAGGATCATTGGTATCTCCCACGGTGAGGCTGAGTCTTTGGGCATCTCACTCTCTCACCTTCCACAGATCTCCTAATGTCTCTTTTCCCCACTGTTTTGTCCTTCCCTCTCCCACCCCTCTTGTCTCATGCTCCCCTTGCTGTGCGTTGTGCGCTCGCTCTCATACGAGCCTCGACAATGTATTCAAAAAAAATTAAAAAGCTGAACCCATTAAAAGTGCATAGGTTCAAGGTCCAATGGGAATCCAGTTGCACGCAGAGTGTCTTAGCACCCACTGCTCTCTGTTTAACTTGACCACTCCCATAGTCAGTAATTGGAGAGTTTCTGGGAACTAAGCACCATTTTTAGGTAGTGACATCATGTTGAGGGGTTTTGGCATGCTCACCATCACCATACTTGCCATTCTGGATTGATAAGGAAACACAATTCCTCTGTTTCCTACTCCTTGACCTGTCCAGCATGAGTGACCTTTCTGGAATTGACAAAGCGACGATACTGCTGGATTAGTTATTGTGGGCATCGGAACATGCAAAATACAGCACCACAGTAAAGTTGCATTTCATTGCTGTAGATATCTACCTGAGATATGTGAGAAAACACTATTTTGGAACAGAGTGTGTGAGAAAATACCTCCACTCCTCTTCCTCTTTTTGCGTTCATTCATTCTATTGCTTGTGTCAAATTCTGGTCTCACTACCCCACCATCATTACCTTTCCTCATTATACCCTATAACCTTGCTCTTCAATGAGTTGAGTTTTTTTAATACAAAAATAGTGATTTCTGGTTTTAACCTGAAGGCGTTGAAAAACATTGTATCATAGCCGAATCAAGACATCTAGCACATGAGGGCAGGTTGGAAAGATGAAAGTCTTTAAGGAATGCAGATTTTCGAGTTCTTTCATATTTACAGATTGAAATAAACGCTTGCATATTTCACATACAAATATGATCTTGAAAAAAATGGAGTTGCATAACGGAAGGTGGAGCAAAGAGTTAATACATGTAAACTTCATCGCCAATGTGAAATGTGCTGTCATTGAAGTATCTGTTCTGCGACAAAATGCATTTCGGAAAGATATCACGCAACCAGACACTTCAACATCATTTGTTTTCCTGGTGCAATAACCTAGATTGCAACTCATTGGTGTGCATGTTGCTGATTTATCGTCCTTTTTTGGATGGACTGATTGGCTTGCAAGCGGTCAGCCATTATTTCTCAGAATGTAGCGTTGTACCCTGACTTGTCAGCCAAGCACTATGCCAGTTTTCTGATTCACGCATACTCGTACATCCTCCTTCAATATTTTACATTTGAAATTGCCCTTTACCGTTACCAGAAAGCCCTCCACTGCATTAATTCAGGATACTTAACATATACCAGGCCTGGAGATGACATATGGGGGAGGGGTGAGAGGGGGGATCTTTCCTCACTTTTCCTGCCAGGGACACCCTGACCATCCTTACCCAAAATATCTGTACCTCCGCCACTGAAGGTAAAGGAGGTTATGTTTTTATCCCTTTCTGTCTGTTTGTTTGTTACTTACGAAATCTAAAGATTCCGTAAGTATATTGATGACTTCCGTCCTCTGTTTTGTGTGTTTGTTTGTGTGTGCGTGTGTTTGTGTGTTTGTGTGTTTGTTTGTAGGCACGATAACTCGAGAACGGAAGAAGCTACCAATGTCAAATTACACCACGTGATTCAGGAGGGTGATGGCAAGCGCTGATTAGATTTTGGTCAAAATCGGTCAAAGGTCAAGGTCACAGTGAGGTCAAACATAATTCCGTAAATTCATATGGAGAAATGGAGTATTTTTGCTTCTGTCAACATTACGAGTTCGATTTAACTTCGATTTTAATTTTGTCTTCGGTTTTTGCGATCGCTTAGGACGCTGAACACTCGGTTGTCGAAATTCTGGTAAAAATCGGATGTTTTGGAGACGTTTTAAGATTGTATTAAAAAATATTTCACTCGCCGCGTCACGGCTCGTCACGTGTGCAGCGCGCTCGAGCAGAGGCGTCGTTGAGTCACGTAAAGGTTTTGCATGTGCGCGCTGATGTGTTTTCGATAAAGATGGTGTTTAAAAGTAATTTTTTATCCCAATAAAGTTATCATCGCATGCCTAACTCGCTAAGCCGTCGGATTATGTAAAGATTGTTGGTGGATGGCCGAATATTACGGTTTGAGACTTTGATAAAAATAATATTAAATAATTGCGTGGGAAAATGGAGATTTTTGCTTCGGTCGACGTTACGATTTTTGATGTTTGGAACAGAATCATCGTAGAAACTTCTGGTTGCGTCGCTACCTTCTCTAGAGACAGCTTTTATTAGACAAGGTCAGAGGTCAAGTTGACGATTTCGTAAGTACCAGTCTATGACTTCTTGTTTGTCTGTTTGTTCGTGTACAAGATATCTCAAAAAGTTTTGGATGGATCCGGATGAAATTTTGTGGACAGGTTGGGTGTGTAGCAAGGACGAATTTATTAGATTTTGGTGAAGATCCGAATCCGGATCTGGTTACGAGAATTATTTAATTTTGAAAGTGATTCTTCACCATTGAGAGATAGGGCTAAAAACGATAAAAAGCAAGATATTTCAAAAATGTATTGGGCCCAATATGTTCTCCTGGATCAGGCATTGCGTGGCGGAGATATGTGCTCTACCAAGTGCCCTTCTAGTTAAAGCTGTTTCAATATGGAGTTCAAAATAAATTCAGAACAATTATACAGATCAAAATCAATCATACAGACTCTGAAACTGTTTCTGCAGTCCTGACACAGCTTTGAATTTGTTACGTTATAATTGTTAGACTATGATCTAAAATCATGATCTCTTCGTTTGATTCCCCTAAACTGGTCATCAAATTATAATTTGATTATTGAGGTGAAGCATAAGAATTTGAATTTCATTGCTTTTCCTCTTCACGATCATCCATAGTCTTTCTGGATGAGAGGCATGATGTCATCTGCCAAGGCACATTGTGCCCATGACAATTTTAATGTCTGGGACTCCCCTATCAACGTTTTGTAAAGTGTTGTATCTCATACAGAGAATGTTCTTTCAAGAAAACTTGAAAAGCACATTGGATAACATTTGGTTAGGTCCAGCACGACATAAAGCCACAAGAATGACTGGATAATTTTTTTTTTTTTAATAATTCAACACCATTACAGGAAAAAACTAGTGCATACTCTGCCAGGATGAACAGTTTACGTTTTGTATCCCACTGATCGGCTGGATATGGATCCGGACCTGAACCAAAATCTAATCAGCTTGTTCTTATCACCTAACCAACTCATCCACCATAATTGGTCCACAAGTTTTTGATGGAGATCTTCCGGAATTGTATCCAGATGCAGATCTTCACCAAAATCAAATCAATTCATCCCTGTCACACACCCAACCTGTCTACCAAGGTTTGGCCAAATACGTCCATCACCTTTTGAGAGACATTCAGCTATGTATAATTTTTCGCCTGATCTCTCAATTGTGAAGACTCACTTTAAAAATTATAGTACCCGCATCCAGATCCAGATTTATCCCAACATATAACCAATTCATCCTTGTCACACACCCAACCTATCCACCAAGTTTTGGCCGAATCCGTTCATCACTTTTTGAGATATCCTGCTCACAGGCAGACAGACAGACAAAGAGGGGTGAAAACATATCCTCCGTCCACCCATGGGGGCGGAGGTAAAAAAAAAGAAGAAAAGCAAGGACATTTACAAGGCAATAGGTAAACCATCACAGTATACGGGATTTGGAGACTGGGATCACAACATCATGAAACAAGTGCTGAGTCCACAACATAAAACTATATTTGATTCAGTAATAAGTAAATGTTCATCTGGGTCTTACACCAACAACATGAAAGTAATGTTTGTTATATGACTATAGCTCTCCAATTAACATCAGGTCATGTTGCTGTGGTATAGGTTTTAAAATCCGAAAACAGAACACAGTGGTGTTGCAGGTACATATAAAGCTGGAGACAGAAAACTTCATTGTTTTTCAATGGTTTGGCATCTCTGGCTTGTTCTTATCAAATGTCTTGACAAAGGCTGTCTTAGTCACAATGAAACTGAATGATCTTCGTGGTACATTGAATGGCATTCTCAAAGTGAAAGAGTCCTTTCATTTCAACAATTATAGGTGAATGTACAATGTGTGCGTGCAAGGGAAAGATTCCGGTGTGTGGAGCTTAGTCTCCACAACCCCCCAGCCACTCGCCCCCTCCCCCACTTTCCCTGAATCCTATCCAATTCACCCCTTACCTCAACCAACCCCTGCTTTTGCCCTTTCTTTTCCAGCTTTACCAATTTACTTTGTCTTGCATTAATCTTATATCAACTATCAACCAGCTTGTTTTTCTGATGAGAATAACAAGTCCAATTCGATGGTTTAGGAATCGTTTTGAAATACTCCAGGGTGTCTCAACAAAATGAATAGGCCAACAGACCAATAATTCAAAAGCATTGATAAAGAGAGGGCAGTTATCATGTGGTGGAATGATTGCACCTCATTAGTCAGCTGTTACCCATAAGGCAGTGCAGAATGACAAGATGGTAGTGGCTTTCTTGTCCTGAGAGCAAGCCAATCTTTTCTTCCATGCTCAAAATCTAAGCTGATTATGAAGTGGTATAGTAAATCTGAGACAATGTATAAGATGCAAAGGTGGAGGCAAGAATATGCAACCTCCCCACCAGCAACATTAACAATTTCAAGAATCCGTGATAAGTTTAAACTTGATGGTACAGTGCAAAATGTGCACAGCCAATGTTCTGGGCGACTATTTTTAAACATATGTGAAAGTGAACTCGTTGAAGTAACCCATTTATTGCTTCTCCACACACTGAACATCGCTCCTCTTTGTGCTACTTAATAATAATTATATATATATACATATACAAAAACGTATACATATAAATATACATATATACATATACATATATACATATATATACGTATATATATATACATATATATATATACATATACATATATACATATATATATATACATATACATATATACCTATATATATATAAATATATATATATACATATACATATATATGTACACATATATATATACATATATATATACATAAATATATATAAATATATATTTATACATATACATATACATATACATTTACGTATGCATATACATATATATACATATTTATACAAATATATACACATATATATACATATATATACACATATATACATACAGATATATATACATGCCGGGCGTAGTGGCGTGCGCCTGTAATCCGGCTACTCAGAGGCTTGGGTTGGAGGATCGCTTGAGGACGGTAGCTCTGCACGGCCGTGCTATGAGAGGGTGTAGGGCAGCCCGGAATCATGGTTAAACCAATCCTTATCCCTGTGTCGTAAGAGGCGACCGGGTGCGTCAGGAAGGGCATCTGGCGTAAAACCTATGCCAAATCAGTATGCGGATCATAACGGATGATCCGCTGTGGCGACCCTAGCGGGAGCAGCAGAAAGACGAACACACATCTATACATATATGTTACATAACATATATGTATATATATATATAATATATATATTATATATATTAATATATATTATATATATATATATATATATATATATACACACACAAGGACATTTACAAGGCAATATATATATACATATATATATATATACATATATATATACACATACATATATATACATATAATTTACATATATATTAAACATATATATATAATTATATATAGATACATATATATAAATATACATATGTATGTATATATATATATAATAATATATATATATATACACACATATATAAATATATATATATATATACATAAATATATATAAATAACATATACATAAATATATATGCATATTATACAATATATATATATATATATATATATATATATATATATATATATAAACATATATGATCTGGAAACCATTTGCATTCAACATACAGATGTCCTTATGTCATTAAGTATGTGTGTAGTCAGATCCCCTTCCTTTTGTCTAGTGGGAGAATCAAAGGGGTGCGTTGCGATTTCTTTTAGTTAGATTATTACATCTAATAAACCATCCCATCTGCATGACCCGTTCGGCCCATCACGCTCCATCACCACCCGCTG
>CM068954.1:148779402-148803100 GCA_035128595.1 Eptatretus atami
CAGACAATTGTTCCTGCTAATGCAAACCATTTAACCAGAAGGCACGTGTTGTGATCGGCAGGAAAATTGAAACATGTGGAGTGTGACGAGCACTCCGCCGATCTCCATTGGACAGTCCAAACCAAAGCATCGCCTTCAACACAGAGGCCTCGGCTCAGAGACTCTGTCAAACAGATGAAGATTATATGGTCATCATAAGTTAAAAATCAAACGAAACCACCGACAACGATTTCAAGCTTATTTGCCCTCATCACGATAGCATATCAATAAATAGCTAACCAATGATGACCACATCCGTCGTTTATACATCAGACGTATCCGTGGACTGTTCAATGGGGATCGGTGGAGTGCTCGTCACACTCCACATGTTTCGATATATGTGTATATATACACACACATATACAAAAAATATATATATACAGTATATATATATATATATATTTGTGTATATATATATATATATGCATATATATATATATATATCTACTGTATATATATATATATCTATATCTATATATATATACACATATATATATATATATATATATATATATATATATATATATATATATATATATATATATATATATATATATAAACTGAGGCTGGAGGTTGAGGTTGCGCAAATTGCCGAGAAGATGGCTAAAATAACCGCGTGGCAGGCTATGTGCGCAGCACAATGTGTAAATCTTGCTCACAGATTTCGCCAGTAATCGGATCTATTTTTCTGTTTATTGTTGCCAAATTTCTCAAGTATTATTTTAGCCTTTCACGACACAAATATTTTCCTGAAAATTGATAATGACAGAAACGGGATTCAATCAGTCATCGTTGGGAGCCACACATAAGTCCTTAAAGATCCACAGGTTGCAGACTCCAGGCTGAGAAGTATACACAGTCACCTCTGAGGTGTACAGCCTGGGTTCAAATCCCGACCCAGATATAAATTGTCATCCCGGTGTTTCACAGCCAAGGTGATTCATGAATCTGCATGCCATCCCTTGGATGGACTTTAAATGGGTGTCCCATCTGCCAGCATTAGTTAGTGGACGTTAAAAATCTGTCTTTTTTGAAGAGTAGGTGAGCTATCGCCGGCATCATGAACAAGTACCAAATTTCTTCCCGAACTACTGCTGGGAAGGCAATGGCAAACCACCCAATAAGATTATATTTTATGGTGAGCTCAACGAGGGCAAACGTGAACATTTGGGACAAAATCTGTGCTATTAAGACATTGTGAAAAAGCACCCGAACAAAGCAAACATCAACATAGAGAATGGGGAAGAACTATTCCTCAGTTAAGAAGGTTGAGTGACTCTTTGTCGCTCAACCGTCTTATGATGAATATGATGAATACCAGCGTCGTAATCTCCAGTGACACAATGTTGGCAAAGACAACCGACAGACCAGCATATTTTTCCTTCATTGCAGCAGAGGCTTTGCATCCAATGCTGAACTCACTTCCCACCTGATCAGGTCTCCATTGCAAAGGAAAGGGAAGTCCCTCGCAGCTAATTTCTAACCTTTTCTTTGTTTCTGACCATTACTCAGTAACCCTCACTTTTCAGACTTGGGAATATTTGATCACATAGTTTTAGATGCACATTTCAAGATATTTAAGATATTTCACAAAGTTTTAAGTATTTCGAAGGTGGAGACTACGGATTTCAAAATCTATGCTAGAAATCAGGCTTTGGCCAACAGTCTATCACAAATACAAGGTGTTTAATGGTAATGACAACAACACAACAGCACAAAACTATCCGGCTATTATAATCAAGTTGATTCATTTGTAGGTGATCAATTTTCACATTAGATCCTATTAATAGAAATATAATATCATATTCTTATAAATGTTATTGCATACACATCCGTCAAAATTGGGTTTGTAAACGATTTCACTTTCATCATTTCTTGTTGTTGTTTGAAATGGAGTGAACATGCCATTATTATGAAGCAGAGACAAAAAGTTTTTCCTTTAAAAAAATATTTCAGAGCCTAATCTATGATGTATGTTCAGGAAACACAACCACCGCTGAGGGTGGGGAACTGTGACTCTGGCTCTCAACTACGTAGAAAAGGACAAAGATCTGTGCCAAGTTTCACTTCATAATTAGGGGAAGGCTGGCAGGATGGTCTAGCGGAATGCAAACTCATAAGCTCCCAGTCTCATAAGCTCCCAGTCCCAGGTAAAACTGTCATACTGGTGTCTCACAGGCAGGGCACGAGGCAGCGATGTGTGTGCCGTCTATCGGATGGACGTTAAACTGGGTGTTCAGTCTGCCAACATGAGTTGATGGACGTTGAAAATCCCACGATGTCCTTCGTGAAGCACATCGCCAGCACCATGAAAAAATTCCAAATTCCTGCCCTAACGTCCAGTGGGCGTTTCATCAGCGGCACAGTCACACCCTCAGCCAATGATGCAGGTACCCCGCAGCCATGTGCTGCGACCGAAAGAAGACTGATTAGGGGAGAAACTTTTAAAGTCACTTTCGTACTGTGTTCCGAAAGCGACGACCGTACCAAGAGTAGACTATAATGGCTTTTTCACACCACAAAATAAACCGTGCCATGTGCACATGGAAGAAGAAGAACTGGGGTGTGTAGATGGTGATGGGAGGGAGGCAAAGAATATCATGTTTAAAGTTTGGAGGAGATGGCAAGGGGGATGTGGGGTTGGTTTAAATGACAAAGAGGATGCATGCGGTGCACAGCAGGTTTCAGAGAGTGCGCAGCACGATTCACTTTGCTGTGCAAAATGTGCATAAGTACATGTACCCCCATGGCAAAAGTCAAATGAACATGTAAGGTATGTTTTTAACAAACAGGTATCACATGTAAACAGCATATCAAACCATAAAGGAGGCATTGTATCGACAAGTTTGCAGAATTATTTTTTCATTGCTAACCCAATGTAAGTTGAAACGCCATGTACTTGCAGATATTGGTTACAAGCTAAATATGCACGTAAGGCTAAAAATGTAAATATGCATGTGCATTTGGAAAATAAAAATGCATATACTGAACACTCACATATATATGTGTATATATTTATATATATATATATATATATATATACATATATATATACATATATACATATATACAAATATATACACACACACACACACATATATATATATTCAACTTCAATGTATAAAACTGCAGTAACCAGGTTTTGTAATCATAATAATATTGTGACTTCATCCGTGAAGAGTTGAAGGTGTGGAGGGATGTGGAAAGAAATATGAGAAAGGAGGAAATATGAGAACGATACAAAAATGTATGAAGACTATGGTACCTTTGCATTATTGTAGCAGATAATTGGAAAGAAATAAGAATTTGAAATCTCTAAGTTTATCTTTGTTTGAAAAGGGAGGTAGAGTTCTAAAATTGTTCCAATCTTGATGACCATATTTATCCTCCTGTTTATTCATTGCCTGGGAATTTATTCTTCCTCCAAGACCGATCGTTCTTCTCAACAACCTGTTGTTCTTCATGGAAGTGCACACACCCTTTAAACATTTACCAGGACCTCAAATGCCTTCTCAAGCATCATTCCAGCAGTTTTGTCGGATTTCGTTGCATCATTGCCATGTCGATGCACCAAATCCACATGAATGGCCTCAATCTGAATGACAAACAATAACAGAGGGAAGATCATTTCATCTTTCATATATCTGTGGCTTGCAAATAATACTTCGTCCTCGTATCCTTCATACTGATATTTTATCAAAACCAACACCAATTTGTTTTCAACTGAAAAAATAAAATTTCCACGACCCTGTATGCATGGGCCACTCGATACTGCGTAAAGGTAAATGTCCCTCGCGGTCATAAATCTGACTGTAATCAGAATCAGAATCAATGACAAAAGCCATGGATTGAAACACTCCAGTGCTCAACATAGTGCTTTCCTCCATTGAAATCTTGTCAACTTGCTGGTAAATAAATGTGCTGGGTCACGTGCTAGTCTGCAATTGCCATCTGTTCCTTCAATCTCTTACACGCTCTGTGAGACGATGTAAACACCTAGATGCCAAATCAAGCTTCTATTCCTTTTGTAAAAAAAAAAAACATTGTGAATGAAGTATTATTTTCATAAATATTTGTTACTTCATTGTTACTTCATGACCATAAATCAACCAGAAGAGTCCATAAAGTCAACGAAAAAGCGAAAGCAGAGAGTGCTTGAGGAGGGTGAAATAGCCCTTTTCACTTGAGGTCTCATGCCCCGACACATTATCCAACTCATAAAACAACTTGAACCTGTTGACAACAAATGGTAGAGGTAGTGCAACCACAACTATCCCCGTGATGGCACACAACGCGCCAACAAGCTTCCCGGCGGGAGTGACTGGGGTTATGTCACCATAGCCGACAGTCGTCATTGTAACAACAGCCCACCAAAAAGCTTCGGGGATGCTCTTGAGGTGAGTTTCCCTGACATCTGCCTCGGTGTAGTGGATGGCACTCGCAAAGATCACGACACCCACAAAGAGGAAAACCACAAGAACTGACAGCTCCCGGTAGCTGGACTTGAGAGTTCTTCCGAGCACGCGTAGGCCTCTAAAATAGCGTGCAAGTTTGAGGACACGCAACACTCGCAAGAGGCTCACAAAGCGCAGAAAGGAGAGATGTGAAGTTTTCTCATTTCCCACCTTCCAAGAGAGGTCAATAACGAGCTCCAGCAAGTAGCTCAGTATGACTGCAAGGTCGATCCAAGTTATGACCTGATGAAAAAGTCTCTGCTTATCGACGCTGCATGCAAAACGACAAACAAGTTCCAAAATGAACCAGACGATGCACAACGTTTCCAGGATGAATAAGGGGTCAGTAAAGTCTGGGTAATCCCCAGCATTGGTGAATGAGGAGTTGTTTAGATTATTGATGCGCATTGAAGGCACGGTGCCTAAAAGGAAGGTTGTGATCGAGATGAGAATAAAAGCAAGAGAAAAGATGGAGATGCAGAAAGCAGCAAGTGAACTCTCAGGTCGTTCCAAATGGAGCCAGAAATGGTACTGCCACGTATTGTGTGGCGGCTGTGGTTCTTTCGACACAGAAAGACCTTCTTCCTCCAGGAATGCCTTCATGGCCTCCTCTCCCAGGTCAAAGAACTCGAGCTCCTTGCGGAATATGATGAGCGGCACATTCGGTGGACGCTTGAGGACCCCACCTGACTGATAGTAGAAAAGGATGGATGAGAATGTGTCACGATGATGGTCGAAGAATAACTCATTGCGGATAGAGTCATAGAAAAGAATTCGACGCATGCGATCTCCAAGCAGCGTGTCTGGGTAGCGTGCCAACGTTCGCTCCGCAGTCTCAAAACGTAGTCCCGATACGTTGATGGCAATGCGTTCACTTGCCATCGTTTCTTCCAGAGCACCATTGTAATTCTCATGATTCTTCTTCGGTGGTTGTGCCTCTCTCTCTAGTGGCATGTCCACAACGGCGTGCAACTTCTCTGCGGAGTCCACATGACCGTGCATGCTTTGTCGTTGTTCTTTAGGATTCGCTGCTTCAAGGTAAATAGACAAAAAGGAATATTATTCCAAGCATTCTTTTCCTCCCCAAAATAAGATATTGGAAAAACACAAGGGAATCTCCAAGAAACTCTCTCCAGTGCGCTCTCTGACACTCACTTGTCTGCTCATCATTGGGAGTCTTCTTGCTTTTTCGGTGGTGCTGAACGCTCAGCATCGTTACATGATCTGGTTCAAGTTTGCTTACCCAGCTCCACGGCGTCCCATACAGCTCGTGAGTGACGTCGGAAGTTCAACGCGAAACGGGTGCGAGACAAGAGCAGCCGGTTCGGGCACTTCCATTCATCAATTACCATTGTACGTTGTCCTGGGACAACGCGAGGTTGAGAAACAAAAATGAAAACAAACAAAGAAGGGCAAACCTCTTTCATGGCATATATACGTCGACAAAGATAATTCATAATTTATCATTAGCGTGGTGCGTAAACATGACCATAAATTAACTGTTCGTGCTGTTCTAGTTTTCGTTTGATACGCTGATGCTTAAAACCGTTTATCAAGACCAGTTTTTACCCCACCCCAATCTAAATTTATCATTACATTAAACAATTTTTGTGTGTCTGTGGATAGAATTACTTTAGCAGATGCATTATTTCACACAAGTTGGAAATATTGACACACCAGAACACTTTCACTTAGAGAATGCCACGAATATTTGAGTGTAAAATCCAAACTTTGTTTTGCCCTCGAGCTGTTGAGATAACCCACGAGAAGGAAAAAGGTTAGGTGGATGAAGGGAGGCCGGAGGCTGGAGGCAAGGCGGGGTGAAGTGGGGGGGAGTTTGCATTGCTGGAAATCCGTGGACTGGTTTCAAAACCATCTCTCTTTATCCTTAATGTTCCCCACGCATGTTATGACTTGTAATATGTAAGTGTTCCCACTGGAAGTGGCACGGTGCCATATATATTTACATCATACTATAATTCAAGAAGTGCCTGTTTGTTTGTCCTCTATGCACAGCACTCCTGAAGTGCTGGATGAAATTAGTTGAAAATTGGTAGTTTGTACTCATGGGTGTGCGCAGCAAGGAGAGGACTGCTTCATCACCATCGGCTCGTGCTGTGCTGTTGGCAAACCAACTCGTTGGTGGTACTCGTGCCGGGACGCTGTGGAAGGATGCGTTGACTGCCCCAGAGGAAATCACAGCACAGCCTTGAAAGTCGCTTACCTCTCTCAGATAAGCCTGAAGCAGATGTTGGATTGGTCCTTTTGCTCCTTCTCCTATCTCTACTTGACTGCTGTATGTGTGAGCGGGTACTTCTGCGTGCAGGGTGACGCGGTAGGCGGTAGTTTAATAGTTTTGTGTATTTAATTACCTCTGGCACCGAAGGTGGGTGGAGGTTATATTTTTACCCCTGTTTGTTTATCTGCCTGTTTGTCTGTGAACAGGATATCTCAAAAAGTTGCGGACGGATTCGGACGATATTTGATGGACAGGTTGTGTGTGTGTGACAAGGACGAATTAATTCGATTTTGGTTAAGATCCGGATTTTGATCCGATAATTTTTAAAGTGATTCTTCACCATTAAGAGATGGGGCCAAAAACAATATATAGCATGATATTTCAAAACTTGCGCATGAGTTATGACAAAAGTTGGTGGATGAATCGATTCGGTGACAAGAACAAGCCGGTTCGATTTTGGTTCAGGTCTAGATCCAGATCCGGCCTGTCTGTGGGATACAAAACATAAACTGTTCAGCTTGGTGGAGGTATGTGCTCTACTGAGTGTCGTTCTAGTTCTGGTCTGTTATTCTATCTGTTTGTCTGTCTGTCTGTCTGTCTGTCTGCATGTCCATTGCCCACAGGTCACAATTATACACCAATCTTCACAAAACCTAACTACCCGGGAGAGGTAATCAAATGCTAGAAGCCTATCGCTTTTAGGTCAATAGGTCAAAAGGTAAAGATCACTTAAAATCGTAAATTTGCATCTGATTGACTTGAAATTTGAACAGATTAGCTTATTGGGTCACTGAATTGATTCACTACTCAAACGTCAGAAGCACAATGTTTTTGTGTCAAAAAGGACATGGTCGCTGCGACTGATATCCCAGTCTATGACCGCTTCTTTGTTTTTTTGTATGTTTGTCTGTCTTTCCACACAGAACATGAGTATTTCTATTAATTACGTACTATTGAAATGTGAGCATGCCGATAAATTACGTAGCATTTGAACGTGAGTACACGCCAATAGACGAGAGCGGTACCTGTAACCTTGTATCTCCACTGGAGGTTGCTACAGGTATGTCAGTCTGTGTGAATCTTTGTGAGTGGAATGGAAGCGAAACATTGGGTTTTTGAAATTGTTTGAACTTTCCATCCAATAAGTAGTTTGGCGCAGGTTTTTGGCAACAAAGTGGGACGAACCTGAGTAGTGCGGGTCACTTGCCAGCCTAGAAGTAGCTATCCATGGAGCTAGCTGCTCTGACATTTACAGTTGATGCCTTGACCATGGTCACGTCGTTGGATTATTCAAAATGCTCTGCAAAGGATGAAAACTGCAGGCAATGTGGCTAAACTGGACATTTTGCTGAAGTATGTCTCAGTAAAGAAGTCAAATGCCAAGTGCATGAAGTGACTGTTTTATGCATATATGCACACACATCTAAACAAACCACAGGGAGCCTATTTTGTGATGTTCTCTGCATACCTGAGGGACAGACATGTACAACGAAACTACTGTTGGATACCCCCTGTTTACCCCGGAGCTGATTCAATACCCCCGGAGTTATTTTCCTGTAGTATTTCAAGAGTATGCCTTTTAAAGATACCAAATTACGTTTGGAGACGTACTTGCAAAAATCAATCCCTGTGCTTGACTGTCTTAATGTACAAGTGACACACAACCATACTTCTGTGCCTGCTAACTTCTTCATTGTGCCTTCTAGAACTCCTATACCTGGTGTGGACCTCTTCACTGTTCTCAAACTGGATATTGTCAACAGATGTGTTGCTCCTGCATCAGTGCCAAGCAATTTGTTTCATCAAACATCAGTTTGCCAAATATTAGACTCTGTTATTAGGCAGAAGAAAACAGGAAGGATAAGAATAAGCGTAGTTCTCCACGAGCCCAATCAGTCAATTGTAATAGACAGCCATCCACTCCCACATAATGAGGAAGTCTTCGCAGAACTCTGTGGAGCAAGAATGTTCTCTACTCCTGATTGTCAGAGTGCATATCATAAATTTCTCATGTACAGGATGAGCAAAGCAGAGACCTTACAGCCTTCATCACACATGATGGAGTTTTCCACTATTGCCGCTGTGCTCTTTGTTCTTGCCTCCATTCCCAGTGCATTCCAACTAATGATGTTATAGATCTTAGCTGGATGAGCACTGTGGATTTTGGGCTCATAGGCCCAAAACAGTAGCACGTCCAGTGCTACTGAGATGACTTGGTTCATTTTCTGAGAAACACGAGGAATGCCTTCAAGCTGTTCGGCATCATATTGATCACGCGGGCAATTTAATTATGACAAATGCCATTTCAGGAAGACTGAACTGTATTTTCTGGGTCTTGTGATTTCAGAAAATGGCTTGACCTCAAACCCAGACCATGTGGTGACAGTAGCAATTGCACCACCTGCAAAAGATGCCACTTCCCTGCATTATTTTCTTGACCTGACTTCCTGGTACTCTAAATTCATTCCCAATTATGCTGCAGTTGCGGAGCCTCCCCATGCTCGACTGAGCAAGACTGCTGACCTTTCCTAGATTAATGCTGCATATACTCATTTTGAAAGGGTGAAAGACAGAATTGCCAATAGTCCCGCACTTGCTTTGTTTGACCCTACTTTGCCCACCTTGGATGCTTCAGATTATGGACTTGGAGCAGTGTTCACTCAAAATTATGGGGACTCGATAGAGAAAACAGCAGTGTTTGCATCTCGCACACTCACTGAATGCAAATGCTAGTACTCTACAGTGGAAAAGGAAGCACTTACTTGCTTTCTTTCTCTTTCTTTCTTTCTCTTTCTCGAAGGAAAAGGAAGCACTTCTTTCGCTTGCTGATTTTTCGTTTGTTACTTGCAAAATCGAAGATTTTTCAAGTATATTGGTTGGTCGATTTTGTAATTCTGTCTGTTTGTATGTTTATCGCCAACAGGTCACAATTTTAAACTGATTTTCACGAAACTTCACCACATGGTAGAGTTTGTCATAAGGAAGAAGCCTATTGTTTTGGGGGTCAAAAGGTCAACATAGGCCAAAGGTCAACAACTTTGGTGAGATTTCTAAAATCCTCGATTTTCATCCGATTGACTTGAAATTTGAAGAGGATTTATATTTCAGGTCACTGAATCAAACCACAAATTATATGAGGTCAACATAGACCAAAAGGTCAACATAGGCCCAAGGTCAACAACTAAGGTGGCATTTCTAAAATCCTCATTTTTCATCCCAAGTTTGAAAAAGGATTTGAATATCAGGTCACTGAATTCAACTACCAATTATTTTTGAGGTCAACATAGGCCAAAAGGTCAACATAGGCGAATTTCTAAAATTTTCATTGAATTGAACCACCAATTATTTTTAATGTCAAATTTGTTTTATGGATTTTGCAAGTATCGTGCTCTGCACGACGTCTTCTTCTTGTTTGTTTGTTTGTGTCTGTTTGTCTCTGTGCATGATATCTCAAAAAGTTGTGGGTGGATCCGGATGAAATTTGGTAGGCAGGTTGGGTGTGTGACAAGGACGAACAAATTAGGTTTTGGTGAAGATCCGAATCCGGACGTGGTTACTAGAATTTTAAAAGTGATTCTTCACCATTGAGAGATGGGGCCAACAACGATATATAGCACGATACGATATCTCAAAAAGGAATGGGCGGATTCGGCCAAAACTTGGTGGATGTGTTGCGTGTGTGATGACGGTGAATTGATTCAATTTTGATTCAATGAATGGCCAGTAGTAGTATTTATTTCCCAAGCGACCTCTGCTTCAGGTATCAAGTTCCTGACTACAGTGTTCAGCCACTAAGGAAACCCACAGGAACTTATCTCCAACAATGGCTCTCAAGTTTGTTTCAGCTGAGTGTGAAACATTCCTGAAAAAAAGAAACACCAAACACTGCCATAGTTCTGTATATTACCATAAGCCAATGAGGAAGAAGAATGCTCTAACAGAATGCTGAAGGACTGTTTGCACACTGCAACACTCGAAGAGAAGCCCTAGACATCAGTTGTGCCCAACTTCTTGCAAACCCATCAGCTACAAGACATGCAAAAACTCTGAAGACTCCTGCTTAACTTCAACATGGATGTACAGTGTCTATAATCTATATAAAGTTTACACCCCCTTTAAAAATTTTCACCTTTTCTTGCCTTAGAACCTGGAATGAAATTGCATTAAATCAGACTTTTTCCACCTATATTTACACATCGTAACCCACAACTTCCAAGTGAAAAACAAATTCAACATATTTCATAAAATTAATTACAAATACAAAACTAGAACATCTTGGTTGAATAAGTGTCCACCCCCCTGAGTTAATACTTGGTGGAAATACCTTTGTCAGCAATTACAGCTGTGAATGTTGGGATAGGTGTCTTCCAACTTTGCACACCTTGATTGGGCAATATTTACCCATTTTTCTGTAGAAAACTGTTCAAGCTCAGTCAAGTTGTGGGGGGGGGGGGGCATTGATGGACAGTGACCTTCAAATCATGCCACAGATTTTTGATTGGATTTAGGTCAGGGCTCTGACTGGACCACTCAAGGATATTTATCTTTTTGTTCCTTAGCCACTCCAGTGTAGCTTTTACTGGGTGCTTTGTGTCGTTGTCATGCTAAAAGGTAAACTTCCGTCCCAATTTCAGCTTTCTTGCAGATGGCAGCAGGTTTTCCTCTGGGATTTTTCTGTATTTTGCTCCATCCATTTTCCCTTCTATCCTGACAAGTGCCCCAGTCCCTGCTGATGAAAAACATCCCCATAACATGATGCTGCCACCACCATGCTTCACAGTAGGGATGGTGTTCTTTGGATGATGTGCTGTGTTGGGTTTGCGCCAAATGTAACGTTTTGCATTCGGCCAAAATGTTCCATCTTGGTTTCATCAGACCATAAAACTTTTTGCCGCATGGCTTCAGAATCTCCGGAGTGGTTTTTTGCATACCTCAAACAGGACTCAATGTGGGCTTTTTTGTGTAATGGCTGCCTTCTTGCCAAATCCAGCTCAGCTGTTGAATTAATACCAGGTGGGGTTGACTCAGCCTGTCATTCTTCTGAGGTCGGCAAAATGAATACCAGCTTCTTGGTGATTGAGCCATTCAAGCATCCTGTGTCGGAGTGGCAACCTATCCATGATTGTGCCCAATAACCCAGGAGACTGCTTTGGCAGTGCACCGATGCTCTGTACAGAGTATGGTCCCAATGGATGGATGGATCTTCCTTCTTGCCACCCTACCATACAGGCCAGACTTGTAAAGTGCTTGGGATATTGTTGTCACTTGCATACAGTGACCAATCTTCACCATAAAGGCCTATAGCTCTTTCAAAGTTGTCATTGGCCTCTTGGTAGCCACTCTGATCAGTCTCCTTCTTGCTTTGTCATCCAGTTTGGAGGGAGGCCAGATCTAGACAGGGTCTTGGTGGTACTATATGCCTTACACTTCTTTATGATTGTCTTGACTGTGCTCCAAGGGATATTCAAGACCTTTGAAATATTTTTATACCCATCCCCTGATCTGTGCCTTTCCACAACTTTATCCTGGAGGTCTTCTCAAAGCTCCTTGGGGCTCATGGTTGAGTGTTTGCTGTGAAATGCAGTACCCAGCAGAGGAAACCTACAGGAACAGCTGATTTTATTATGAAACTAGAAGGGCACTCTGTGGAGCACATACCTCCAACACACAATGCCAGATCCACAAGAACATATTGGGCCCAATAAATTTTTGAAATATCATGCTTTGCAGGATATCGTTTTTGGTCCCATCTCTCAATGGTGAAGAATCCCTTTAAACATTAAATAGTTCTCGAATCCGGATTTGGATCTTCACCAAAATGTAATCAGTTCGTCCTAGTCACACCCCCAACCTGCCCACAAAATTTTATCCAAATCCGTCCACAACTTTTTGAGATATTCTGCACACAGACAGACAAACAAAGAAAAAAAGACGTCGTGCAGAGCACGATACTTGCAAAATCCATCCTCCTCTCCAAAGGTTGTCATGGATACATAAAATTGTCCATTTCATTATGATTAAAATTGACAATCTTAATGAAAGCTCAGGTCAATCAGATGAAAGTTGATTCTTTTTCAGATTGAAATTGATGATTTTAGAAGTTTGACCTAGAGTTGAGCTTTGACCTTTTGACCTCAAAAATAGTTGCTTTGCCAATTAATTGATGGACTATGCAAATCCTGTTCAACTTTGAAGTTAAATGGATGTAAATTGATGATTTTTCATTTGAAAATTTATGATGTTAGAAGTTTGACCTTGAGCTGACCTTTTGATCTCAAAAATAGTTGGTTTCCCAATTCAACAAGGCCAACAAGGAAATCCAACACAGGTGGAGGCCATTCAGCCCATCATGCCTGCGCGAACACCACACCAACCCAATATCCAAGAAAGAAAATGCAAAAAAAATGTTTTTTACTTAATGGAAAAAAAAAATGTATATTTTTTGTTATTGTAATTTTTTTTTTCCTTTTCTTCCCCTCGGAGAGGGGGCATGGGCTTGGTTAAAAACACACATCAACCACACAACCCCCCTCAACAAGACCCCACCAACAGCACTCCGTACACAATCACCCATCAATACTCAAACTACCAAAAGTCTAATCAACATCCCCATACCCTCCATCCCCATAATTTCCAGGTACCTTCTAATTCTAATTTAAACTTATCTACTTTTTCTGCTGCCATTACCTTTCCAGGGAGACCATTCCATGCATTAACTACTCTCTGAGTGAAAGTCCCCTGCCTTGCTACCATCTTAACTCTCCTCTTCTTTACTCTCAGGCTATGGCCCCTGGTTCTGTCACTGTCTACTCTGTTGAATAATTCATCTGCACTTATTTTATCTATACCTTTCATTACCTTAAACATCTCTATCATATCTCCTCGCAACCGCCTCCTTTCTAGTGTATAAAGCCGTCTCCTTCAACCGCTCCTCATAGCTGAGTCTAGTTAGGCCTGGAATCAATCTAGTAGTCCTACCCTGAACCTTCTCTATGGCATCTATGTCCTTCCGGAACTGTGGTGACCAAACTTGCACACAATATTCTAGATGTGGCCCTCACTAAATTCCTGTACAATGTTAACACCACCTCTTTTGATATATAATTGATCCCCCTCCTTATACAGCTTAAAACCCTATTTGCTTTACCTATAGCTGCCTGGCATTGTGCTCCCTGCTTACCTCCCATATTTATTACCACCCCCAGATCCTTCTCCTGTGTAACATTCTCCAAAATTATCCCTTGCATCCTGCAATCTCTATTTTCATTATTCTTTCCTCTCCCCAAAACCTTACACTTGCTCAGGTTAAATTACATCTGCCAGTCTTTTGCCCAATCCATACAAGTATCAATACACTCTTGTATCTGTTCACCACCCCCACTGCTATCCACCTTACCTCCAAGCTTTGTGTCATCCGCAAATTTGGAAAGCTTACTCTTTACCCCACGATCCAAATCGTTTATGTAAATATTGAATAGCAATGGTCCGAGTACTGATCCCTGAGGTACCCCACTACTTACATCCTCCCAGCAAGACATCCTCCCACTCACAGCCACTTTTTGCTTCCGATCACTAAGCCAGTTTGCAATCCAATTAGCTACCTGACCAGCCAATCCACAAGCCCTCACTTTGGCTAACAAGCTCCCATGTTGTCCCCTTATCAAATGCCTTCTTAAAGTCGAGATATACTATGTCCACTGCTAAAGTCTAGATATACTATTTTGGACATATACTATGTCCACTTCAGTATTACACTCTGAAATTGCTGTTTAATTCCCAAGTCAATTGGATGAAAATTGACGATTTTTCAGATGAAATTTGATGATTTTAGAAGTTTGACCTTGAGTTGACCTTTGACCTTTTCACCTCAAAAATAGTTGGTTTCCCAATTTAGTGATGGACTCTGCAAATCCTGTTCAACTTTCAAGTTAAAGGATGTAAATTGATAATTTTTCAGTTGAAAATTGACGATTTTAGAAGTTTGACCTTGCGTTGATCTTTGACCTTTTGACCTCAAAAATACTGTAGTTGGTTTCCCAATTCAGCAATGCACTTTAAAATTACTGTTTATTTTTCAAGTCAATCGGATGAAAATTGATGATTTTTCAGATTAAAAATTGATGATTTTAGAAGTTTGACCTTGAGTTGACCTTTTGACCTCAAAAATAGTTGGTTTCCCAATTTAGTGACGCAATATGCAAATCTTATTCAAATTCCAAGTCAATCGGATGAAAAATGACGATTTTAGAAATGTGACCTAAAGATGATCTTTGACCTCCAAATCAATAGACTTCTCACTTGAAACTACCTCTACAACTTGGTAAAGTTTCATGACAATCAGTTTAGAATTGTGACCTGTAGGCGATTGACAAACAAACAGACAGAATAACAAAATCGACTGACCAATTTACTTGAAAAATATTCGATTTTGCAAGTAATAAACAGAAAGAAAGAGGTGAAAACATAACCTCCTTCACCTTTGGTGGTGGAGGTAATAATCAGAATCATGGCAAATTTACTTGGTGTGTGATTTTGAAGGTTATTGGTTACACCTGAGCTAATTTACAATTGCTATTATAAGGGGGGTGGACACTTATCTAACCAAGATGTTCTAGCTTTGTATTTTTAATTAATTTTCTGAAATTTGTCGAATTTGTTTTGCACTTGGAAGTTGTGTTTTGATGTGTAAATAAAGGTGGAAAAAAATCGAATTTAATGCAATTTAATTCCAAGCGAGAAGACCTCAAAAGGTGAAAATTTTGAAAGGGGGTGTTGACTTTCTATAGGCACTGTACACTTCACACCAAGTTGCACATTACTGGCTTACAGATCAATGCACTTGCTGTGAGACATGAGGACTTGAGACATTTTGTTTAACTGAGACGAGAAATCGAAATGATACACAGACAAGCACTGTGGAGCAAAATCTCCCACCTTTCAGTGTGATTCTTTTGTTCGAGTTTGGAAAGCTGGACTTCACAAGAAAAGACAAACCAATTTTCCCCAACCCCTCAAGATCATTGAACAGAGACGTCCTGCTACCAACAGACTTTCTGATGGGAAAGTGTGGAATGCAATCCACCTTGTACCTGCACTTAATTCAGACCACAAATCGACCACAAATCTGACTGGTTTTGAGGATTACGCTGCACACAACCAACCCTGCCAAACAAATGCCCACACAAGCTTTTGCCCCAGATTTTCATCATGATACCAGACATTAGTGAGCTCCTGTTTGACTGGGGACTTCTTTTTTTTGGATACATGGTCGAGGCTCATGGAAGAGCTGGAGCAAAATGGAAAGGAATGAAATAGAAAGGGGGAAACACCAACAGAGAAGTGAAAGTGAGATCAAGGAATGGGGAGAAGGACATACATGGGGGTGAACAAGCTGCATACAAGCTGAATGAAACACAGCACGAAGAGGAAGGAGAAAATGGTGATGAAACAGAAAAGGAACAAACCAACCAACGAACAAACCAAAAGAGGTGAGGGAAGGGGGGGGATCCACAATAACCTGGAAAAGTGAAGTGCTGGGAATGGGGTAATTTGGGGTAGAGGGATCACGAGTATGGATGGAGGATGACCTGAGGTAGTGGTGAACATCTGTCTTGAAGACCTGGAGGGAAGAATGATACTGAGCAGACTGGGGAAGTTGGTTCCACAGGCAAGAGAAAAGAGAAACAAATGAGTCGAGGTAAGCGGTGAGCCTGAATTTTGTTACATTAAAAAAAGGGGGGAATGTGATTGTTTCGTATTCATTAAGTTTGCTGTAGATGGGAGGGTTTTTACCCTCACCAAAGGAAAGGGTATTGCATTTGCGTCCATATGTTTGTCTGTTTGTGTTTGTCTGTCTATCTGTTTGTTTGTCCACACAGAACTTTTGTGTTTTTCTCCACAACCGCTTGTCGGATTGAGACAAAGTTTTCACCGTTGGTGTGACTACTCAACTAGAAGGTTTTAATAATAATTATGACGTTATAGGTCACGTGGTGTGGCAGCCATATTGGAAAAACGGAAAAACTTTGGACCTCCGTATCTCTGAAACCGCACCAAGGAAAAAATTGAAACTTGGCACATAGCAAGTACGCCTCATGGGGAACGAGTGATTTTTTTAGGAGGTCAGAGGTGCCCTCGTTATGATGTCATAATTGCATATGTAGAACACCACATCCGATCAGTATGAAAATTTTTGAGGGTCATCTAGAGATAAAATGGTGCACAGAAAAAAAATTCATTACGTCATTGGTCAGGTGATTCAGCAGCCATATTGTTTAAAAAAAAATTAAAAAAAAACTTCAAAAATCTTTTCTCTGAAGTGGCTGAACAAATCAAGGCAAAACTTTACACGTATGACCGCCTGTCCATGAGGAAAAAAGGTTCACACATATGACATCATAGGTCACATGGTTGGCAGCCATATTAAACCCTAAAAGCTATTAAAAAAAATACACCACTCAAAAGAAGTCCTGGCGAGGGTCTGCAATCTCTGATTGCTCTTTTTCTTGTTGTGTTGTTTGTTTGTTTGTTTTAATCATGAGTTGTTGCATGATTAGTTGATGGCAGGAAGTAATTAATAATTAATTGACACGAGAAAGGGCTATGTGATAATATGAGATAGTTAAGATCGATGGTGCTGTTCAATTACGTGAACACTCATTGAGGCATAGGAATCAGAGGTGGAAAGAGGAACTGGAAATGATGGAAGAGGTGAAGGAGATGCACCATTATAGATGAAGCCCTGAACCGAAAGACTTGCAGCCACATGTTCATTTAATTGTTACCTAGCATACAACACCATTTCAGTAAGAGAGATGCTGGCACTGTTAGGATGTTACATTTTGTACCTGGGATTAATAAGCAAGTGTTATTTTGCACACCCGTCATTTGTGGGTAAAGAACACTTGGTAAACGAAGCGATGGAGAATGTGAAATGATTGTCAAAGATTAAAAGACTCAGTCATTCTGTTTTGGTTCAAACATTATTAGATCAAACTAGAATGTTTTTTGATTCCCTCTAGATTCTGGATAAAGGGTGAAGATCTTTGCACGTGCAGCACCTGGCTGCTACTTTGCATAAATCCTAACCAAGGTCCTGGTGCAGTTCCCCCTGCAGGTTGGCACAGAAATTTAGAATGTCGGCCAGCACACAATGCCATGCTCTTTTCGACAAGTATGAATGGGGTCTTTGGCCTCCATAAAAAAAAGTTAGGAGAGGGGACAGCCAGTTCAATCCTTTCCCCTGCCCCATCCTCCAGTCAAAAGGCATAGTACTCTTTGATGCAATTCCCTGCTTGTAAAGCACACTGATGGCAGTATATAGTCCAGCGAGGAATCATCACCAGAATAGACAACTCAAACCAGACACGCCCACAATAGCTTGCTACTTTCGAGAGAACCGGTAGAATCTTTGAAGCCGACAACCCAATGCAGAAGGGATAGCCAGCTTTGTGGGCAAAACCTGGAACATTATACCATCGCATTGAGACCAAAAAACCCCTCCATTTGGGCTGTGCCATTCGAAGGACAGTGTGCTCTAAAATGCTGCAACCACTGACTGCAGGTCGTTTCATTATGATGGTAGTTTTCATCCGATTCGCCTCCACTGGAAAAAAAATCCACATCTGGACAGCTCCAACTGAGCAATCCTGCCATTCCTCATACTCACTGATGAGAACAATGAAGAACATTTTAGTTTCCCGAATGAGGGTAAAAGGAAAATCACCTCCTGGAGATTGCTATTTGTTCGAGTGATGGAAGACTTGCTGCTTTCTCTGCAGTTAAGAAAAAGTTGGAATATTGGTTGGTGTGGGTTTAATTCTCATGACTGTTCACTCTCACCAACCCACACTTGGGAAGCATAGTGAGCATGTGAACCACTCCCCCCCCCCACCGCCCCCCCCACACTCCCTGCCCCCTACCTCCAAATATGAGTTGAAGGAAGCCTTCCAGCAGTGTGCTGCAGACAAAGGCAGGTTCATGGTAAATTGCAGTAAAATCACATACCTAACTGCATTCATTATGGCAATGGCCTATTTGTGAGTTAATAAAATGCATAGATATGGGGTGGCCTAACATTCAGTCCAATTCTGGGTCCTTCCGTCTGGAAAAGGACTCATTTCCAACTTGAGTTTGAGTTCTGAACTTGAAAGCTCTAACAGTAGAAGTAATACAAGTGACCAGATTACTTAATTATTACAACAACCTTTTATAAATCTTAACTGCCACAAAATATTCACCGCATATCCAACCATTGTCTTTTGGTTCTCAACCCTCAACGTTTCATTGTCCTTTCTCTTTTATGTCACTGTTCACAACAGATCTATATATAGTATGGCATTTCTTCTTCCTGAATGTGTTACAACCGGTTGCAATGGAACTTTTAAGGTTGAAGTTGACACTGAGAACTACCCTTTGAAGTTCACATAAATTGACTTGACAGCACTACCCCTTGAAGTAGATGAAGTACAGTAGACAGCACCACCCTTCTCACCAGTCTGTCACTTATTTTATCGCTTCATATGACTGATAAAAAAGCACGTGTGATCTAGTATGGCATCAAGTGAAAATAGTTGATTATTAAAGGAGCGACAGCATACTCCACAATATAGGTACAAACAGTGCCGATAGAAAGTCTACACTGCCTTTCAAAATTTTCACCTTTTATTCCCTTAGAGACTGGAATTAAATCAGACTTTTTCCACCATTATTTACACATTGTAACCCACAAGTTCCAAGTGAAAAAGAAATTCTACAAATTTCAGATAATTAATTAAAAATATAAAACAGGAATATTGTTACGGTTCTGTAAAACTGCATGCCTCCAAAACAATAGCACACAACATACAGCGATCCCCAGGCAGTTATTTCAATAGTATATGTCTTAGTCCCTTCCATATGTCTAGTTGGTAAAAGGGGAAAGATGCGTTGCATGGGACTCTCATAGTTAGGTCGATCATATCTCTTTAACCTTCACTTTAACCTTTGACCTTTTCCTTTCTTTTACGTGAACCATGCAAGCAAGCACGCACGCCACACAAATAAGAATGAGCAACATGCTATGAACGTCTCCAGCGTGTTCGCGCTGCCTGCCGACAATGCACAGTACATTGTCCCTTTAAGTTTGCGCGCCCATACTCCATTCGAATGTGCGTGCCAATTCCCAACTGCCACCTCACCTCAGACTTCACTCCACTCACCACACCTTACCATGTTCACCACAACCGCTTCATAGAACTGGGAAAAATAACCCCGCTACAACCCATGCTAACTCGTGACTTTTATTCGCCCATTTCACTACGAACGCCACGTGGCACTCACCCCTCATCATGGATGCCACATGGCAATGATCACTCGCTACAAACGCCACATTGCCACCATCTCTCATTATGAATGTCACAACAAGAGTGCCCTCCTCTATAACCGTCGCAACTGCCGCATGGTTGCCAAATCTGCACCGAAACATCAAGGGGCCCGGAGGGGACGTGGGTCGAGATGTTTCAAGGCATCACACGAGGCGCAAACATGCTCTGCGGCTTGTGAAGGGACCTACGGGTAGCATCAGGATTTCGCTACAATTCCATGTTAGAATGAAGAGTAGCGCACGTTTGGGGCTGGAGCACGCATCCGAAGACCGCGGCCCATGTAAAACTCGGGAGGCTTTGAACCGCGTCAAGGTTAGTGAGTAACTGGCCCATTTTCTGGCTCCGCGGCATGGCTACGACTGCTATGGTCCAATAGAGGAGCAGTATTGTGCCTCCAGCTCGTCGTGATCCAATTCCCGGCCCCTCCCTTCATCCGGGCCCATAAACATGGCGGAGGGGAGCCAGTTCGCTCTCTTCACCGCTCTTCTCATTCAGTCAGCCTGCTCGTGGGTCAGTCAGTCAGCCTGCTCGAGTTCATCCAGTTTGCCCTGCTCGCTGTCGTTGCTGCTGCTCGCCTTCGTGTTCGGGGCCATCGGCGGTGTTGCTGCCGAAGGGACATAGAGCCAGACGGGATCGGCAAGTAGGCAGTCAGCGAGTTGATCGGCGTGGAGCAAAAGGCGCAGCTGATCTCCATAAGTCAAAGCCGGGGGGGGGGGGGGGTGCGAGGTGGGAAATCGCACACTACTGCCATGAGATGGGACCACTCCATTCGAGCGATCCTAAATAGGTACAGACGTTTACACTTGCAGCTATTTATGCAGATAGGATAGGGACTTTCTTTTTATGCATCTTTTTTTCCATCTTTCTTCCTCTCTATCTCATTTACTGTGGACTTTCAACGCAGGCGAAGACTTTCAAAGACCATCAACGCAGGCAAAGTCCGACTGTTGTTTTACGGGCAGAACCTGAAGGAGTGAACGAACTGACTCGCATTCACATTTTCCTCTTGCATGATGCCGCAAACCCATCCCCCACCCCTCCCCCACGTTACACTACACCACACCTCCCACTCCCACATCTTAGACAATGAGTATTACTCCCACCTACCTCTCCCTAAGCATTCTGTGTTGTGTTGGTCTGCTGACCGTGGCAGGTATTGAGGTCATTTACCCTCACCTGCTTTCTTTCTCTTTGGGCTATCTAATCTTCCTCAGGTGTGTGTCGACATAACAGGATAACTCTGCTCTGTGTCTGCTTTTGTAATATTGCTTGTCTTTTGCCACACCTCATGCACGGATTCCTTGCTTTCCCTGCTGTACATAACAATAAATCCCAGTCACTGTGCCACATACCTTTCCTCGCATTCTGGTTGAAAATAAATGCACACTGTGTAGAAATGTTCCCAGCTCATTTTCATGTTTTCCTTCATTGGTCCAGCATGGCCCACACCCTAGCTTAGCCAGAACTTTATTCCCCAAAGATTCACTTCATAGCCGGTACATACTTGGCAGTTCTGCTCAGCTGCACCTGATCCGGTAAGTAATCTGGTTAACACAAGTATGTACTGAGGGCGCGTTCCCCGGTAAGGAGGTTATGTGACCCTAAGGTAAATGGTTTGTTAGACAGAGGACCCAACGTCACTTGGTCGAGTTATTGGCATTTGCGGTCGATTAGCGACCCGCCTATCCCGATTATCCGTGTCGATGGCCTGCGATTCCGGAGAGTCTGGGGAACCCGAAGTTCTTCCCCCACTCGTTACTTTCTCACCCCACCGGGTTTTTTTTTTTTTTGCATACTTTGTCAAGGCTCGTATAGAACTACAACACAACGCACAGCAAGGGGCATGAGACAAGAGGGGCGGGAGTGGGAAGGACAAAACAGTGGGAACAGAGACTTAGAATCTGTGCAGGAGAGGGATGGGCAGGGAACATGGGGTCTACAATATGACATTACGGGCTTACAAGAAGGAAAGCAGGGACTTTGAATAAGGTGGGTTTGGGGTGGATAAACAGGTGGTAAAAGATCAGAGATTTGGATGGGGACAATAGAGAGTGGTGGTGGACAGCTGTTTTGAAGCCTGGAGGAAGAATGGGATTGAAGAGTGAGGGAGTTTATTCCAAAGGCAGGAAAAAGGGAATGAAAGAGTGAAGTGAGCAATGATTCGTGATTGTAGTTTTACCAGAAGGGGTTGTGGCGAATCTTGAGCGCCTGCAGAAATATGGTGGACAAATCGCAAAGAGAGCAGGGGTGGGGGTGGCGAGACCGGAGAGATGGTAGAAGACAGAAAGACCACCGCCCTGCCTGCAGTGAGAGAGTGAGAGGCCCAAAGACTCAGCCTCATCACGGAGATACCAATGATCCAAAATCCTTGGTTTCCACTGCGTGAATCCGAAAAGTTGAGGCAGGAGCACCAGCCCAGAGGAAGACAGCTACTCCATCAGGCTCGACGAGAAGCTTTATGTGGTCAGGAGCTCAGGTGGGTCGAGGAAGGACTTTGCACGGACGAGGACTTCCCAGTCGGCGACTGGGCTTTGGAGGCCAGGGAACTGCCGAAGAACTGCAAGTATGTACCGGCTATGAAGCAAATCATTGGGGAATAACGTCCTGGCTAAGCTCGGGTGTGGAACATGCTTTGACTTGGAACAGGCCACAACGATTTCTTAATGATAAAGTTTGTTTTTTCATTTTCCTCACTCATATCGAATGCCTGTTCATCATAGCTATGAATCACTGAATAGCTGTATAAACCAGCTTCATTGAGCTGTATGATTTTATGCATTCACTGCTGTACCTCACGCCCTGTCACCCAGAGGGACTGCCTATCCACAGTGTCTGCCAGACCTGTGTCTATATTTTCTGAGGTTTTGCGAGGTGTTCCACAGGGAATCAAAGCAAATTTGATGAAAAACGGACATTTCACAAAAAAGTTAAAAAGTTTGTGCGGACTCCAAACCGATGTACCACGCGACATGTGCACAGAGGAGCAGGCAAAATGGCGGATTTTTTTGCAATGTTTATTTCACGGGCGATTGAACCTTGAAATATTTCCAGGGTTGTTCTGCATTGAGCAGCAACTCTATTGTGGATAAATTCAGTTTTTGAACGAATTCATTATATTTCATTAACTGCTGCATGCGGGGTGAAGACGGGCTTTAAAGTTAAAGGTATCCTTTATGGTATGCAGCAACAACCTGACCAACCGTTCTTTATCAACCATTAAATTGGAGTGCTTGCATGGGTGCTTAAGCCACTTGTCGAGTGCCCAAAGTCGATAGCAGTACCACGCTACGTCATTCTGAGCAAACCGTTCACTCTCTGCGGACGCTTTTGCTGCACCACGTCATTCAGAGCGAGTGGTTTGTGCTCCGTCACCCTGAGCGAGTGGTTCGTGCTCCATCACCCTGAGCAAGTTGTTGTGAAATACCATCCGATTTCTGAGCCGTTTGCAGTATTAACGTGTTTTCTACATTACCGAGCCAAATTTTTTCCCATCCGTCACACACAGCTGTTTATAAAGAATAATGTTTGTGAACATATCCCTGAAACTTCTATATAAATGCAACATTGTTTATCGGTGAAAGGTACTCAAGGTTTCTGGGTTG
>CM068954.1:148803125-148817362 GCA_035128595.1 Eptatretus atami
TATACATAAGTACTGCAGTTAGTAATCACACTGACTCAACCTGACGATTCCCAAAAAATTGCCGATATCGGCGAAGCGCACGTGTGTGTGTGTGTGTGTGTGTGTGTGTGTGTGTGTGTTGTGTGTGTGTGTGTGGTGTGTGTGTGTGTGTGTGTGTGTGTGTGTGTGTGTGTGTGTGTGTGTGTGTCCTGGCACCTGTCCTCCTAAGTTAAGATTGCAGAAGATTATTATTTCGGTTAACTCTGCTTTGTGTCTGCTTTTGTAAGTGCTTGTATTATTGTCGCACCTCACGCTTCTTTCTATCCCTGCATTACACACACCAATAAAACTATTCACTGTACCACATAACTTTCCTCGCCTGCTTGTAAATAAATGATTATTAGAAAGATTCCCAGCTCGTTTTTGTCTGTTCTTTCATTGATCCAGCATGGTCTGAATCCTAGCTTTGCCGGGACTTATTCCCCACGGTCCATTCCTTTTAGCCGGTACGTCCTTGGCAGTGTCGCTCGGCTGCATCCGATCCGGTAAAGTGATCCGGTTCGGACAAGGTACCGCGTGCGTTGTCCCCGGTAATTAAATTAGGTAAACCGGTTAACCCATAGACGGGAGGACCCTAGGTCACGCGGTTGAGTTGTTGGCGTTCACGGTCGGTTAGCGATCCACCGCGTCACGGAATTATCTGTGTGTGATGGCCTGCAATTCCGGAGAGTCTGGTGGGAACCCGAGATAGCTTCACCCGACCCCGGCCCGCCAACTATATATTATATATATATATATATATACAGTAGACTAGGCGTAAGTCGGCAGCGTGTAACTTGTCACTTCGCCTGAGTCGGCAGCGTCAAAAGTCCCGAATTTATCTCATGTTAAATCCCTTTGAATAAAGGGTCATCCCTCTGTAAGTCGTCATCTCTAAGTCATCACTTCGTCTAAGTCGTCAGATGTTGTCCGTTCCCGCGTAATGGAAACTCAAGTAAATTACCACTCCTAACTCGTCACACGGAACTGCTGCCTCGTGAGAAGCCCGATTTCATGGAATCGTGATGCTCGCTCATTGGTTTACACCGCCAGTGATAGGCTATTTATAACTGCGTACACACGTTGATCGCACTGCAGGCAGGACAATGGCGACTAAGCGTAAGCTTACAACTAAAACCTACCAAGAAAATACGACATTATCCAGTTTTGCGAGGCAAACCCACTGATGAAGAAAACAGCCATAGCTGAGAAGTTCGACATCAAACGGCAGACATTGAACGATATCTTGAAGAATAAGGGCAAGATATTTGGACAAGTGGAGAAGATCGCGAGGCGGTGGTAAGTGTGAAACGCGTGAAATGTGTGTCCTTTGAAGATGTCGATGACACGCTCATCATCTGGTTTCGGCAAATGTCGGCTCAGCCAAATATTCGGATTCGGCCAAATATTCGGCCGATACTGTCCTTCGGTGGAGGATTGCCCAGACAACATCATGGAATACAATGACATTCTCATGAGCAGAGTCAACTGTGGTGCCATTTGATGAGAGGGAAGGGATGGAAGGGAAGCATACAGCAGAGACAGACTTAACAAGGCACCACCAGGTTTTAGAGAGAGGGAGACAAGTTTGAAAGTTCATTCTTGAGGTTTGACCGATGTTGTTTTCTGGCTCTCCTGAGAGTGGACACACACTGTTATAGACTTTTGGAATGCACGAGATTGCATTTGGTCAGATTGGCCTTCCAGGAAGAGAAGGCAAGTTGTTTCAGAGCAACTGCCTCATCACTGGATTCAGTGTACCATGGGTGAGAAGAAGATTAGGAACATTGAAATTGGTTCATGTTTCCATGAGTTTTTTGAAATTGGGATGTGAATTTTTTTCAGATGTGCTAGTGGATAACTACACATACTTTGTTGTGCCTTTGTGTGTACAGCTGTTCTGACATAAGTTTTTACATCGCGATAGGAGGTGACTCATACTTTCTGTTTCTACCTTGCAAAATATACACTATTACACTTGTCCGATTGACTCGGTACCATCATTTTCTAAAAGCCATTCGTATCATGTCCTTGTCTTGGAATTTATTTATGATTTTTTTTTCCATCTAAGTTGAGCTGACCTCTTGTCATTCCAATTGTCAGTGGTATACTTCATCTGTGGATATTTTGCTTTATATTTTTTCATTTGTCTTTTTTGCAATTATTGGGCTGTTTCCGCTGCTCTTTTAGCTTCAGTGTGTACTCTTCTATTTGCACCTGTCTTTGGAATTTTTTTGTTAAGTGTGTTCGGGATTCCTTTTCTGGCTTGCTGTCTTTGTGTTTGTGTACAAATCGGATGGTCTGTCTAACTTTTCATGTATTCAGCCAATCCCACAGATTTTAGGACGATGAAGGTGTCCACTTTGGTGAGCCACTCATCTATTCCCTTTTCCTCTTGGATAAGTTTGTTAAATGCTCGAGCATAGTGATTTTGGAGACCATCTAGTTACGTTAGCCAGAAGTTTGGAATTCCATCTGGACCAGGGCTTTTAAAGTTTGGCATTTTTGCAGGTTGTTTTTTTGTTTTTTTCTTCATCGCATATCACTGGGGGCATTTCATTTCGGTGCTGCTTTTTCTTTTCCAAGCTTTGTGATCCAATCCACTTCCTCATTATGTCATTTTGGTTCTTTATAAATTCCTTTGCAGAAATTTTCAAGTCTATCTTTCTCGGGGATCTTGATACATTTGGGTTTTGCTTCCCGAGTTCACGATAAAACCTTTTCAGGTTAATTTTCAAACAAGTGGTTTTTTTTCTCCCTTTGTTGATGTCATCATAATTTTTTTTAATTTTCCTTGCTATCATTTCTATCTTGAGTTTGTTCAGCAACCATTACCTCTAGATCTTTGTCTTCAGTGATATATTTGTTTTTTTTATTCTCTTCACCAGCTTTGAGCTTCCGTTCCTCTTAAGAATGTTGCATTTGTCCCTTTTCCTTTCTCATTTGCTCTTGTGTCTTTAGTTTCCGATTCCATGGTGGTGCTTGGTCTCTGTCTGTGGGGTCTGGTTTGTTATTCTTATGGAATTGTTTGCATGTTACTTTTTCTTGAATGAGCAGTGCCACTGCAAAGCTCACAGTATTGGTGTCCTTCAAGGGAGGTGTTTTATATCATTTCTTTGAGTGCTCGGTTGTTTCTCCTGACTTGTATTTTGTCTGTTTGTTGTTTTCTATTCTGTGGAGTTGTGTTCTTTCCATGGTGGTAGCAATGTCATATCCTCTATTTTGTTGGCCAACTTTTCTTCAAGTCTACAAAGCTCATCATCTTATTCATCTTACTCCTCTTCTCTGCCCAGTTGTTCTCCCTTGTCTTCCTGCTCATCATCATCTAGTGTTCTTGCTCTTATCCCTTCTATCTGTGTAGGTGTCATCTAATTGGGTTAGCGTGTTGGACTTGTCCTCTCCCAGGGTAGGTCTGTATCTTTTATTTTGTTAAACTTGGTCTCTACCTCTGGACCTCTGGTGCTAAGCTGGTCCAAGCTTTGGCTTCGTTGCATAGCCTCTCTCTCTGTGCCACTGCGGCCAAGTCTCCTTCATCCTTTTGTTCATCCCCCAGCAAGTACCAGCTCCCATCGTCCTCTCTCTTTTGCCACTTGTGTTTAGCCCTCATTTTAATTTCTTCTATTCTATTTTTGGTTAGATGTTTGTGGATCGCCGCACTCTTTCAAATTTGTCGAGTGGGATCATCTCTGTTCTGCCAGCCAATTTATTTTTCCTCCAAGCTCCACTTTCCTTATTTGAGCCTTCATCTGGAGCGTTACCTTTGTGGTTATGGGCAGGTAGCATATTCACAGCTTCTCACCCCGGTGCAGCTCTCTACCTCACTATTACACAATGTTTTGTCACATTTAAGGAAGTGGTCATTTATTTTATCAGCGTACATTCCGGCTGGACAGTATGGCTGTACAGACACCAGACTATGCTTGTAAGGGTCTGCGTCCCTGTTTTCAAGAAATTTTTTTATCAATTCAGTTTCAACATACTATTTGTCTCTCTCTGACCATGCCTCCACTATCCCCCTACACTCCGGCAATAATTTCTCCCTTCATGAGTCAGCTCACAGGCCACGCGACATCTCGACCAGGGCCAGATCAGCCCCACATTGGTCCGGGTTTATCCCGTTTTTCCTATAGCCAGCCTACAAAACCAGCAGTGTCTGCCGGGGAGCTCTCGGCATGAAGATCATTCAGATACTCAGGCCTCTGGAGAAGAGAGCAGGCTGTGCAGCAACCGAGCTGCAGGCCTCAAAGCCATGTGTCTGTTAACAGTCTATAATCGAGGAACTACTTCATTCCAATTGAATTATACATATTGAAGACTGTATAATACAAATCGGAACACGAAATGGATTTTAGTAGAACTTTGGCTCTGAATTTGGCAAAATTGTACAGCGTCTCGTCTCCTCAGTACATCTCGAGTGCGCTCCACCGTCACACGAGCTGACTATCGCAGAGCACACTGTATGCAGCATCAGTGTATGACACAACGACTCGGCATGTGCTCCCTTCGACTGATCGCATCTTCCATCCTCTCTGATACCATCGCGATCATGTTCTCTGACGCGACGATAGACGTCGTCTTCTCCTGCAATACCCACAACGATCCAGAGCCACACAGAAACCCAGTACAACAGAATCCAACTCTTCACAGTGTATCGTCATCTATCGCACTTCGCTCCTACTTTATATATTATATATATATATACCCTGCATTACACACACCAATAAAACTATTCACTGTACCACATAACTTTCCTCGCCTGCTTGTAAATAAATGATTATTAGAAAGATTCCCAGCTCGTTTTTGTCTGTTCTTTCATTGATCCAGCATGGTCTGAATCCTAGCTTTGCCGGGACTTTATTCCCCACGGTCCATTCCTTTTAGCCGGTACGTCCTTGGCAGTGTCGCTCGGCTGCATCCGATCCGGTAAAGTGATCCGGTTCGGACAAGCGTACCGCGTGCGTGTTCCCCGGTAATTAATTCGTGATTAATTAGGTAAACCGGTTAACCCATAGACGGGAGGACCCTAGGTCCAGCGGTTGAGTTGTTGGCGTTCACGTCGGTTAGCGATCCACCGCGTCACGGAATTATCTGTGTGATGGGCCTGCAATTCCGGAGAGTCTGGTGGGAACCCGAGATAGCTTCACCCGACCCCCGCCCGCAACTATATACTTATATATATATATATATATATATATATATATATATATATTATATATAATATATATATATATATACAGTAGACTAGCGTAAGTCGGGCAGCGTGTAACTCGTCACTTCGCCTGAGTCGGCAGCGTCAAAAAGTCCCGAATTTATCTCATGTTAAATCCCTTTGAATAAAGGGTCATCCCTCTGTAAGTCGTCATCTCTAAGTCATCACTTCGTCTAAGTCGTCAGAATGTTGTCCGTTCCCGCGTAATGGAAACTCAAGTAAATTACCACTCCTAACTCGTCACACGGAACTGCTGCCTCGTGAGAAGCCCGATTTCATGGAATCGTGATGCTCGCTCATTGGTTTACACCGCAGTGATAGGCTATTTATAACTGCGTACACACGTTGATCGCACTGCAGGCAGGACAATGGCGACTAAGCGTAAGCTTACAACTAAAACCTACCAAGAAAATACGACATTATCCAGTTTTGCGAGGCAAACCCACTGATGAAGAAAACAGCCATAGCTGAGAAGTTCGACATCAAACGGCAGACATTGAACGATATCTTGAGAATAAGGCAAGATATTTGGAAGTGGAGAAGATCGCGAGGCCGGTGTAAGTGTGAAACGCGTGAAATGTGTGTCCTTTGAAGATGTCGATGACACGCTCATCATCTGGTTTCGGCAAATGTCGGCTCAGCCAAATATTCGGATTCGGCCGATTCGGCCAAATATTCGGCCGATACTGTCCTTCGGTGGAGGATTGCCCAGACAACATCATGGAATACAATGACATTCTCATGAGCAGAGTCAACTGTGGTGCCATTTGATGAGAGGGAAGGGATGGAAGGGAAGCATACAGCAGAGACAGACTTAACAAGGCACCACCAGGTTTTAGAGAAGGGAGACAAGTTTGAAAGTTCATTCTTGAGGTTTGACCGATGTTGTTTTCTGGCTCTCCTGAGAGTGGACACACACTTGTTATAGACTTTTTGGAATGCACTGAGATTGCATTTGGTCAGATTGGCCTTCCAGGAAGAGAAGGCAAGTTGTTTCAGAGCAACTGCCTCATCACTGGATTCAGTGTACCATGGGTGAGAAGAAGATTAGGAACATTGAAATTGGTTCATGTTTCCATGAGTTTTTTGAAATTGGGATGTTGAATTTTTTTCAGATGTGCTAGTGGATAACTACACATACTTTGTTGTGCCTTTGTGTGTACAGCTGTTCTGACATAAGTTTTTACATCGCGATAGGAGGTGACTCATACTTTCTGTTTCTACCTTGCAAAATATACACTATTACACTTGTCCGATTGACTCGGTACCATCATTTTCTAAAAGCCATTCGTATCATGTCCTTGGTCTTGGAATTTTATTATGATTTTTTTTTCCATCTAAGTTGAGCTGACCTCTTGTCATTCCAATTGTCAGTGGTATACTTCATCTGTGGATATTTTGCTTTATATTTTTCATTTGTCTTTTTTGCAATTATTGGGGCTGTTTCCGCTGCTCTTTTAGCTTCATGTGTGACATCTTCTATTTGCACCTGTCTTTGGAATTTTTTTGTTAAGTGTGTTCGGGATTCCTTTTCTGGCTTGCTGTCTTTGTGTTTGTGTACAAATCGGATGGTCTGTCTAACTTTTCATGTATTCAGCCAATCCCACAGATTTTAGGACGATGAAGGTGTCCACTTTGGTGAGCCACTCATCTATTCCCTTTTCCTCTTGGATAAGTTTGTTAAATGCTCGAGCATAGTGATTTTGGAGACCATCTAGTTACGTTAGCCAGAAGTTTGGAATTCCATCTGGACCAGGGCTTTTAAAGTTTGGCATTTTTGCAGGTTGTTTTTTTGTTTTTTTTCTTCATCGCATATCACTGGGGGCATTTCATTTCGGTGCTGCTTTTTCTTTTCCAAGCTTTGGATCCAATCCACTTCCTCATTATGTCATTTTGGTTCTTTATAAATTCCTTTGCAGAAATTTTCAAGTCTATCTTTCTCGGGGATCTTGATACATTTGGGTTTTGCTTCCCGAGTTCACGATAAAACCTTTTCAGGTTATTTTCAAACAAGTGGTTTTATTTTCTCCCTTTGTTGATGTCATCATAATTTTTTTTAATTTTCCTTGCTATCATTTCTATCTTGAGTTTGTTTTCAGCAACCATTACCTCTAGATCTTTGTCTTCAGTGATATATTTGTTTTTTTTATTCTCTTCACCAGCTTTGAGCTTCCGTTTCCTCTTAAGAATTGTTGCATTTGTCCCTTTTCCTTTCTCATTTGCTCTTGTGTCTTTAGTTTCCGATTCCATGGTGGTGCTTGGTCTCTGTCTGTGGGGTCTGGTTTGTTATTCTTATGGAATTGTTTGCATGTTACTTTTTCTTGAATGAGCAGTGCCACTGCAAAGCTCACAGTATTGGTGTCCTTCAAGGGAGGTGATTTTAATATCATTCTTCTGAGTGCTCGGTTGTTTCTCCTGACTTGTATTTTGTCTGTTTGTTGTTTTCTATTCTGTGGAGTTGTGTTCTTTCCATGGGTGGTAGCAATGTCATATCCTCTATTTTGTTGGCCAACTTTTCTTCAAGTCTACAAAGCTCATCATCTTATTCATCTTACTCCTCTTCTCTGCCCAGTTGTTCTCCCTTGTCTTCCTGCTCATCATCATCTAGTGTTCTTGCTCTTATCCCTTCTATCTGTGTAGGTGTCATCTAATTGGGTTAGCGTGTTGGACTTGTCCTCTCCCAGGGGTAGGTCTGTATCTTTTATTTTTGTTAAACTTGGTCTCTACCTCTGGACCTCTGGTGCTAAGCTGGTCCAAGCTTTGGCTTCGTTGCATAGCCTCTCTCTGTGCCACTGCGGCCAAGTCTCCTTCATCCTTTTGTTCATCCCCCAGCAAGTACCAGCTCCCATCGTCCTCTCTCTTTTGCCACTTGTTGTTTAGCCCTCATTTTAATTTCTTCTATTCTATTTTTGGTTAGATGTTTGTGGATCGCCGCACTCTTTCAAATTTGTCGAGTGGGATCATCTCTGTTCTGCCAGCCAATTTATTTTTCCTCCAAGCTCCACTTTCCTTATTTGAGCCTCTCATCTGGAGCGTTACCTTTGGTGGTTATGGGGCAGGTAGCATATTCACAGCTTCTCACCCCGGTGCAGCTCTCTACCTCACTATTACACAATGTTTTGTCACATTTAAGGAAGTGGTCATTTATTTTATCAGCGTACATTCCGGCTGGACAGTATGGCTGTACAGACACCAGACTATGCTTGTAAGGGGTCTGCGTCCCTGTTTTCAAGAATTTTTTTATCAATTCAGTTTCAACATACTATTTGTCTCTCTCTGACCATGCCTCCACTATCCCCCTACACTCCGGCAATAATTTCTCCCTTCATGAGTCAGCTCACAGGCCACGCGACATCTCGACCAGGGCCAGATCAGCCCCACATTGGTCCGGGTTTATCCCGTTTTTCCCTAGCCAGCCTACAAAACCAGCAGTGTCTGCCGGGAGCATCTCGGCATGAGAATCATTCAGATACTCAGGCCTCTGGAGAAGAGAGCAGCTGTGCAGCAACGCGAGCTGCAGGCCTCAAAGCCATGTGTCTGTCTAACAGTCTATAATCGAGGAACTACTTCATTCCAATTGAATTATACATATTGAAGACTGTATAATACAAATCGGAACACGAAATGGCAGTTTAGTAGTACTTTGGCTCTGAATTTGGCAAAATTGTACAGCGTCTCGTCTCATGCACGTATGAGCACAGCAGGGAAAACAACCACTTCAGTCTGTCTGAAAATCAGAAGAAAAGAAAATCATTCCAAGCAGGAAACGTAGTTTTTATGGACGTCATAAAGGACAAAAACAACAGGTATGAAGAACTCATGTAACATATTAAACAAGAGCAAGAATTGCTTTGCAAGACATGTCCCCTCCCGATGTGATATTTTATAAGTCAAAAAAGGGCATAATGCCATGAAAAATTGATGAAACACCCTGAAACTCAAACTTGTTTTGTAACTTATCACAAAGGCATGTACCAAGTTTCAGTTGAATACAGTATGTTAAAGGGTGTGGGAAAAAAAAGTCTGAAAAACCACAGGTGTGTGGGACGGACGAATGGCAAACCTATAGTTCCCTCCAGTGAAACCAGTATAATAAGGTGGTGTAAAAGACAGTGTATCCCAAATGCATCAATGGCGGTAAAGTTCCAATGCAATGGTTTTTTGGGGGGGGTTTTTTCTACAGCCTTTAAAACCTTTCATTTAAATCTCAATTTAATTTTATATTTTGAATACTGTAAAACACAAATCTGCTTGTTTACACTTCTAAAAACCTTCAGTTTAGCAATAATTTGACAAAATTGTACACCATCTCGACCAATCAAATTTGCAGCTCGTGCTCTGAGGGTGGAGGAACATCGAGCATCAATTCCCTCAGAAGGAATTTCCTCCTTCCATGGATGGCAACCGACGGAGATGGTCTGTTCTCTTATCCTTTTCAATGCTGAATGTCGAGCAAAGGTAGCAGCACGTACCATGTTTTTTTTGAGTCTTTGGTATGACTCAGCCGGGGTTTGAACCAGTGTGAACTGATTGCACCACTTTCCTCTGTTTATTTCCCTATTTCCCAACAAATCGACAATAACACATCTTGCCACATATGGTGCAATGATTTATTTACATTTAATATAAATGTAGAGAATTGAGATCAAACCAATCTTAAAGAACTGACATTATACAGGAACTATAAACTGATCAGCCAAATCAAACATTACTGTCAACTATTGGAGTTAATGGCAAGTATAGGATCATAGATACAAGGTTAACTTTCAAAAACGTAGTTTTAATTTGCATTTTTCATGAACTGCAGTATATTTTGCTGAGACCCCAGGTCCATACTGTTCAAGCTTATTTTGTTGAGATGATCTAATTTGACAGGCTATACAATTCTACAAAGTAGTCTTGTGAATGTGGATTCGCTGACACGTGATGGGCACGGCTCGAGGTATCCACTTATGGAAGGAACAATATTGTGGGAAAGCAAAGCTATATTTCTGGTGATGTATGAATGCAAGTATTACAGCAAGTACCCCATAGCATCAATAATTTGTGACATATTTTATAAGGAGAGGGACAATGTTGTGTGTAAGCAAAGGGTAGACATGGTACTCCAGGGTAGATGGTTGGATTAGGAAAGGTCAATGGGGGTAAGTAATAAAGATCATGGGACAGAATTAGGGATGACAAGAGATGGTGGTGAACTGCTTGCTTGAAGCCCTGGAGGGAAGAGTGAGACAGAACAACCTCTGGAAAGTGGTTCCATACATGGGAAAAGCAAAGAATAAAATAGTTGAGGTGAGTAGACAGGCTCGATTATGGAAGTGTAATAAGGAGGGAGTTATTGGAAGAATGCATGCAACCTGGAGTAGAGAGGGTCAGAGGATCGAGACAGCGGAGGGAGCAATATCGGAGAATAGACTAGAACATAGAGAGACCACTGACCTGCTTGCAGTGTGACAGCAAGAGACCATGTGCTTCGTCATCATCAATGAAGATTCGAATAATGTTGAGAGCTTTACATTTCACAGATTCCAGGAGAGACGGGTGTGATTCTGAGGTGTCAGCCGAGAGCGGAGTGCAGGACTCCATTGAGATAGTCAAAGGCCTTGTAGATAGTGAGTAGCTCTGATTTTCCAAAGAAAGACTTGGAGCGATAGATGCCGAGTTTGCAAGTCCCAAGAAGTCCCACTGCCGGCGCTCCCGGGAGCTAGGCATCAAACCAACATCAGTCTGGCATATCCTCACTAAGGAACTGAATTTTTTCCCATACATCATCTCTATTAAGCATAAACGGAGTCAAGGTGACATGAGGAGACTTGATGTGACAGGATGGAGCAGTACCTGAACTGGATCAACCTGATCTCTGTCTATGCCAACCGCCCTGCCACACTGGATGATCTGAAGCAGGAGATGTTAGACTACCTCCAGGCAGTGCCACATGAGAACTATAGGAAAGTGGGACAGAACTTTGGAGTCAGGATCAATGCCTGTCAGAACCACGGAGGGGCACATATCGAGAACGTCAATTACAAGGATTTTGCGTAAAAGCCTATTTCAGCCCTTGGGCTCTCACTAACTCGAGCAGTGACTTACTGCAATAGCAATCAGTGGTATAAAATACCATGTCATAAGCTTTCAAGAAAGGTTTGGTTCACATTGCTGAGGTTTTTGTTTCTTTGTAAATAAACATTTAAAGTTGCATCACTCTTTTTGAAATACCCTGTAAGAATAACAGAACATTTCATAATCTCAAATTGCATGGAGCATTGCAACACTAAAGCCTCATAGATATGTTGAGCCAACATCTCAAAACTCTGAAGGGAACATAATGGTTTACCTACCATTTACTTCAGCAGATTATCCATACAAGCATGTTGGGGTAGAAATGACAACCATATGTAAATGCGATCTTAAGAAAGGTATGCACTGACATTTTGCATCCCCATGTGCATGGCAGTGTCAACCAAGCAATATGTCCTGCAGGAGGATGATGCAACCATGGCAACTTACAGCGCAGTGGCAAGCATGATGGTTCCAAGTGAAGTATCTGGATGTCATAATACAAATAAAACCAGAAAGCATCTGAAAATGCAAAGCCTGTCTGCATCCGCTTTGTATTTAGACTTCTTCTGTATGCTAAACATTATGAAAACTGCTAAAAAAAAATACCTCAAAAATTGACGATTTTAGGTGACCTTGACCTTCTGACCTCAAAAGCAATAGACTTCAGTGGCCCAATATGCAAGTCCTGCTCAAATTTCAAGTCAATCGGATGAAAATGAAAGATTTTATGCAACCTTGACCTTTTGATCAAAAAAAAAAATCAGTTTCTAGCTTTTGATTAGTGAACCAATTTAGTGACCCAAGATACAAATTCTTAAAATTTCAGGTCAATTGGATGAAAATTGACGATTTTATGTGACGCTGATCTTTGACCTTTTGACCAAATTATTAATTGGTGTTCTCCATATGCTCATAATAATTCTTTGTTGAAAATTTGATGACGAAAGCTCAAATGGTAAAAAGGTTACAGCCCGGACAGACACTCAGACACACACACAGATACTGAAGTGATTGCAAAACCCCGTCTCCTACTGTGCGGAGGACGGGCCAAAAATAATCAAAGCAGGAATTTCAAAAAAGGTTCATCAAAAGTGCTCCAGAGTGTCAAATACAGTGTGAAATTTCTCGTTTTAAAGTATATTATTTTTAAAAAAAATTCTTCAGGTTGAGACGAATTGATTTGACAGTTCATGGCGCTGACCAACTAGGAATGGTTTGATACAGCTCGGTCAACCACCACACTCACCATATCGGCAAGGACTTTTCCATGGGAGACAGGCCCTCAGGCATACTACTGATCTCAAATATTAATTTGATGGAGTATTTCACATCCACGAAACCTCAATTATCGACACTCGCTGACCGCTACCCTTACCGGCCTGTCAATCTTCTTCACATACTGCGGTGCATATTTGTCCACCTGTTCCCATCCACACCTCTGTCTATCTGTTCACCTGCAACCACCTATCGATGAGCTCTTCCACAAGCCTTGACCTCTGCAGAAAAGAAAAAGCAATTCCAGATAGATGGGACAACTGGCATAACATGTCCTCCAGATGATGGACACTTCTGTGATGTGTCAGAGTGATAGTTGTGGATTTAATGATCTTTGGAAGGAGAACAACGATAACCATAGAACCATGGAAAAACAAAGAAAACCCAGAGGTATCTTCAACGCCTTAAAAAAAACTTTTTTAGGGTTTATTTTGGATGAGCAATAGTTGTATTTTCCTTGACTAGTGAGCACTGTTACATGTTCCATTCCCAAATGAGCAAGATAATACATGTTACACTTTATACACAGCTAATATTCGAAAAATAGAGGAAACTTTGTCCCAAAAGTAGTTTGAGCAATTCATATTTGAAACAAGAATTTAAACTGATATGAATATTGAATTAAATAAAAACATCAACATGTATTATTGTGCAATGCTATAAATAAATATGTCATATAAATAAACATATGGAAGCACCTAAATAAAATCCAACTAGTTCACTTATCCAAAAGATTCAGTTTACTGGTTCCATCATACAAGGATGCTATTCCGATCCACCCTCTTACCTTCCATCCTCCGTTTACCTCTATCAGTTATTATCCTCCTGATGTCATGATAACAGATTTAGAAAATATTTGCAAATTAGCAACGGTATCCTCCCAAAGGCATACGCAATTCATAAGATTCCTCTAACATGCATAAGAGAATGCTAGCAGAAAGGGACATCTTTTGGAACTCCGTTAGACGTAGGACGAGCCATGCGTACATGCTTCTGATCTGATCCCGTCTACGATTCTCCTTAACAGGAGATGGAGTCGTTAATCGTGCCGAAGCAGTCTCATGGCAAGAAATATTCTGGTTGTCTTTTCATTGCCTTCCCAATGGTAGCCAGAGAAGGCATTTTGAATATGATAACGGCAAACAATGGCCTGCTGTTTCCGAAGATCCGAGAAGAATATTTCACGTCGAAAAGCGAATTATAGCAAATCGTGATCTGTTTTAGGATGCAGCACCCCATTGTCTAGAAGGCCGTGAGTTAATGTTAGCAACTTACGCAAATATGAAGGAATTTTTTACCACCCCGTTCCCCATTACAACTCAACCAATGAATACCGTTTCCCTTATTCCGATATCCTCTCAAACGTATCTCACCAATTCTCCCGTATATCCTGTCATCCTTTAAATTATAATGTCCACACAGCTCTCCCGATATGTACGTGATAAACATATGGCCACTTCCAAGGTATATTACAGTATAATACACACAGTTATTCCACAAAGTAATCAATGTTCGGCACGCTCAGGATGAGTACTCACTTCAAACCAAACCTGTGACACATTTACAAGATGTAGCAATAACATCATCAACCAACTTCCCAATAGTTCCACCATGTGCATGTGCAAGCTCATCTTCATGTCTGTCTGTCTGTCTGTCTCTCTCTCTCTCTCTCTCT
>CM068954.1:148834536-148851091 GCA_035128595.1 Eptatretus atami
CCCCCCTCCTCCTCTCCTCCCCCCTCCCGTCCTTCCTACCTCCCCCCCCTCCACCCTCCTCTCCACTTCCCTCCTCTGTTCCCTCCCCTCCTTCCATCCTCTCTTCTCCCCTTCCCTCCATCCTCCTCTTCTCCCCTCCCCTCCATTCCTCTTTCTTCCCTCCTCCTACTTCCTCTCTTTTCTCCCTCCGCTCTTTCCCCTCATCTCTCTCTCCTACCTCTATTCCTCTCTCTCTCCCCTCCCTCCTCCCTCTGTCCTCTCTCCGCCTCCCTCCGTTCTCTCCTTCCATCCTCTCCTCTCACTTTCCCTCCCTCTCTCTCTCCCCCTCCTCCATCCTCTCTCATCTCCCCTCCCTCCATCCACTTTCTTCCCATCCTCCTCTCTTTTCCCCCCTTTCCCCTCCTCCCCTCTCTTATCCTCCGCCGACCTTCTTCCCTCTCGTCCTCTCTCTCCCGCTCCCTCCTCTTTCTCCCCTTCCTCCCTCCCTCTTTCCCCCTCCCTTCCCCCTCATCTCTCCTCTACCTCTTCCTCTCTCTCCCCTCCCCTCCTCTCCGCCTCTCTCCAACCGCTCACCCCCGTCCTCTCCTCCTCCCCTCTTGTCCTCTTCCTCCCCCACCCTCCCTCCGGTCTCTCCTCCACCCTCCCTCCATCCATCTCCTCTCCCTCATTCCTCTTTTCTTCCCTCCCTCCTCTTTTCTCCCTTCCTCCTCTTTCTCCTCCTCTCTTTCCCCCCTTCCTCCCTCCCCTCCCTCTTCCCCTTTACCCTCCTCTCCCCCTATCCCATCTCTCTCTCCCCTCCCTTCCTCTCCCGCTCCCACCCCCCCCGCCAAAAACCCAATCAGCGAAGTGACGGTCCTGTATTTCCTAATATATATTATATATATATAGTATAATAATATATCATATATATATTATATTATATATATAATATATATTATGCTACCGGTATAAGTTTATAGAACACCGCATTTTTCCAGTTTTAACTGAATTTTCAGCAGTTTAATGTTTCAATGCACTCTGAAATTAAAGCACAGAACAAATAAAAAATTGCCAGATTAAAAAGAGATCATGGAATCGTTTTGTTGGACAAATTTAATCTAAATTTTGGACTCAATCAAAGTAGCCACCCTTTTGCAGATTTAAACAGCCAAACACACTTGTGCATTCTTTCTTCAATGGAAGAAATCAAAATATTGTTCGGAAAGTTCCTTCCCAACCTTTTGCAGAAAGTTCCCCAAAAGTGTTGCACTTGTATGTTGTTTTTGCTTTCACCCCTGTTTACAGTTCATCCCAAACCAGCTCGATGGGGTTTAAGTCTGAGACTGTGCTGCCATTCCCATATTTGAAGCTACCGTCTTGTTCGTTTCTTCTGAGGTAGTTCTGACATAGCCTGGAGGTATGTTTAAGGTCGTTATCTGCTGTTAGATGAAACCCTGACCAAACTAGGCATAGACCAGAGGTATTGCCACATGGCGCTGCAAAAATCTGTGGTATCCCTGTTGGTTCAGGGTGCCAGTCACTCTATGCATGTCGCCGACTCTGATCCAGAAAAAGAACCCCAGATCATCACGCTTCCTCCTCCATGTTTGACAGTTGGTGTCATTTACACTGAGGAACCATCTTCGCTTCTTCGTGCATTACAAAAACCCTGCGTGATACCGAGATTTTACAAATTTTGATTATCGTCCATAAGACTGTCTTCATTTTTCAGTTGTCCACTGCTGTGTTTCATGGGCCCAGGCAAGCCTCTTTTTCATTTGCCATCTTAGCAATGGCCTTTCACACTTTTGCCCACCCGACCTGTCAAAACTGCAGCTCGAAGTTCGCTTCACAGGTGAAACTGAGACTTTCCTTACTTCGACAATGTTAAGCTGTGCTTTAAAGCTCTGTCCTTGAGCCACCTATCACGCAAGCTGTTGATCTCAGAAACTTGTCTTCTGATTGGTTTGTGGCTTGGTCTGCCAGACCCCTTCCTCTCAGTTTCTCAGTTTCCGAGTGCCTTTGATGGTGTAGACTGTCATTACTGTTATCATTCTTAAAAAACTACATACAAATTTCCTTTTCTTTAATTGACTTTTTCACATAGGTAGCATACGACTTCTGTATGCAATATGTCCAAATATGCTTCCGAGGTTACAACATCGTCACACTTCTTATTCAAAAGGGTTGATAATTCAACAAAGTGTGACCCTGTAATTGTTTGCATCCAATTTGCAAGCTTAATTTATTCTATTGCTCAGAACAGCTGCAGTTCTACCCTTACTTGTTCCCTGAAAAGGTCTTTTTTAACAACACTAATTTACCATATTTTCAGTTTTTGGTAACTAAACTTTTTTTAACCCTGGCAGTTACTGCTTAACTTTCTACCTTTTCAGTTTATTCGACTGACTTTTGAATGCTTTAAATTTCAGTAAAAACTGAAAAAATGTGGTGTTCTAAAAACTTTTGACGTAGTTATACAACCACACCAACACATATATATATTAGTAATATAAATAATAATTATAATATATATATATATATTATAATTATGCATGTTTTCCTGTGCTTATAGAAGCATGAACGTTTCATCAACTAAATACACCCCTCCATGCTTCAACTACATTCTATGGGTCACGGCACAACAGCACGCATTGCCTATGCTCTCAGAAATGATGCAATACACAGCCAGTGCTACAGAGAAACATCATGAATTGGATTACCATGGCGGATCCAGAGGAGCAAGTCAACAGGCCCTGGGGAAAGGATGTAGGATCAGTATCCCAAACTTTGTTGTTGACATGGTGTTTTGCTCTACCACAGAGAAAAAAAAACATTTGGAAATTTGGAATATCCGTTAGAGCATTCTGGTACATTCAATCTCCACATCATATGGTTATTTCTTAAGTTAAACTTGCACTTCTCTTCTTAACTCGTTTCCACTTTTTATCACACTGTCTGATGGAGTATCATTGTCATACAATGTGGATGCAGTGCCCCCTGTGGGTTCAGGTATAAATTTTCGGAAATTTGCCAGGTTGAAGCAATATTTTCCCCTCTTCTTCACAGAAATAAGGCGTGATCTTAACGTCCAACAACTAATGCCAGCAATGACTCCCAGTAACATCCATCTGAGAGATTGATTGCACTTCATGATGTGAAGCACCACTCTGACAGTTTTCAGTCAGGTCGGGAATCAACCCAATTAGACAGCTCAAATAAGTTAGGCGCTTACCTCTGCACCATTTCCGCTCATTGAGCTCACTTTGTGTTATGTATATAACCATTTGGAAGAAACTTGTCATCGGATTGCATTTGAATAGCTGAATGTGGAGGGGGAATGATAACTTTGGACTCTGTGTACAGTTGCAGAAAAGTAATGATAGCCTCAGTTTGTGCAGTAAAAGTAATGGATAGCCAAATCACGTATCCTTACCAACTAAACTACTAAACAACACTAACACACAACTATTAAACGGACTAACTGACAAACCAAGAACACTTCACGACGACAGACAGACGCACCACATGATGGACGCACGCACGGTACGTGCACGCATTTACCGACAAAATACTAGCTAGAACATCGGTAAAACCACGACACCGATTCCATCTTCTCACAAACAGTTCACCTGAACAAAACTAGATGCAAAAAAATGACTTGCCGTTTGTCTTTTTTGTAAGAGAATGATAGAAGCTTTTTTGATACAAGTTTGCTGAACCAAGAACGGATTCACGATGACGAATTAGATAAGGCATAGTAGCAATCGACATAGTAGCCAATGTCTTGGAAACCAATACTGCGGAATTGGCACTGTAGAATTAGGTTCAATCCCAGTTCCGGATGGACGAATCGATTTCTAAACGGTAATCAATTATTTTTTGCCCAAGCCTACATTCACATACTCAGCTAGTCCCAACACTCGTCGGCTCTTGTGCACTGGTTGAGTTCCATCAGGCCACTCCCTTCCATCTCATCCCTCATAGGTACATTCCTAGGGATGCACTGGTTTTTTGTGTAACATTCTTTGTGGATGTGAGGAGTTTACTTGTTTGATGGTCAAATTTAGTTGATTCCGACTTGGGCCAGTGCAGTATTCCAACACTCACTGGATTGGATATTTATTTTTGTATATTTTTTTTCTTTATTGATACCTTTTCATCCACAGACACTGGTACTGCAAGTGGTTATAGCTTTCATTTTATTTTTTGGAGAGATACATTTGTCACATGATTCAGCTTCGTTCTACATCGTATTTTTTGGGCGATTGTTTGCGCATTTGTTTCGGAATATTTTTGGAGGCCCTCTTCTATTCTAAGGTATTTGGTATGATGCTTTGTTTTATAACTGCTGTTATTGTTGTTTCAAAAAATCAATATTTTTGTGTCTGTTTTTGTTGGTTTTTTCCTTGTACAAATGTACACTTGGCACACTTATCCAGTCAAATTTCCATTTGAACATCCTCGGAGAATTTGTTCATTCGGCTGCGAAGAAGCTATTAAATACATCCACTGTATAGTCGATGTGTCATCTTTTCTATTTCTATGAATGTTCGTATATTGGTGTTCGGAAATCCATGTCCTTGGTCGTGATTGAGGTTACTCAGTGGCGTCCAGTCAGCCAAAATAAGAGGGGGGAAAGGAAGAAACTGTTCTCCGGAAGATCCTATGCCGTATCTTTGCATCTTGGTATTCGACTATTTCCTTCAGATGCTTAATATCAATTGTGATTCCAGAAGCTCCAATGCTTTCTCAATCAGTTTGTACTTGGAGATTGATTTTGCAATTTGCATGCATTTCGTCATCCACGAATGTGTGTACACTGTCGAAAAGCTTTCTTATAGTCATCCAGGTTGTGAGAACAAGTTTGGTTATTCGCAAAATTTTCAATTTTCAAGTAGGCCTTGTTCAGTTGTAGGTGGTCAATTGTTCCAACAACCTTCTCTTACATCCCTTTTGTTCTGCCTCTAACCTCCTTTTGTGTAGGTGTGGTGTGGTGTGTGTGTGGTGCTGTGTGTGTGGATGTGTGTGTGTGTGGTGTGTGGTGTGTTTGTTACTCGATGAGTTAATGTCTATCGCCACTAGCTTCCATAACAGAAATGGAGGTCTCACACCGCTCATCCACAGACTTCCTCGTATTCCTCTATTTTCATAGTCGGATTTGCATCCAGTAACACAAATTATGGTAAACTATAAGTAAATTGCCACTTTTTCCGTTTAGAATAATGAAAATTTATGTTCAGACTATGTTCACTTGCAGATTCACCCGAGTAACTGCAGGTTTAAAACAGCCGTCTTAGCAGAAGTTGAGTCGCTGAAAAAGCGCCACACACAATTCGTGCACGAGGAGGGCCTCATTACGCATTTCATACGTCATATTGAAGTCCCGTATGGCAGACATCTAATCCGGTAAGCACATCAGGATGTATATTAATTGCGATACTTCATAATTTCTTCGTGCCACTCATGCTCTCAGGCTGTTTTATGTCGTTCTGTATTGTGTATCGCTTAACAGGATTTTATCGTTACAGAAAGTGCAGAAACTGTGTGCTAGCGCTGATCTTTCAGGCAACCTTAAATGATTCCCCATCCAAACTCCCATGCTAAGCCAATTACATGAGTTCCCAGTTGCAGAGAAGAGATACAATATAGAAGTAAATTATTCAAACTTGAAGTCCTTTCATGCTTTCTCTTCCATTGTACATCCTCATCATTTTACACAGCAGAGAATACCTACGCACATCTTAATTAACAGCACTCCTTCCCTTGTACATAAATCAGTATACAAATTGTGGCTCTAAGTTCCCTTCAATCAATTTCCTCAAGGATATTTTGAACAAAAACTCCCAATTTTAATGAGAAATATAACGAGAGGGAATTTCTCCAAAAATGTACTGAAGACTTATTCATACCATTCTGTGTAGGCTTTTTCACCACCCCCCCCCCTTCCCCCATCCTTTCTCTCCTTCCCTCTTTACCTCAGCCACCTTGTATCCATGGCAACAAGGTGCTATATGCCTATATAAATAAATACAAGTTATATATCACTGTTAAAGTGCATATTTTAAGTATTGCATGCTTACATTACCACATTCAGACCTCTGATCAGGCATGCATGGTTTATTAACAAACATTTCAGAACCATATGTTTTTCAATACATTATCATTCCCTACAATGAGGATCCACATTGCCTGGAAAACCCAGATATAAAGATTGCTTTGTCCAGCAAGGTTGATACAGATCAAAGGCACACACAATTTGTCCTGAACGTTTCCTTTATCGATTGTGTTACTTTTGTCATCAAAATTCGACAAACCTATATTAGTGAGAGTGAGGAAGAAATAAATAGTTCATTTTGTCATAAAAAAAAAAAAATTGTTTTTTCATCAATTGTTTATTGAGTACAAAGCAGATAACGATGAGCTTTGGCATTTGAGATGCTTTCACGTTATCATGTCATACCCACATTGCCACCAGATGCGCTATGCGATACACATTGACATACAGACACTTCTGAATTATACTATATTGTATTGTAAACACTTGGAGAAGGTAGAATCGTCTTTTGGAACATTTTAACATTGTTGTGGAGAGGAGAAAACGCTTATAAAGATAGAGGGAACAGATTTGAGATTGTCCAAAAAAAAAGGACCACAACATTTGAAGAGACTAAAACAGCTCATTGAAGGCGAATTCTACCGCGAGGAAAAACCAAAAAGACTAAACAAGAAGTAGATGAAGGAAATCCTGATTTTAAAGACATGGAGGAATATAAAAAACTGCACATGTATATTGGTACAGTATATGTAGGACGTGACTATCTAGACTTTCGACAGCATAACTTATCTCCTCTTCATGAAGACCATCATGGAATCTTTCCATTCACTTACATTAACATTTCAACATGCCATAAAAGAATCAATTTTGATTTCCATCCATTATTGCTTTAATATGTGTGTGTCATAAGAGGTGATGGTTAGTTCAACGTAATATAAAATGATGGCTTTCAAGTTCTCAACTTTTTAAAATAAAAAATATTAGAAGAGGAAGTCCAGGTTTAAGACAGCATAATAACCACCTGAGCTTAATTCTCGTTACTGACTTTTCTTGAACCGACAAGCACATTTAAATTCAGGGTGTTCCAAAAAGACCTGGACAACATTGGTTGTTTAATATTTAGAACTATAAATATGACATACCCTTTGGTTCATATGATAACAGAAACTCATAAAGTTTGTGCACACCATCAATACTTACTTCAATGTGAGCTCCTGTCGCAAGCAGGATATCAAAGGTGTATACTGATTATTGCATGTTTCGGCCTCAGCAAGTTTGCATCCACCATATGCGCATGCAGATGTGATCGAGAACGAAATCTGAGTTTGCCACCTTGATGTTGTAGAACATCTTTGACAAACCCATAGAAAAAATTAAGGGAGTTATGTTGGGTGATCGTGGGGGCAGGTTGATTGGTCAGTTTCAGCCAATGGCAGCGACCTGGAAATTTTTCATTCAGACGCTCGAACAAACAAAGGCCCAGATGAGGAGAGACGTCCTGTTGTCTGCTGAAAAATGATATCGGGTTGCAGGTCTTCAATCTGGGGAAGGCAAATCCTTTTCCAGCATGGTTTCATGTAAATTGTTTGAGGTCACTGTATCCTCAACAAAATAAAAAAAGGACCAAAACGGTGGTCAAGGAGAAGGTATGTATGTATGTACTGTATATATATATTAATAATATATAATATATAGTATATTATAGTTGTGTTCTCTTTCGGCTGCTCCGTTAGGGGTCGCCACAGGGATCATCCGTTATGATCGCATACTGATTTGGCAAGGTTTTACGCGGATGCCCCTTTCCTGACGCAACCCTGGTCGCCTGCTTACACACAGGGATAAGGATGGTTTGCCATGATTCTGGGCTGCCCACCACCTCTCATAGCCGGCCCACGCGCAGAGCTCCGTCTTTCAAATGCATCCTCCAACCCAAGCTCCTGGTCCGAGTAGCCGGATTTACAGGCACACGCCACTGACGCCCGGTATATATAATATATATAATATCATATATATATATATATATATATATATAAATTGTACGCGAATCTGGAAACCATATGCATTCAAACGATACAGATGTTCCAAAAGTCAGTTATTCCGTTAAGTACATTGTGAAGACAGTCCCTTCCTTTTGCTGTGGAAATCAAAGGGTGTACGTTGTGATGTTTTCTGAGCTAGTTATTAAATCTTTACATCCAACAAACCATCCCATCCTCCCCAATCACGATCCACTGTCCACCTCTGAATCCGAAGCCCGGCTGGCCGGGGCAAAATCATCTCTGCAGTAAGTCAATCTGGGCTGCCACCACCATCCACCTTTCTTCCAAACGCGGAGTGGGCGGCTTTCCCGGCCTGGCCGAAATCCCGCCCAGGAAAAGGCCGGACCCCACGAAGGTCCTGTTTCCAATCAGACGGACGTGCGTCGCTTCACAAGGCTTCCTCCCCGCGGAGATCGATTGATAGAATTGCACCTGTCCTCAGAAAGAGTTCTGTGTGGGGGAAAGTCACCTCTGGATTTATTTGGATCATGCGTTGGAGGATCGTTGCAGCTCTGCGTGGGCGTCGTTGGAGTTTTGCTGGGTCTTGTCCGTGACCCTGCATTCCCACCCTGGACTCCGACTGAGTTCCTCCGTGGGCATGAAAGGCCCCACGCGATTCTGACCGTGGCGAGCTGCAGGACATTGGCAGGTGCCGCATCGCGGTGCATCCTCCTCTCCAACGTGTGCAGGTCCCCCAAGTGAAACTGCGGGACCCCCAGCTGTCTCTCCCTCTCTGGCGCGGGCGATGCGGGGATCTTTCAATAAATCGTCTGAGTGTGTGTCTGAGTGTGTGGGCCCGTCTTATAAGTAGAACTGTTAAGTGTTTTCCATCATTGTAATTTATTGCCTTGTATTCCTGCGTAAGTCTGCCCTGTGTCCTTTTTCTCTTGTAAAATATTTGTAAATAAATCTTGTACAAATGTTCCCAGTTCGTTTCCGTCTTTTCCTTCATTGTTCCAGCATGGTTCGGATCTGAGTTTCAGCCGGGTTTTTATACCCGATAATCCGTTCATCCTTGCCGGCACGGCTTTGGCAGTTTCCGCTCGACTGCACCCAAACCGGAGTTGGTAGTCGGCAGTTGGAACTCTACCGCAGCCGGTAGAGTGACCCGGTTCGAGCAAGGCGTGCCGAGGGCGGGGTTACCCGGTAGTCGAAATCGCGTAGTTAATTAGGTAAATTGGTCCTAGACAAAAAAGACCCTCCGCTACGCGGTTGAGATATTGGCGACCACGGTCGGTTCTGCGACCCGCCGCCTCACGGAGTTATCCGGAGCGACGGCCTACAATTCCGGGGAGTCTGGTGGAGACGACGTAACTTTCCCCACCTAGTGGTCGTTCTCGCCACTGACCCCCGGCCCACAACAATATATATATATATATATATATATATATATATATATATATATTATATATATTCCGGGGAGTCCAATACCAAACGAATTAACCTATCATAGTCGGCATGCACCAGCGTTTGTGGCTCCGCCCACCTCCTCACCTCTGGCCACGTGCGTAATGGCGATCGTGTTGGGTCGGAAACGGGGCGGTTGAGACGCCCGCTCCTTGCCGATTGGCTGAAGAGGGACGCCATCTCTTTGTTAGACTCCGCCCACGCGCTTGCTTGCTGGCGAGCGTGCGAAGAATGCCGCGAGCAGAGTGTTGTCGTGTGAAAGTGACGGTGGGCGTTTGATGTAAAAATCCTAACTATCAAAATAACTCTGCAGCGCACGAACATTTAATTCCATTAGACTAGGGACGGTTCTATCTATAAACACACACTTACCGCTATTAACTGTTCTATAAGGACCTGAATGCTGAGTGCAGTAAGCTTCCAAATCGTAACAATATATAATTATATATATATATTCACGGTCTTGCGTTAAGTCAATTCCCCGATCCAAATTCGTGTGAAGCGTTAACACCAACCAGCCCGGATCGCCGAGCAGTTTTCCTCAGGAGGCGGACAAGTGATCTTCAGAGATTATAGTGCGCGCGGAAGGGGCATTGCGGCACTGGTGGAGTGACGGAAGGAAGCAGAAATGGATTCACAGCACAAGTGGTTTATGCTTGAACCCCACGACAAATACACAGAAACAGCAACTTAAAATAAATGTGCCTCCACACACGGACTTCATACAGACAAGGGGAAAATGAACAAAAGAAAATCCTCTCTTTATTATGGCACTTAGCTTGGTCCAGAGATGGTCTTTATTGAACTTTGCGATCGAGCCGCTTCATCCTGCGTGGAAAGATGCGCCCCAAAATGGTGCTGAGCCGCTCTCTGGGCGGGAAAACGTTGGTCAGGTTATTTGTCAGGTGGTATTAAACACCAGGGCTCACCAACCGCTGTGCGACTTCCTCGTCAATCGCGCTTGTTGATGATTTGGCTTTCTGCAGAATGGCGCCGCTCCCTTCGGTGATATACAAGAGGCTTTGGGGTCCGTCTTTCACGACCAGCCAAAAGTCATTGGCCAGCGTCTTGCCCAGCCAAGCGAGCAAATTCGCCTCAGCATGAACACAAGAATCGTGCCGTCTTCTTCATGCGTTGAAGGAAAGCCAGCTGTAATGCCTTGATCTTACACACCATCCCCTAGCTCCGTCATTTCTCAACAACGTGCCTCCCTTACACTGAACTCCAACCAACAAAACCAAAACCTCTTCCTGCTGACGTCATGCCCCTCAATCATAAACCTCCGGGCGTGGCTTGTTGGCAAGAAACCCAGGAAGGTGGGACTTCTCGCCTGCTTGGACATGCAGCTGTCTTATTGTTGTTGTTATAAAAATGCAACTCCTTTCATGGCTGGCTTGTAAACACAAAAATGTAGGAAAGGTCACTGGGGGCAATTACAAACTGAGGAAAATTGGTCTTAATCCCTATCTAATTAACACAGCAACACTCCCTGTGTGGTGACAAGTAACACTTAAGCTCACAGTTTCCTTATTTAATTTACATCGAGATGTCTCCTACAAGTCCACAGACCAAGCAACTCTATACAATCCTAAGTTTCCTGTTCCTCCAGCTACCCCCCACAACCGCAACAAATAAATATATGTATACATATATATGTATATGTATTGTTGCGGGCCGGGGGTTGGGTGAGAAGTCCACTAGGGGGGGGAGGGGGGAAGCTATCTCGTGATCCCCCAAGACTCCCCGGAATTAGCCGTCGCACACGGATAATTCCGTGACGCGGCGGGTCGCTTAACCGATCGTGGATGCCAATAACTCAACCACGTGACTTGGGATCCTCCATCTAGTTAATCTGGTTATCTAAAAATAACCACGTGATTTAATTACCGGGGAACACACCCTCGGTATGCCTTGTCCCCAGATCACTCTACCGGACCGGATCACTTTACCGGATCGGATGCAGCCGAGCGACACTGCCAAGAACGTACAAGCTCAAAGGAACGGATTGTTGGGAACAAAGTCCAGGCTAAGCTAGGATTCGGACCATGCTGGATCAATGGAAGAAAAGATGAAAACGAGCAGGGAACATTTCTAATAATAATTTATTTACAATGGGCGAGGAAAGGTATGTCGTGATGATTCAAGATATATTTGGGTGTTTGTGCAGAGATAGGGGAGAAGATGTGGGTGCAGCAATAATCAAGCAACTTATAAAAGCGACAACAGAGCAGACATAACCCAAAATAATAAACGATCTTCTGCATGCTTACTTACATAGACAGGGCCAGGACACACACACACACACACACACACACACACACACACACACACACACACACACACACGCACACACACGCACACACGCACACACACACACACAAACCCCAATGAAGAGGGATTGAGCAGGACAGGAGAGGAGTTGAGGCTACGGACTCTCGGTACCTTTATAACTGATACGCAGCACCCGAACGCGCCACCAATACGTTTGGGGGAGTGCTCCGCGGCGCTGTACCCCGCCGGACAGCTGGCGCGTCGTCTCTCGCTTCAGGCAGCTCGCGTCGAGACCGTGGGCGTGAAGGAGGGCTTGAGTTGGAGGGTGGGTCAGCGTCGTGTGGCAAGAAAAGGAGGAGGAACCCAGCGATGACGACAGCAGGCGGAGTCAATCTCCAGCTTGACGCGGCAGGGCAGCGGAGAGAGAGCAACGGACCTGCTCCGACCTTTATAGTCCCCGGGTCGCGGGGCGGGGGACCACCCCGAAACTCGGTGACGTCCCCGAATCGGCGCTCTGATTGCCCCGACCCCCTGCATGGACCGGCCGTGATGGCCGGAAACTGCAACACTCCATTTCCGGCAAGATGATCCTACGCCGCAAGGATGTCCCGTTCCGACCTCACGACATGATACGAATCGCCACACACGAACTCCGCGCCAGAATCGCCTTGCAAGAACCCCCGGCCGCCCTGAGACCGCCGAGGCAGCGTTGTCCCGCAAGCCAGCTCGGCGCCCCCGACCAGCGCTGGCCAACGCGCCTGCCCCCGTGCTCAATGTGGCCCAAGCTGTACAACATGCCCCCGCCCGATCGCAGCTTCGCCGGCCATCGAGGCGAGGGGACGTTTGCCGTCCGCGAGGACCGAAGGTACGATGTTATGGCAAACCCATGCACAGACAGTAACATGTGTCCATTTGTGCCCTGCTCTGTACGATAACAAAAGTGTCGCGAGTGGCGCATGGGTCTGCCGTCGAGCACATTCCGTACAGTGCGCATAGATCCGCCATACAGCACGTGGCCAGCGCTCGTGTTCGCCCGATTCTGCAATCGTGTGTGCGGGGTGAAACCATCGATATAATTAGTCCAGCAATGGGTTGAAAAGTACGTTGCTGCCATATCATGCACAACGTGGCGGGGTGTTGTCTTTCTATTAGTGGCCTCGGTACGCGTTCTGTGCAGGTGGCATCGTGCTGGGTGTGTTCCTGTGTTGTGGAAAACACCATCGGGTGGAAATTACCGCTGCGAGTGCATTTGGCAGGCTGTGTTTTGTACGGAGGGTTGTGGATGTGTGCCTCGTGGCATTTGCTGAGGACCCTCTCACAGCGCAGGCGCACGTGGCTCAGATTTACCTCAGGAATAATCAGAAAAGATAGAAATGAAATGAAGAAGAAATGATGCAAGCATACCGAGCTATAGACCCTCGAAACGCACGCCACTGTTGTCCCGCTAGACAAAAGGAAGGACTATCTACACTATATTAATGGAATAACTGTCTTGGGACCACTATCTTTTGATGCATGCGGTTCCGAGAACCACAACAATATGTATATGTATATGATATGTATATGTATATATCAGACGCACCTCCTAACTGTTATGGTGAGCATCGCTGCAGATTATGTCTCACAAGTAAAACCACATAATCCGCACAAAGCAACCGTCCGTCTGCCACCCAGAACGATTGTTCTGCTCGCAAGTGATGTGATTGGTGGGCACATCGAAACATGTGGAGTTGACAAATTGAAACATATATACATATATACATACGCGGTTGAGAGACACAATGTTGTAACTGAAATTTCCCATTTCCTGCAAATCGCTATAAAAGATAAATGGTTTGAAAGACATGTCGAGAGCCATTTTATTCAATTTCGCCAAAATGCAGTTACAACATTATGTCTCTCAACCCGCGATAAAGGTGTTCCCTAAAAAATGACATCATTTGAAACTTGAATATCTAAGTAACTACATGTCCCAGGCAAACGAAAGTAAATAGGCTTCATGTAACAATAAAATATTTTTTATCAAAATTCGAACAAGAGATTCAGAGGGATGTAGATTTTATAACCGTTTTCTCAAAACTTCACAAATGTTCAATACGCCACGCCTGTGACACGACACAGGTCAAGTCGTGGTCCAGCTCCTGCCAAACACTGTAGCTGTCTTGCGTAACATTCTCCAGCGCCCTCAGTGATTCTCTGCTTAAGTTCCTCTAGGCTTGTAGGAAGAGGGGGATATAGACCAGTCCTTTCACATAGCCCCATAGAAAAAATACACAAGTGTCAAGTCAGTGAACGTGGTGGCCATTTCAACAGCACATTTCATTATCACTGGCACGCCCATCCATCTTCCTGGTAGATTCTCATTGAGATAAGAATTAAACATTCAACTTAGTTAGTTTTTACACATTTGTTAAAATTTGAGATCATTTGAGTGAAATTAGCTATGTTATTAGACTACGAAATGATGTCATTTTTTAGGACACCCTGATATATAATATATATATATATATATATATACTATATATATATATATATATTGCTTTGGATTTCAGAATCGGATCCAACTAATGCATGCAAACATTTATCCTCAAACAGATTATTTCCCGAAATGCATGTCCAGGATAGACCCATCCCCATGTCTGGTGGGATTCTAACTTCTATGCATTGAGAAAGGTATAGAATAGATTCCTTTTCTTATGGGATGGCCTTTTTCTCTTTACGACAACACATTCATCCACGCGAGATAGCCGTTAGCCCAACGGAGGCTCGTCTACCCCCTTTCCATGAGGACACATTGGCTTGGAGGTGGACGATTTATTTACACCTTGGACTTACAGGACATTTGATTAAGTACACAGCGTGTTTTTCCTGAGCAGTTATTCTGATGGTCAAATACGGTGGTGGATCATTTACCTCACCCACCTTTTTCCATCAACGTTCAACACCCACCTCTTTTGCCGATGTTGATGTCCACCTTTTTTCCATCAAAGTTCGACACCCACCTCTTTCACCGACGTTGACGTCCGCCTTTTTCCATCGACGTTTGACAGCTATGTGGATGCTGGCCGGCTCTTGTTCGTGTCGGGCTGAACAGAGAGGTGATGGTTGTTGTTGACGTTTTATGAGTACTTCACGTTTTCACTCAGTAATTCTGACAAATGGCTGCTTTCTGCTGTTCATCCAGCTCCACAAACATGGCATCGTAAGCCAGGCCTGTGCTGATTTGGGTTGTATCTCGCTCTGGTAAGGAAGGAATGATCGCAAGATTGGCGGTTGGTCACGTGCAACGATGCGCCAATAGGCAATGTGGATTCGGCTGGTCTGCTTAAGGCTCCGCCCAGACTGGCCGCCTATAAAAAGGACAGGAGGACTGTTTTTCTATCAGGTTGTGACAGCCTCACAGCGCTTCAGTGCCTTACAGCTTCTCACAGCACCTCAGCGCCTCGCAGCTCCTCACAGTGTCTCACAACCTTTACAGCTGTACGTTGGTTGTGACTCCTGGTGGCTCCTGACGGTGGGTGATGCTTGGACCGTTAATGCTGGTTCTGCTTGAGACCTGCTCTTGGCGTACCTGGTTCCTGGGGGTGACGACGATTGGTGTTCAAGCCTGTTTACGAGTGGGTGCACGGCAAGGCAGGGGGCTGGTAACGGACCAAGGCAGGCTCACACATTTCAGGACATTTTATTTGACGCACAACGATTTCGACCTTGGTAAGCCGAGACCGAATTTCTTTCCCCCCTGAATGATCTTCTAGGTACCCTTGTCTCGTGTTTAATCGTGAAGTAAGGCATAGTGATAAGCATTTGCTCTTTGTCTGTTTTTCTATCAATACCTGATTAATTCTTTATTTGCTTTAGATTATTTTGATTGATTTGAATTCACCTATTTTCACCACAAAGAAATAAAAAGTTCTTCAGTTTATTTACTTTTTCCTTATTAATAGATTCCTTGTCGATGTGTCAACCTGTCCGTGCATGTCCTTTCCTTCCATCCATCCAGCATTGTCCGAACCTAGATAGACTGGGAGGTAATTACCAAACGAATTAACCTATCATAGTCAGCATGCACCAGCGGTAAATGCTCAACCGCCCCAATTGAGATCTAATCAAGATAAGATTGGTGCATTGCCGAGGGCACGCTCCACATTCAGGAAGCCACGTGACCTCCAGTTAAACGGCAAATTAGACGGTGGACACTGGAACTTGTGGTTAACTGATTGGCGTTTGTGGTTGTAAAGCAACGCCACCATACCACAAAGTTCATTGTGAGCGGTGGCCTCAGGTCCAGCTATTCCGAGAGAAATGGGGATTAACCCTCTCAAAATACACTTGGTACCCGTGTCCATAACGATATACATACATTATATATATATATATATATATATATATATAAACATATATACATATATATATATTACATATATATAAATATATATATATATATAAAATTATATATATAATACATATATATAATTATTGACCCCTCCCATGCTCCTCTCGCCAAAGCAGCTGCATAAAGCAACCCAAGAAGACTTACGCAAGGTAAGTGCTAAGCGCTGTTTTGAACCCTTCGCCAGAGTTCCTCAACAACTATAAAGACGTTCACACACAGTACACACATGACAATCCCAATGCTACACACTCCCCTCAGCTACCAGACCGGTTTAATCACTTAATGGCGAATCATCAGCGATATCGTAGACAGCAATGCATACCAATGAGGCTCTTAATCATGTACCACGTGCAAACGTCAAAAGCAGTCAATATATAAATAAAGAAAGACCCACCCACATCTCTCACC
>CM068954.1:148851338-148872216 GCA_035128595.1 Eptatretus atami
ATGAGAGAGAATGGGGGCAATTACAAACTGAGGAAAATTGGTCTTAATCCCTATCTAATTAACAAGCAACACTCCCTGTGTGGTGACAAGTAACACTTAAGCTCACAGTTTCCTATTTAATTTCCATCGAGATGTCTCTACAAGTCCACAGACCAAGCAACTCTATACAATCCTAAGTTCCTGTTCCTCCAGCTACCCCCACAACCGCACAAATAAATATATGTATACATATATATGTATATGTATTGTTGCGGGCCGGGGGTTGGGTGAGAAGTCCACTAGGGGGGGGAAGGGGGGGGACGACCCAGTGGCTTAGGGACGACACCAATCGCGACCCCAGGGCTATGGACGACCTGTGACACTTCTTGAATCCAACAGAGCATCGACTCTCGGATCCAGTCGAATGTAGGCCGTCGCACACGGATAATTCCGTGACGCGGCGGTCGCTTAACCGATCGTGGATGCAATAACTCAACCACGTGACTTGGGATCCTCCATCTAGTTAATCTGTTATCTAAAAATAACCACGTGATTTAATTACCGGGAACACACCCTCGGTGCCTTGTCCCCAGATCACTCTACCGGACCGGATCACTTTACCGGATCGGATGCAGCCGAGCGACACTGCCAAGAACGTACAAGCTCAAAGGAACGGATTGTTGGAAACAAAGTCCAGGCTAAGCTAGGATTCGGACCATGCTGGATCAATGGAAGAAAAGATGAAAACGAGCAGGAACATTTCTAATAATAATTTATTAACAATGGGCGAGGAAAGGTATGTGGTAGATCAAGATATATTTGGGTGTGTTGTGCAGAGATAGGGGAAGAGATGTGTGCAGCAATAATCAAGCAACTTAAAAAAGCGGACACAGAGCAGACATAACCCAAAAATAATAATAACGATTTTCTGCATGCTTACTTACATAGACAGGCGCCCGACACACACACACACACACACACACACACACACACACACACACACACACACACACACACACACACACACACACACACACCCAATGAAGAGGGATTGAGGCAGGACAGGAGAGGAGTTGAGGCTACGGCTCTCGTACCTTTGTATAACTGATACGCAGCACCCGAACGCGCCACCAATACGTTTGGGGGGAGTGCTCCGCGGCGCTGTACCCCGCCGGACAGCTGGCGCGTCGTCTCTCGCTTCAGGCAGCTCGCGTCGAGACCGTGGGCGTGAAGGAGGGGCTTGAGTTGGGAGGTGGGGTCAGCGTCGTGTGGGCGAAGAAAAGGAGGAGGAACCCAGCGATGACGACAGCAGGCGGAGTCAATCTCCAGCTTGAGCGGCAGGGCAGCGGAGAGAGAGAGACGAACGGACCTGCTCCGACCTTTATAGCCCGGGTCGCGGGCGGGGCCACCCGAAACTCGGTGACGTCCCCCGAATCGGCGCTCTGATTGGCCCCGACCCCTGCATGGCCCGGCCGTGATGGCCGGAAACTGCACAACTCCATTTCCGGCAAGATGATCCTACGCGCAAGGATGCCCGTTCCGACCTCACGACATGATACGAATCGCCACACCGAACTCCGCGCCATAATCGCCTTGCAAGAACCCCCGGGCCGTGCCCTGATGACCGGCCGAGGGCAGCGTTGGTCCCGCAAGCCAGCTCGGGCGCCCCCGACAGCGCTGGCCAACGCGCCTGCCCCGTGTGCTCCAATGTGGCCCAAGCTGTACAACATGCCCCCGCCCGATCGCAGCTTCGCCGGCCATCGAGGCGAGGGGACGTTTGCCGTCCGCGAGGACCGAAGGTACGATGTTATGGCAAACCCATGCACAGACAGTAACATGTGTCCATTGTGGCCCTGCTCTGTACGATAACAAAGTGTCGCGAGTGGCGCATGGGTCTGCCGTCGAGCACATTCCGTACAGTGCGCATAGATCCGCCATTACGCACGTGGCCAGCGCTCGTGTTCGCCCGATTCTGCAATCGTGTGTGCGGGGTGAAACCGATCGATATATATAGTCCAGCAATGGGTTGAAAAGTACGTGCTGCCCATATCATGCACAACGTGGCGGGGTGTTGTCTTTCTATTAGTGGCCTCGGTACGCGTTCTGTGCAGCGTGGGCATCGTGCTGGGTGTGTTTCCTGTGTTGTGGAAAACACCATCGGGTGGAAATTACCGCTGCGAGTGCATTGGCAGGCTGTGTTTTGTACGGAGGGTTGTGGATGTAGTGCCTGCTTGGCATTTGCTGAGGACCCCTCTCACAGCGCAGGGCGCACGTGGCTCAGATTTACCTCAGGAATATATCAGAAAAGAGTAGAAATGAAATGAAGAAGAAATGATGCAAGCATACCGAGCTATGAGACCCTCGAAACGCACGCCACTGTTGTCCCGCTAGACAAAAGGAAAGGGACTATCTACACGTATATTAATGGAATAACTGTCTTGGGACCACTATCTTTGGATGCATGCGGTTCCGAGAACCACAACAGTATATGTATAGTATAATGTATATATCAGACGCACCTCCTAACTGTTATGGTGAGCATCGCTGCAGATTATGTCTCACAAGGTAAAACACATAATCCGCACAAAGCAACCGTCCGTCTGCCACCCAGACGATTGTTCCTGCTCGCAAGGATGTGATTGGTGGGCACATCGAAACATGTGGAGTGTGACAAATTGAAACATATATAACATACCGCGGGTTGAGAGACAAATGTTGTAACTGAAAATTTCCATTTCCTGCAAATCGCTAATAAAAGATAAATGGTGTGAAAGACATGTCGAGAGCCATTTTATTCAATTTCGCCAAAAATGCAGTTACAACATTATGTCTCTCAACCGCGATAAAGGGTGTCCCTAAAAAATGACATCATTTGAAACTTGAATATCTAAGTAACTACATGTCCAGGCAAACGAAAGTAAATAGGCTTCATGTTGAACAATAAAATATTTATTTATCAAAATTCAAACAGAGATTCAGAGGGATGTAGATTTTATAACGTTTTCTCAAACTTCACAAATGTTCAATATGCGCACCGCCTGTGACACGAACACGTCAAGTCGGTGGTCCAGCTCCTGCCAAACACGTGTAGCATGTCTTGCGTAACATTCTCCAGCGCCTCAGTGATTCTCTGCTTAAGTTCCTCTAGGCTTGTAGAAGAGGGGGGATATAGACCAGTCCTTTCACATAGCCCCATAGAAAAAAATCAACAGGTGTCAAGTCAGGTGAACGTGGTGGCCATTTCAACAGCAATTGTCATTATCACTGGCACGCCCAATCCATCTTCTGGTAGATTCTCATTGAGATAAGAATTAAACATTCAACTTAGTTAGTTTTTACACATTTTGTTAAAATTTGAGATCATTTGAGGAGAATTAGCTATGTTATTAGACTACGAAATAATGTCATTTTTTTAGGGCACCCTGTATATATATATATATATATATATATATATATATATATATATTATATATTATTTACTATATATATATATATATATTGCTTTGGATTTCAGAATCGATCCAACTAATGCATGCAAACATTTAGGTCCTCAGACAGTTATTTCCCGAAATGCATGTCCAGGATAGACCCATCCCCATGTCTGGTGGGATTCTAACTTCTATGCATTGAGAAAGGTATAGAATAGATTCCTTTCTTATGGGATGGCCTTTTTCTCTTTACGACAACACATTCATCCACGCGAGATAGCCGTTAGCCCAACGGAGGCTCGTCTCCCCTTTCCATGAGACACATTGGCTTGAGGTGGACGATTTATTTACACCTTGGACTTACAGGACATTTGATTAAGTACACAGCGTGTTTTTCCTGAGCAGTTATTCTGATGGTCAAATACGGTGGTGGATCATTTACCTCACCCACCTTTTTCCATCAACGTTCAACACCCACCTCTTTTGCCGATGTTGATGTCCACCTTTTTTTCCATCAAAGTTCGACACCCACCTCTTTCACCGACGTTGACGTCCGCCTTTTCCATCGACGTTTGACAGCTATGTGGATGCTGGCCGGCTCTTGTTCGTGTCGGGCTGAACAGAGAGGTGATGGTTGTTGTTGACGTTTTATGAGTACTTCACGTTTTCACTCAGTAATTCTGACAAATGGCTGCTTTCTGCTGTTCATCCAGCTCCACAAAATGGCATCGTAAGCCAGGCCTGTGCTGATTTGGGTTGTATCTCGCTCTGGTAAGGAAGGAATGATCGCAAGATTGGCGGTTGGTCACGTGCAACGATGCGCCAATAGGCAATGTGGATTCGGCTGGTCTGCTTAAGGCTCCGCCCAGACTGGCCGCCTATAAAAAGGACAGGAGGACTGTTTTTCTATCAGGTTGTGACAGCCTCACAGCGCTTCAGTGCCTTACAGCTTCTCACAGCTCAGCTCACTCCCACATTCCACCTTTACAGCTGTACTTGGTTGTGACTCCTGGTGCTCCTGACGGTGGGTGATGCTTGGACCGTTAATGCTGGTTCTGCTTGAGACTGCTCTTGGCGTACCTGGTTCCTGGGGGTGACGACGATGGGTGTTCAAGCCTGTTTACGAGTGGGTGCACGGCAAGGCAGGGGCTGGTAACGGACCAAGGCAGGCTCACACATTTCAGGACATTTTATTTGACGCACAACGATTTCGACCTTGGTAAGCCGAGACCGAATTTCTTTCCCCCTGAATGATCTTCTAGGTACCCTTGTCTCGTGTTTAATCGTGAAGTAAGGCATAGTGATAAGCATTTGCTCTTTGTCTGTTTTTCTATCAATACTGATTAATTCTTTATTTGCTTTAGATTATTTTGATTGATTTGAATTCACCTATTTTCACCACAAAGAAATAAAAAGTTCTTCAGTTTATTTACTTTTTCCTTATTAATAGATTCCTTGTGATGTGTCAACCTGTCCGTGCATGTCCTTTCCTTCCATCCATCCAGCATTGTCCGAACCTAGATAGACTGGGAGGTAATTACCAAACGAATTAACCTATCATAGTCAGCATGCACCAGCGGTAAATGCTCAACCGCCCAATTGAGATCTAATCAAGATAAGATTGGTGCATTGCCGAGGGCACGCTCCACATTCAGGAAGCCACGTGACCTCCAGTTAAACGGCAAATTAGACGGTGGACACTGGAACTTGTGGTTAACTGATTGGCGTTTGTGGTTGTAAAGCAACCCACCATACCACAAAGTTCATTGTGAGCGGTGGCCTCAGGTCCAGCTATTCCGAGAGAAATGGGGATTAACCCTCTCAAAATACACTTGGTACCCGTGTCCATAACGATATACATACATTATATATATATATATATATATATATATATAAACATATATACATATATATATATTACATATATATAAATATATATATATATATAAAATTATATATATAATACATATATATAATTATTGACCCCTCCCATGCTCCTCTCGCCAAAGCAGCTGCATAAAGCAACCCAAGAAGACTTACGCAAGGTAAGTGCTAAGCGCTGTTTTGAACCCTTCCCAGAGTTCCTCAACAACTATAAAGACGTTCACACACAGTACACACATGACAATCCCAATGCTACACACTCCCTCAGCTACACAGACGGTTTAATCACTTAATGGCGAATCATCAGCGATATCGTAGACAGCAATGCATACCAATGAGGCTCTTAATCATGTACCACGTGCAAACGTCAAAAGCAGTCAATATATAAATAAAGAAAGACCCACCCACATCTCTCACCTCACCACATCTCTCACCTCTCACCTGTGAACTCACGGCCCACTACCACCCCCCCTTGTCCTCCTATTGTCCTGATGTCCCTTCCCGTGAGAAATCTCACACGATGACGGGCTTTGACAGGCCCTCCGTTTGGGAGTAGGGGAGAAGGGAAAGAGGACAAATTTACGAGTGTGAATCGTGCTTTAACCTCAGCATAGCCCAGGTTAAAAAAAATTGTAATACCCTCTGCTACCACAAGGTGGCACTACAAGGTACACATTTGCAGAGGTAATTTACACCTCACCGAGCCCCCCACACACCCGTGAGGCACGGCCACATAGTCTATGTTACCCTCACACAAAGTTGTATTTGTACCCGAGTTTGGAGTTTGTAGCTTAAAAGATGTGGCCGTGCATAAGGGAGAGAGGGAGAAGGATGGCGTGTACATATATATATATATATATATATATATATATATATATATATATATATTATATATATATATAATCATTGACAGAATAATTTGCAGTAAATGTTTGAATTGTTGGCCATTATCTGGCAGGCACTTTTAAATTCTATGTATACATGACATGATGTTTGGACATCATGAGGATACATGATGCATGAGGACAGTGTTGAACACCTCCCATTTATTTGATTCGCTTCATTATTTTTCTAACAACTCCATGAGTAATTGGAGCTCTCTCGGTGTCTTTCATTTAATTTGTCAGCAATTGATCGGTTTTGAAGAGCCTGGTCTTCCCCTCATCAAAACAAGCTCCACTCTCTCATATTTTGTTAATTTTGCTGCCAACACTTCTCTGGAAAGAAAGAAGGGGTAATTGATTTAATTAAATACACATATTTAAAATTATATACAAGGTAAAAATTAATTATTGTAGCCCAACTGCCCAAATCCTATCTGACTCCTGACGTTTGGGCCACCTGGTATATCATCTTCGTGTGTCCTTTTGCCTGTCCCTGCCCAACTGTACTCCACCCCTCCCTCGACCAGTGATGTGAACATGGTATTGATAGAGCACAGACGTGATGGGCCAAATGGCCTTCTCATGTGTCAAAGTGTGCCTTGTACATCCTTGCAATTGTCTGTATTAAAGCAAAGGGCTTAAAAACAAAATTATAACACATTGTTCTGTTAGTCACGTTTTTTGGTAACTTTAGTTTTTGTATTTTGAGATAATATAATGCAGTATATTAAGATTATACGATATTTACAATCTCGTTGCAAATATTTCTATATACATACAAAAACTGAAGATAATATAATACACTGACAATATATTTACAATTACTTGTTGATTGTGACTTTTTAGCTTGCGTGCCGGTGCATTTTAATGTTAAGTGCCGTACTCTCCTTTTCCTTGTGACTTGATGCTCCTCGGAACACTGCCATCATTACTCCACCTAATCCTTCTCTGGGGTCCCTAGCTTAGAGCCTTTGTGTTCCTCCATCAAAAACATCAACATGATACAAGAGAGGAGAGAGAGAGAGAGAGAGAGAGAGAGAGAGAGAGAGAGAGAGAGAGAGAGAGAGAGAGAGCCAACAAGGCAGGAAACGTTGAACTGTAACAGAGGAAACGGTGGGGGCTTCGGGGGTGAGGGAAGAAGGAAGAAAGTTTATGGGAGTGCCTGTGGGGCTCGGCGTCCGTCTCTCTCTCTGACTGTGCAGAGACACGCGCTGACTTGCCACTGTACCCTGGGGGCTGGAAGGCCCAGTTCGAGCACATTTGCTATGTTCAACGACATCTTGGTCTCGATGAAGAGTATTAAGCACTATTTCCTCATACCTAATTGCCCACAGTGGCACAATTGTATGATCAATATCAATATCACCATTATAAAGAGATATATTTTTCAATGCATTATGAAATGACTGAGTCAGGAAATCTGTTTATCAATGAAATATTTGGCAGTGATCCAGAACACAGCATCGTTGTGATGACTGCAAGAATATAAAAGGTGAGCAGATAGCATAAACAAAATAATCACAATTCTGGTACGATTAAGAGAGGGGGAGAGAGAGAGAGAGAGAGAGAGAGAGAGAGAGAGAGAGAGAGAGAGAGAGAGAGAGAGAGAGAGAGAGAGAGAGAGAGAGAGAGAGAGAGAGAGAAAAAGCTTAAAGACTGTATGTTTCTCTCTAACAAAGGAAAAGTGTGGGGGCTTCAGGGGTAAAGGAAGAAAGGAAGGATGTTTTGTTGCAATTTTTACAAATATTTCAAGTAAGCCGACAAGTTTGTACCGTTGTTTGTCTCTGCAATGGCAAATGTGCACATGCTTTTCAATGTTTATTCGTAAAGAGTTGGTGATCCTTTGAGGTTTGGCACTGCCGACGATTTTCCATCAGGTGATGTATCTCTAAATCTCATAAAACCAGATGACGACATGCGAAACAATACGTTCATAATACTCTACATACTTCACTCGTGCCTCATTTTCTTTGGAGTGTAATATAAAGGTCGAATCATTGAATTATCGGGTAAAACGAGAACAAGTTATAAGGTGTGCGTGCGTGCGCATCTTTCAGAAAGAGAAGGCGAGTTGTTGCTGGGACCCTGACCAAATTGCAAATCGCTACCCAAATCATCTTCAGTCAAACGTCACTCCTGACCAGCCGATTCTTGAAGGACATGGGCCAAAAATGTCCCAACCAAATGTCGAAAGAGGTATGCTACCACAAGAAAGAAAGTAAAGTGGTGTTTTTGGCAGGCATGCACTTTGAGAGGGAGAGAGATGAGATGTTCGAAGAAGGCTCTCTTGCTTTGCAGAACTCATACCCACCTTCTTTCCTGTGACTCAACTTGTTAAAGACAATCGGTTGATGTGCAGGTGAATTCAGAACTTGTTCACCAACAAATTAAATGCAAAAGATTGCACTCATAAAAAGGACAGCAGAGTGAGACCGTATGAAGTTTTGCATGGAGGTAGGAAGGCTGTATTCTGGGTTTGAGGATTGTGGAGTAGCGGCTGAAACCCGAATCCTATCTAGGTTCCTCCTGATAACTCCATCTTTGCTCTTTGCTGATTCGGGTTCCTTCTGATGACTCCAATGCAGTGTTTGGTCTTCCATTTCATTGCATTGAACATAGTGAATTCAGGATAAACAGACTTAAAATGAAGTGAGGCTACATGGATAAATCATGGTGGGGTGAGGAAATTGAGATGAGTGAGGCTGCACACACTGTAAGATGTAAGCATGAGTTGAAGTTTACTTAGACTTGATGATCAGTTGATTAGAGTTTTAATATCTCTCTCTCTCTCTCTCTCTCTCTCTCTCTCTCTCTCTCTCTCTCTCTCTCTCTCTCTCTCTCTCTCTCTCTCTCTCTCTCTCTCTCTCTCTCTCTCTCTCGCAACAATCTCCGATGGCCAATTATCCAAGTAACAGAGAAAGTACTTTTCATCCCCATTCACTCACCGGGTCCACTGGGAACCTCATGAAATCTGCTGCATTGCTTGACTTACAGATGTAAATTTAGGGTTGGAATTTGGAACTTGTTCAGGATGCAAGAAAGAACTCTCCTATTCTTGGATAACTGGCACTATAACATCTGCCAGCGAATGCTATCGGATGGGTCTCCTGCTTAGCGTCTAAACGAGGGAAAGAGGCAATGACAAGCCTGCGAAGCACCAGGTCGACGGTTTATAGTGGGCTCGAGAATCTAATCCAGACGAGACCACTCCAAAGCAAGTGTGCTACTTCTGAGCTATCCTGCATCGAGCCATAGTTCTGTTAACTTCTGTCATTAGAAATAAGAAGATCAATGGATTTTTACCTCCGCTACTGAAGGTAGACGGAGGTTATGTTTTCACCCCTGTTTGTTTGTCTTTCTGTGAGCATGATATCTCAAAACGTTATGGACAGATTTGGATGAAACTTGGTGGACAGGTTAGGTGTCTGGCAAGGACGAAGTGATTCAATTTTGGTGAAGATCCGAATACGGATACTGGAATATTTGAATATGCAAGTGATTCTTCACCATTGGGAGATGTGGCCAAAAACGATACATAGCACAATATCTCAAAACGTCGCAGACGGATTCGGACGAAACTTGGTGGGCGAGTTGTGCAGGTGACACGAGCAAGCCGATTAGATTTGGGTTCTGGTTTGGATGCAGATCCAGCCTATCCGTAGATACAAAACATAAAGTGTTCAGACTGGTGAGAAGGATGCACTCTACCGAGTGCTGTTCTCGTTACAATCACCAGATGAGAGGGTGTTGCATTTGGGTCCGTTTATTTGCCTGCACACATAATGTGCCAACGCAGACTACAATTTTTACATGTTGTTTTTTTATTCAACCGAATACTTCATATACAATTAGAATGCGAGTATGTCTATAAAATACATACCAAGTCCTGGTGAGGCTCTGCGTTCTTTGATTGCTCTTTCTCGTTTAATAATGTGGTCTGACGTTCAATGAAGATGTTGTGTCGGTTTAAAAAAAATCAACTTTGGATCAGTTTATATATCATTCTGTATAGTTCATTTGATTGATGAGTGAGTTTGAAATAATTTGGTTATGTAAGAGCATAGTTCATAATATGACACTCGTTATACGAAAACATATTATTAACTTGCCACAGTACGCCCTACCCTTGGGGATTTTGTGGAATATTCTACAGACGGAATGTTTGGAAGGTATGTAAAAAATGTATAGTTACCCGTGACGTGGAGATTTGCGCCATGCATGTTGAATCGTGACGTGGAAATTTGAGGCCAAATAACTGTTTTTGAGCCATTTGCTGGTGTATCAATCAATCACTCCACATCTACGAATTGTGTCGTCACACCCACCTCTTACGTCAGGTGCCTGCAACTGCTGTTGCTGCAGTTCTGTGAGTGAGAGTATATTTTTTACATGTGGTATTTTAATGCTGAGGGATTTATTAAACATTCACATCGTACATAGATTATGGCAGATTCTTAACCACATATACTTTGTGCACAGCTGTGGTCTGTCGGGGTGGTGTATGCACACCCGCCTTTGAGATATAAACTCTCGTCCTAGTGTTGTGTATGCTGGTGGCAATACATCAATGTGTGCAGACTGGTCCTCCGGAATGATGTCAAGCTGAAGGAGCCATCTTCTAATGCTGGTTGTTGATGGACATTGAAAATTCCACGGTGTCTTTCAGCAAAAGGAGACGAGTTATCACTGGGCGACCCTGAACAAATTACAAATTTCTGTCCAAATCACCAACAGTCGAACGTCAGTCCTGGTCGGACAATTCTTGAAGCACTTGTGCCAAAAATGTTCCCCAACTGTCCCCACAAGGTGGGAATAATTGCTCAACTCGTAGTAGTAGTAGTAATAGTAGTAGTAGTAGTAGTAGTAGTAGTAGTAGTAGTAGTAGTAGTGTGACCTTGAGATATGCATACTTGCGTCTAAGCTGACTAGGCTGGGTTTGAATCCAGACCCAGCTATAAATGCCAACCCAGCTAAAAAAAAAGAAGAAGTTATGTTTCTTCATAAGTGGTCTGATTCATGCATGTTTGTGCCATCCCTCATATGGACATTAAACTGGGCATCCTGTCTGCTGACAGGTTGGATTCGTGATCTTAAATATCTTGAGATGTAAAATATCTCACGGGGTCCTTCGCGAAGAGTAGGGGAGCTATCACCGGCACCATGAACAAATCACAAATTCCTACCCTAACTACTGCTAGAAAGGCAATGGCAAACCACCCAGTATAACCATTGCCAATAAACTGTTTCGGCAGCATTGGAGCTCTGGAACAGTGGATGGTAAATCAGAATCAGGGTAGTAACGGTGGTGGTACATCCACAAACTTAACGCTCAGCTAAATTACAGCATGATTTCATCATTTTTGAGAAAGGTGTCGGCAATGGCAGATTATTGGAGCATAAAGTCATGGGACCTTTCCTACGATGTACAATGGCTTGCCTTGCCTGCATTGGGTATGGAAGAACCAGAATTGCAGTTTCCACTGATGAACGTGAGATTATTTATGGTGTAGTAACTCGAGAGTTCTTAGAACACCTTACCCCCCTGCACAGTCTTGGGGGGGAAAAAAGGACATGAGCAGGGTCTGCAAGCAGCAAAGTTGATTGGGCGAGATGATGTAAAATGCCATAATATTTCATCCAAGTACTGCTAAACGGAAGGGTTTTGAAAGTGTTAAAAAGTGGATTTGTGTTCTGCAGTGTTAAAGTGTATAATTCAATTGAAATAAAATAAAGATTTTAAAAGTCATAGAAAAATGTTTTGGGAATTTACCGCCAATGATGCAGAATCTCTTACACCACTTTATTAAACACATGACATGAGTTCCTTGTGCCTATTGCTTGTGTCCTTTATGACGTCACTAAAAACAGTAAGTTTCCTGTTTTGGAATGATTTTCAATTTTGTTTTACTGCCAGACAGGCAGACAGACTAAAAATATTATCTCACTCCTATCTGTGCTTGCACGATCGAGACAAATCCAGAGCCAAAGACTGCTAAACTACATTTTCCGTTCATTTTCTGATTCATGTTCCGATTCGTGTTCAAAATATAACAATCAATTCAAATGAAGTTGTTCCTCAGTGAAAAACTGATGTGTATGGACAGAGACAGGCAGATAAAGTGAACCAATTGCTTAACCACACTTTTAACTTTGTGCGTGCAGGGTAACAAGTCTAAACCATTAGCTGAAATAAGGGTTCCACTTTTAAACACAAGATTGGTTTTATTGTGTGCTTCATCTACACACACACACACACACACACACACACACACACACACACACACACACACACACACACACACACGAAACTCCACAAGGTAAGCCCATTGCTGTTTCAAACTCCACCGAGTTCCTCTACAGCTACAAAACATTCACAAGTAGTACATACATGAGAATCCCAATGCAACCTACCTCCGCAACCGCCTGCCAATTTTCATCACTAATTGACGATTCATCAGCAACAGCATAGACAGAAACGTGCTCATGTATGTACTACTTGTGAATGTTTTGTAGCTGTAGAGGAACTCGGGTAGAGTTTGAAACAGTAAATGGTTTACCTTGTGTGGCTTTTCATGGTTGCTTTATGCAGCTTTCTTTGGCAAGAAGAGTATGGGAGGAGTTAATTTATTTATAATCCTAGCTACGTGGGGTAAATGATTAGATGAGAGCTGATTGGTTATTCCGACTAATTACTGGGTGAGAGATAATTGAGTTTTGTTGTCACATATATTTTTTTTTAAATAAAGACACCTACATCTCTCACCTGTGAATGGAGGGAATAGCCAATCAGCTCTCAGCTCATCAACTAAACCCAGGTGGTTAGGATTATATAAATAATTAACACCTCCCACACTCCTCGAGCCAAAGATGCTGCATAAAGCAACCAAAGAAGGCCTGCACAAGGAAAGCACTTTGCCGTTTCAAACACTTCCCAGAGTTCTTCCACAGCTATAAAGACGTTCACACATCATACACACATGAGAATCCCAATGCTACATACCCCCTCAGCTGCCGGACCGGTTTCATCGCTTATTGGTAAATCTTCAGCGACACCGCAGACAGCAATGCATACCAATGAGGCCCCAAAGCATGTACCATGTGAAAATGTCAAAAGCAGTCAATACTTAAATAATAAAGACTTAAATAATAAAGAGCAGTCAATACTTAAAAAATTATGCTGTGGAGGAACTCTGGGAAGGGTTTGAAACAGCAAAGCACTTTCCTTGCGTAGGCCTTCTTGGGTTGCTTTAAGCAGCAGCTTCGGCGAGAAGAGTGTGAGAGGTGTTAATTATTTTTTAAACATATATATATATGCATGTATATCATTATATATATTTTATCTTTTTTCTTTTTTAAAGAAGAAAGCGCTTCCAACCAAAAGTAAAACTAGATAGACTCCGCTAATTTAAGCAATCAGCAAGAGCAGACCCCGTTTCAGGCAACGTTTCACCAGCTTCACAGCCGGCTTCCCCAGGCCAGGTCAATAGAGCCCGAGGAAGCCGGCTGTGAAGCTGGTGACACGTTGCCTGAGACCGAGTCTGCTCTTGCTTATTGCTCGAATTAGCAAAGTCTATCTAGTTTTACTTTTGGTTGGAAGCGCCATATTTTTCTTCTTAAAAAATGTGTAATCCCAACCGCCCCAATCTTATACAATATATATATATATATATATACACACACACACACACATACATATTTGTGGGTTCCGCGTATTCGCGGTTGATAATTTGCAACATGCTCTTACATTCATGGGAAATTGCCCTGCGTATCCATGGCTTTCACGGCGATTTTTTTTTTCACAAGCCGCGAGTATAACAGTTCTAAAACATATCTTCCACGAGCCATGCACAAAGCAGCTGGATATCCGTACAGTACAATACTGTACGTACGCAAAAAACATATCTTCCACGAGCCGTGAACATGACCTGCTTCCTGAACGTGTATTGTAGCTTCGCAGGATAAACATAGTTTCACGGGATGTCTCACCATGTGCACTTTAAACATACAGTACTGTACGTACTGTGTTGTAGCTTCGTGGCATAAACATAGTTTCACAGGATGTCTCATCAGTGTAACACGTCATTCCCCGTGACGCCATCCTCCTGAGGTACTTACAGAGTGAAAACACAAACAGCATCTATTGATGTATCCAGTAATTACCAAGTCACCACATCCGGACATTACACAATGGAAACAGTCAGCGCATCTTAGTGTAAATCACCATCTTGCTACAAACAGCACCATCTGAGCTGTTCCAATTTTTAAATGCTCAGTGTCACATATATATATATATATATATATATATATATATATGTTGTTCTTCTTTCGGCTGCTCCCGTTAGGGGTCGCCACCGGGATCATCCGTTATGATCCGCATACTGATTTGGCACAGGTTTACGCCGGATGCCCTTCCTGACGCAACCCTGGTCCCTCTTACACACAGGGATAAGGATTGGGTTTTGCCATGATTCCGGGCTGCCCAACCCTCTCATGGCGCGGCCCAGCGCAGAGCTCCCGTCTCAAGTAATCCTCCAACCCAAGCCTCGAGTAGCCGGATTACAGGCACACGCCACTACGCCCGGTATAATATTAATACATACACATATCATTATACATATATATATATTATATCATATACCATATAAAACACGTGTGTTTGTGCATTTGTTTGTTTGATGTGCCCCCCTTCAAAAGGATGATGTAAGAAGGCCAATCTTTTAACATGACTGAGTGTTCACGACGGTCTATTTTTTTACAGGATAAAAACACTCAAAAAACTTTTTCTATTAAAGAGTAATTACGTTTCCTTTTTTGGAAATGTAGACAGTGACTTGCAACCGGGCCTCAATGGCGGTGTACAGAAGCATTAAAAAAAAACAATAAATACAAGGCGCAGGGAGGTGAAATTCACTGCATGTGATGTGTAACGTGCGCAGAGTAAAACGAGGGTTCATTTACGTACGTGCGATGTCTAATAACTAAAGAAGATATAAGCACACCTGACACTAGGCCGAGGCTTCAGGCTTTGGCATGCTCACGAGGCTGTACCCTCGAAATGAAAGGACCCAGAAGATTTTAAAAAAAAATAGGGTAACATTTGTACACATAGTGTTTTAAAATAACACTTTTTCTTACTACAAAACATCATATCTTCCAGTCTCTGAAAAACCCTTGCGAAGAAACAGTGCATGCAGATGTATAATGAGTATATAATATATGATCCTTGTATGAAATTTCTTGAATTTTACTGATGGAAATCCAAACAGTAAAGGAATATTTACAAACTGCCCTGCTCACCATTATAGTTCCAAGCCAGCAATTTTTCCATTACACATGATGTATTTTCAATAAAATGCTTAACCACTGACTTATGTCATTTGTACGGGATGGAACCGGTTTTTTTACATCAGCGTGCAAGCAACAACAACAAAATGCTGTTGCCTTTCCAATTGGCATGCAATACCACACGTCTCTGCTTCATGCGGGTTTGATTTAAAGTGCGGCAGAAGAAACAGAGAAATGGATTGGAAAAATTTGACGATTATTTTTTTTCCCATGGGAATACATTTTTCTGATGGTGAATTTTGCTTTTTAAAGTCTACATACACAAAGTGCAGTTCATCGCCTAATGGAATTCTCTATTTTGGCTTTATGGTTTATCAACAGCCTCGAGGAGTACTTGTGAAGGGGGTAGCGGATGAAGACAAACGATGAAGGAAAAAAGATTGCCAGGAGTTAAAAAGATTGTTGCAATATAATCACGAGGTTAACTATTCAGTTATATAATGCTTTAGGCTTGGAGAATGTCCTAGAGGTACGCCCACTCACCTCTAAGCCATCGAGCCCGAGTCGGAATCCCGACCCAGCTACAAACGACAATTCTGGTGCTTCACAGGCAGGGCTATGCATCAATGTGTGTGCCGGCCCTCGGATGTACGTAAAACTGGGCGTCCTGTCTGACGACATTAGTGGGTGGACATGAAAGATCGCACGGAGTCCTTCGCGAGGTGTAGGCGAGTTATCGCGGGCACCCTCAACAAATTCCAAATCCCTGCCCAAACTACAGCTGTGAAGGTAATAACAACGCTCTGTCATGGAGCATATGGTACATCAGAATCGGAATATAGTATAACTTTTCGGTTCAAGTCATAGTGTTTTGTACAGAAAATAATACTTTGAGCAGGTTTTGTTTTTTTTTAACTATGAAATTCCCTTGATCGTTTCACACCATTGCGTACTCCTATGTATGACGTAGTACAAATAATAGTGAGTGCACTATGATACCAAATAAAGGTGATGCAGTTGCACGTGTTATAATCTTAATGACTTTTGAGCCACCCTGAAGTCTCTGGATTACCTGTAGGTCATATTTGAATCATGTTGGAATCAGGTACACTTACCTTCCTTACCTACAATCCTTACCTTACCTATGATTACCTACAATCAGGTAATCAGACGAGTCTCAAGGTATGTCTGGCCCATGGAGCTTTCGAACGACACATGTTGGGGCTTCCTGCATGGCAGGGCACCACTCACTGAGTTATTGTATAGTTCAAACAAAACTGAACACATCAATTGCTTGTTTATCCAAATATGGTGGGATTTCATTGCCCCAATGTAAGCAAGTTGCCTTTTTGCCCTCTGTTTCCTCACTCTTCTATGAGCCTGTGTTTTGCATATGTACACTCTTTCTCTTCAATATCTCCATCGATCACAACTGAAAACCCTCTCCCTAAAGGCTTATCATCACAATCTAACGGAATACTTGAGCCCAATGCAGGAAATGATAAAATATATATTTTTCTATAAGCATACAAATACAGGAAGAATATTTACAGGTGCTGCCTGGCATCAAGTCCAAGTAACCCATCAAATCCAAGTAACCCATCGAATGAATGAGCACATTGGAAGTGAATACCATACTATAGTTCAGAAACGTCAGAATCGTAAAGACAACATTAAAAAAAAATGTTTTTTTTTTTTTTAACATCGCATATTCGTTTAAGACCATCAAGTTGCGGACTCTGCAGGTCCCACCTAAGTAGCATTTTACACTAAGCTCTCGACACACGGTTTCTTATCTGAAGTGCTCATCACTGTAATTGTCTCCTCGAGGTCGTTCTCGCTTGCATCCCGTTTGATCTGCCGGTCGTACAAGCGACCGAAGTTGCTCACAATAACGGGCACGGGCAAAGCGATCATGAGAACGCCAGAGACAGCGCACACACTGCCTACCAGACGCCCACCTATTGACCGAGGGGCCATGTCGCCATAACCCACAGTTGTCATAGTCACAACCGCCCACCAGAAGGACCCTGGGATGCTGGAGAACTCTTTGCTGCCCTCTAGAAAGAACACTGCACTCGAGAAGATCACGATGCCGATGCATAGGAAGAGTATGAGCACACCGATCTCACGAAGACTCGCATGCAATGTTTTGCCCAGGATCTGCAGGCCCGTTGAGTGGCGCGACAACTTGAAGATGCGGAAAACCCGAAGCAGGCGACTCACGCGGAACGCCGTGAGGGACATCTTCTGATCTTCCGCGTGCTCGCTCCGTACTTCGGAGGCACTGAGAGAGATGAAATATGGAATAATGGCCACCAAATCCACAATGTTCATGACACTCTTGAAGAAGTTTAGCTTATCTGGAGAGACCACGAAACGCGTGATAAGTTCGAAGCAGAACCAGATGATGCATGCCGTCTCGATGATGAAGAAAACTTCCACTTGGTTGTCAGCCTTGTGATCGCGTATGTTCGGAACCGTTTCGGCACAATACGCAGCGATTGAGATCAAGATCATTGCCAGTGAGAAGATGGTGATGCATTTTGCGAACATGGACGTATCCGGATACTCAAAGAGCTCCCAGACAATACGCTGTATCCTCTGTTTGGGCAATGGACGTAAAGGCCGGTCGTCCACACCCTCGGATTGCTTGAATGCGCAGATGGTATCCTGGCCCATCTCGTAGAAAGCAAGCTCTTTTATGAATATATTGTAGGGAACGTTGTCTGGCCGTTTGAGCATACCTCCTGATTGGTAGTAGTACAGCACGGCCTCGAAGCTGGAGCGGTGTCTGTCAAAGAAGATTTCATCACGGACGGGGTCATGGAAGAGTCGTCGATGCATGGGGTCTCCGAGAAGCGTGTTTGGAAAGCGTGCCAGGGTGCGCTCTGCGGTCTCGAAACGCAGTCCCGATACATTAATGGTGATCCGTTCATTCGGACCCGGGGCCAAGTTGGGGAGAAGCAACTGTTGCTGCGGCGTTCTGCAGTTGTTGATGGATTCCTTACGCTCCCGCACGCTCTCTGGTACGCCGTTAGCTAAGCCGTCCAGAGGGCGCTCCATACGGCGGACCGAGAATGCCTGCGGAACACAATGACAGCCACTGCCGGTCAGCGGAACGACGGATGAGGCACCTTGGTCTCCGGATTTTAAGACCCCACTGAAAGACCAGCTGGGCGGGAGGTTGCCACGGTGTAAAGAGAAATATGGTCGCTCACGTCCCTCTTGCGGCGGGTCTCTACGGTGCAACGCCGTCTTGGCAGGCGAAATCTCCTCCGGAATCTCCGACCCCGGATGAGGTTTATCGGTTCCAAAACTTTGGTTAAAGTTTCTTCCTTCCTGTCTCAACTTTCACTCTGGCGTGTGGTGGTGATCCTCATTTGGTGAGAGGTCACTCGATCATGGAGATGAATGCACGTACACTGATCGACGTGCTCCGTATGCTGCTCCTGCTGAGATAACTGAAGTGTGAGCTCTGTGGGGGCCACGCGTCCTTTGCCACTGCCTATCCGCATAAAGCACGACTGCCAAACTTTCCTATGCGACAACTTCAGTCATCCCACCCCTATCGTCTGAGCCCACCTTTGCAGATGGGCTACGTGGAGACAGGAGGGGAGATGTTTTTGGCTTAAATCAAGTACTGACTTGAATCGTATTCGTACAATTTCACAAAAGGGGACATGCTCATCCGTGAGTAGCTCGTGTTGAAGAAGCAGTGTCGCCACTTCGGCTGTGATGCCATACAACAACTTGTTTTGGGAAGCAAATAAACCTTGTGCTCAGCATTGCTTGCCCGTCAAGACCTTGATGGTCGTGAGAGAAGGATGGAAATTATTGGGATGAAGTGGGTTATATTTTTTAATCCCCTCGGAAACTTTATACGCGTGATAAGTCTGCAATAAAACGGGCTCCGTTTACTTTCTTCGCTGTGAATATTTTGACTCTACTTCTGTCCATCGTTAGTGATTATACTTTGATAGCATAAAAACCTAAAAACCATGAAAGAAAGTCCTACTCTGGAGGCCTGAGGAATGGGAGGAACCCCCTGGGTGGTTGCAACGGGGGCGTCCTCTCAAAATCCTTCATGACGTCATTGAGAAGGGCACCAACCTGAGTGACGTTGATTTAATTAGTAAACACTAGATCCAATCAGAACACTGGAAAAGTCTAATCATGCCACCACGTTAAGCGTGCGTCTTAAGAAGAAGAAGCACAAAAATGGTTGCAAATTATGGTTGCAAAAAAGTGATTACTGTATAGTATGTTTGAACTACTGTACAAAGCTTTACTTTTCCACGAACGGTGTCTTACATGAAACACCGTGACATAATTTTTCTCGTGGAGGATTTTCATCCAATTCTGATTGAATACATTGTTTTAAGATTAGCTGAGATAATTCTGGTTCTAATCGTGGTCCAGACATCCCAAAACTTCCATTCATGAGAAATGCCTCATCCAGCCTTTTGTAGGTAATGAAATGACATCAGTAGTAGAGACGTACATTAAATGGAAACTATAATTTGCAAAAACAATTACATGGTATTTTAAACAGCAATGAGCTTGTATCAACAGCGAAAAATGTTTTTCATTTTAAAAAGTAAAACAGATCCTGGCAAAACAATCACGTGGGAAGCAAGCTGGGTGGTTTGCCATGCCTAATCATCACTGAGGGAAGATTTAAACCTGCAATCATCAGATGACAATTATTCAGCCTGGCCGACCGGTACGCACACTCACCCCTGAGCTGTGTAGCCTGGGTTCGAATCCAGACCCATCCAGACCCAATAAACTGCAACCCCGATGTTTCACAAGCAGGGTGATTCATCAATGTATGTGCTGTCCCTCGGATGGACGTTAAACAGGCATCCCGTCTGCCGGCATTAGTTGGGGGACGTCAAAGATCCCACGGTGTCTTTCGTGAAGAGTAGGCGAGCTCTCGCCGGAACCATGAAAAAATTCCACATTCCTGCCCTAACCTACAGGGGACACTGCATCAACAGCACAGCTGCATCCACAGACAATGATGCTATCCTGCAGCCTTGTGCTGCTTACGGAAGAAAAATAAGATTATTCAGCCAATTAAACCACAAAATAACTCGACAAACATACCGCATTACATACTGAATGATTCCTTCATCTCCAGGTTTAAAGAAATTAAATCTCAAATTATGTAAACAAGCAAGGACCTCCAACTGGGGATTGCACACTCAGGCAAAATCGAGAATACTGCATTCCTGTGGGCTTCATTAAGCATCGTCAAGCTCTCTGACTTGAATATCGTTGAGGTCATTTTGACTTGTTATACTTTTCTCTTTTTTTTTGCAAGATGGAAACTCATGGAAGAATAATGTGATGAAAAACTTCTTCTCCACAATCACTTACTTCCCTCAAATGCATCATGAATGCATCAGTCCC
>CM068954.1:148876753-148891813 GCA_035128595.1 Eptatretus atami
AGAGAGAGAGAGAGAAGAGAGGAGCCAACAGGCAGAACGTTGAACTGTAACAGAGGAAACGGTGGGGGTTCGGGGGTGAGGGAAGAAGGAAGAAAGTTTATGGAGTGCCTGTGGGGCTCGGCGTCCGTCTCTTCTCTGACTGTGCAGAGACAGCGCTGACTTGCACTGTACCCTGGGGGCTGGAAGGCCCAGTTCGAGCACATTTGCTTGTTCAACGACATCTGGTCTCGATGAAGAGTATTAGCACTATTTCCTCATACTAATTGCCACAGTGGCAAAATTGTATGATAATTATCAATAACCCATTATAAAGAGATTTATTTTTTCAATGCATTATGAAATGACTGCGTCAGGAATCTGTTTTCTCATGAAATATTTGGCAGTGATCCAGAACACAGCAGTGTTGTGATGACTGCAAGAATATAAAGGTGAGCTATAGCATAAACAAAATAATCACAATTCTGGTACGATTAAGAGAGGGGGAGAGAGAGAGAGAGAGAGAGAGAGAGGAGAGAGAGAGAGGAGAGAGAGAGAGAGAGAGAGAGGAGGAGAGGAGAGGGAGAGAGAGAGAGAGAGAGAGAGAGAGAAGGAGAGAAAACTTAAAGACTGTATGTTTCCTCTAACAAAGGAAAAGTGTGGGGGCTTCAGGGGTAAAGGAAGGATGTGTTTGTTGCATTTTCAAATATTTCAAGTAGCCGACAGTTTGTACGTTGTTTGTCTCTGCAATGGCAAATGTGCACATGCTTTTCATGTTTATCGTAAAGAGTTGGTGATCCTTTGAGGTTTGGCACTGCGTGCGATTTCCATCAGGTGATGCATCTCTAAATCTCATAAAACCAGATGACGACATGCGAAAACAATACGTTCATAAATACTCTAACATACTTCACTCGTGCCTCATTTTCTTTGGAGTGTAATATAAAGGTCGAATCATTGAATTATCGGGTAAAACGAGAACAAGTTATAAGGTGTGGTTGCGTGCGCATCTTTCAGAAGAGAAGGCGAGTTGTTGCTGGGACCCTGACCAAATTGCAAATCGCTACCAATCATCTTCAGTCAAAACGGTCACTCCTGATCAGCCGATTCTTGAAGGACATGGGCCAAAAATGTCCAACCAAATGTCGAAAGAGGTATGCTACCAAAGAAGAAAGTAAAGTGGTGTTTTGGCAGGCATGCACTTTGAGAGGGAGAGAGATGAGATGTTCGAAGAAGGCTCTCTTGCTTTGGCAGAACTCATACCACCTTCTTCCTGTGACTCACTTGTTAAAGACAATCGGTTGATGTGCAGGTGAATTCAGAACTTGTCCAACAAATTAAATGCAAAAGATTGCACTCATAAAAAGGACAAGCAGAGTGAGACCGTATGAAGTTTGCATGGAGGTAGGAAGGCTGTATTTGGGTTTGAGGATTGTGGAGTAGCGGCTGAAACCCGAATCCTATTAGGTTCTCCTGCTCATCCATCTTTGCTCTTTGCTGATTCGGGTTCCTTCTGATGACTCCAATGCAGTGTTTGGTTTCCATTTCTGCATTGAACATAGTGAATTCAGGATAAACAAGACTTAAAATGAAGTGAGGCACATGGATAAATCATGGTGGGTGAGGAAATTGAGATGAGTGAGGCTGCACACACTGTAAGATGTTAGCATGAGTTGAAGTTTACTTAGACTTGATGATCAGTGTTGATTAGAGTTTTAACATTCTCTATCTCTATCATCTATCACTATCTCTCTCTCTCTCTCTCAGCCAACAATCTCCGATGGCCAATTATCCAAGTAACAGAGAAAGTACTTTTCATCCCCATGTCACTCACCGGGTCACTGGGAACCTCATGAAATCTGCTGCATTGCTTGATTACAGATGTAAATTCAGGGTTGGAATTTTGGAACTTGTTCAGGATGCAAGAAAGAACTCTCTATTCTGGATACTGGCTATAACATCTGCCAGCGAATGCTATCGATGGGTCTCCTGCTTAGCGTTAAACGAGGGAAAGAGGCAATGACAAGCCTGCGGCACCAGGTCGACGGTTTATAGTGGCTCGAGAATCTAATCAGACGAGACCATCCAAAGAAGGTGTGCTACTTCTGAGTATCCTGCATCGAGCCATATTCTGTTAACTTCTGTCATTAGAATAAGAAGATCAATGGATTTCTCCGCTACTGAATGGTAGACGGAGGTTATGTTTTCACCCCTGTTTGTTTGTCTTTCTGTGAGCATGAATATCTAAACGTTATGGACAGATTTGATGAAACTTGGTGGAACAGGTTAGGTGTCTGGCAAGGACGAAGTGATTCAATTTTGGTGAAGATCGAATACGGATACTGGAATATTTATATGCAAGTATTCTTCACCATGGGAGATGTGGCAAAAGACGAACATAGCACAATCTCAAAACGTCGCAGACAGATCGGACGAAACTTGGTGGGGAGTTGTGCAGGTGACACGAGCAAGCCGATAGATTTTGGGTATGGTTTGATGCAGATCCAGCCTATCCGTAGATACAAAACATAAAAGTTCAGACTGGTGAGAAGGATGCACTCTACCGAGTGCTGTCTCGTTACAATCACCAGATGAAGGGTGTTGCATTTGGGTCCGTTTATTTGCCTGCACACATAATGTGCCAACGCAGACTACAATTTTTACATGTTGTTTTTTTATTCAACCGAATACTTCATTACAATTAGAATGCGAGTATGTCTATAAAATAATACCAAAGTCCTGTGAGGCTCTGCGTTCTTTGATTGTCTTTCTCGTTTAATATGTGGTCTGACGTTCAATGAAGATGTTGTGTCGGTTTAAAAAAATCAACTTTGGATCAGTTTATATCTTATCGTATAGTTCATTGATTGATGAGTGAGTTTGAAATAAATTTGGGTTTGTAAGAGCATAGTTCATAATTGACACTCGTTATACGAAACATATTATTAACTTGCCACAGTAGCCCTACCCTTGGGGTTTTGTGGAATATTTACAGACGGAATGTTTGGAAGGTATGTAAAAATGTATAGTTACCCGTGACGTGGAGATTTGCGCCATGCAATGTTGAATCGTGACGTGGAATTTGAGGCAAATAACTGTTTTGAGCCATTTCTGATGTATCAATCAATCACTCCACATCTACGAATTGTGTCGTCACACCCACCTCTTACGTCAGGGTGCTGCAACTGCTGTTGCTGCAGTTCTGTGAGTGAGAGTATATTTTTTACATGTGGTATTTTAATGCTGAGGTTTATTAAACATTTCACATCGTACATAGATTATGGAGAATTCTTAACCACATTATTTTGTGCACAGCTGTGGTCTGTCGGGTGGTGTATGCACACCCGCCTTTAGATATAATCTTCGTCCTAGTGTTGTGTATGCTGGTGGCAATACATCAATGTGTGCAGATGGTCCTCCGGAATGATGTCAAGCTGAAGGAGCATCTTCTAATGCTGGTTGTTGATGGACATTGAAAATTCCACGGTGTCTTTCAGCAAAGGAGACGAGTTATCACTGGGCGACCTGAACAAATACAAATTTCTGTCCAAATCAACCAACAGTCGACGTCAGTTCCTGGTCGGACAATTGAAGCACTTGTGCCAAAAATGTTCCCAACTGTCCCCAAAGGTGGAATAATTGCTCAACTAGTAGTAGTAGTAGTAATAGTAGTAGTAGTAGTAGTAGTATAGTAGTAGTAGTAGTAGTAGTGTGACTTTGAGATATGCATACTTGCGTTAAGCTGACTAGGCTGGGTTTGAATCCAGACCCAGCTATAAATGCCAACCACTAAAAAAAGAAGAAGTTATTTTTCTTCATAAGTGGTCTGATTCATGAATGTTTGTGCCATCCCTCATATGGACATTAAACTGGGCATCCGTCTGCTGACAGGTTGGATTCGTGATCTTAAATATCTTGAGATGTAAAATATCTCACGGGGTCTTCGCAAGAGTAGGGGAGCTATCACCGGCACCATGAACAAATTCACAAATTCCTACCCTAACTACTGCTAGAAGGCAATGGCAACCATCCAGTATACCTTGCCAATTAAACTGTTTCGGCAGCATTGGAGCTCTGGAACGATGGATGGTAAATCAGAATCAGGGTAGTAACGGTGGTGTACATCACAAACTTAACGCTCAGCTAAATTACAGCATGATTTCATCATTTTTGAGAAAGGTGTCGGCAATGGCAGATTATTGGAGCATAAAGTCATGGGACCTTTCCTACGATGTACAATGGCTTGCTTGCCTGCATTGGGTATGGAAGACCAGAATTGCAGTTCCACTGATGAACGTGAGATATTTATGGTGTAGTAACTCGAGAGTTCTTAGACACCTTACCCCCTGCACAGTCTTGGGGGGAAAAAAGGACATGAGCAGGGTCTGCAAGCAGCAAAGTTGATTGGGCGAGATGATGTAAAATCGCATAATATTTCATCCAAGTACTGCTAACGAAGGGTTTTGAAAGTGTTAAAAAGTGGATTTGTGTTCTGCAGTGTTAAAGTGTATAAATTCAATTGAAATAAAATAAAGATTTTAAAAGTCATAGAAAAATGTTTTGGGAATTTACCGCCAATGATGCAGAATCTTACACCACTTTATTAACACATGAATGAGTTCCTTGTGCCTATTGCTTGTGTCCTTTATGACGTCACTAAAAACAGTAAGTTTTCTGTTTTGGAATGATTTTCAATTTTGTTTTACTGCCAGACAGGCAACAGACTAAAATATTATTCACTCCTATCTGTGTTGCACGATCGAGACAAATCCAGAGCCAAAGACTGCTAAACTACATTTTCCGTTCATTTTCTGATTCATGTTCCGATTCGTGTTCAAAATTAAACAATCAATTCAAATGAAGTTGTTCCTCAGTGAAAAACTGATGTGTATGACAGAGACAGGCAGATAAAGTGAACCAATTGCTTAACGCAACTTTTAACTTTGTGCGTGCAGGGTAACAATCTAAACCATTAGCTGAAATAAGGGTTCCACTTTAAACACAAGATTGGTTTTATTGTGTGCTTCATCTACAACAACACACACAACAACACACACACAACACACACACACACACACACCCGAAGGCTCCACAAGGTAAGCCATTGCTGTTAAAACTCCACCGAGTTCTCTACAGCTACAAAACATTCACAAGTAGTACATACATGAGAATCCCAATGCAACCACCTCCGCAACCGCCTGCCAATTTTCATCACTAATTGGACGATTCATCAGCAACAGCATAGACAGAAACGTGCTCATGTATGTACTACTTGTGAATGTTTTGTAGCTGTAGAGGAACTCGGGTAGAGTTTGAAACAGTAATGGTTTACCTTGTGTGGCTTTTCATGGTTGCTTTATGCAGCTTTCTTGGCAAGAGAGTATGGGAGGAGTTAATTATTTTATAATCCTAGCTACGTGGGTAATGATTAGATGAGAGCTGATTGGTTATTCCGACTAATTACTGGTGAGAGATATTGAGTTTTGTTGCACATACATATTTTTTTTATAATAAGACACACCACCTCTCTCACCTGTGAATGGAGGGAATAGCCAATCAGCTCTCAGCTCATCAACTAAACCAGGTGGTTAGGATTATAAAAATTAACACCTCCCACACTCCTCGAGCCAAAGCTGCCGCATAAAGCAACCAAAGAAGGCCTACACAAGGAAAGCCACTTTGCCGTTTCAACCCTCCCAGAGTTCTCCACAGCTATAAAGACGTTCACACATCATACACCACATGAAAATCCAATGCTACATACCCCTCAGCTGCCGGACCGGTTTCATCGCTTATTGGTAAATCTTCAGCGACAGCGAAGAAGCAATGCATACCAATGAGGCTCCAAAGCATGTACCGATGTGAAAATGTCAAAAGCAGTCAATACTTAATAATAAAGATTAAATAATAAAGAGCAGTCAATACTTAAAATTATGCTGGGAGGAACTCTGGGAAGGGTTTGAAACAGCAAAGCACTTTCCTTGCGTAGGCCTTCTTGGGTTGCTTTAAGCAGCAGCTTCGGCGAGAAGAGTGTGAGAGTGTTAATTATTTTTTAACATATATATATATAACATGTATCTCTTATATATATTTTATCTTTTTTCTTTTTTAAGAAGAAAGGCTTCCAATCAAAAGTAAACTAGATAGACTCTGCTAATTAAGCAAGTCGGCAAGAGCAGACCCCTTTCAGGCAACGTTTAACCAGCTTCACAGCCAGCTTCCAGGCAGGTCAATGAGCCCGAGGAAGCCGGCTGTTCGTCGCCACGACACGTGGTGACACGTCGCCTGGAGACCGAGTCTGCTCTTGCTTATTGCTAAATTAGCAAGTCTATCTAGTTTTACTTTTGTTTTGGAACGCTTATTTTTCTTCTAAAAAATGTGTAATCCAACCGCCCAATCTTATACAATATATATATATATATTACCCACACACACACACACACAATACATATTTGTGGTTCGCGTATTTGTGGGTTCCGCGTATTCGCGGGTTGATAATTGCAACATGCCTTACATTCATGGAATTGCCTCTGGTATCCATGGTTTCGCGGCGATTTTTCTTTTCACGAGCCGCGAGTAACACAGTTCTAAACATATCTTCCACGAGCATGCACAAGAAGCTGGATATCCGTACAGTACATACTGTACGTACGCAAAAAACAATATTCCACGAGCCGTGAACTGACCTGCTTCTGAACGTGTATTTGTATGCTTCGCAGGATAACATAGTTTCACGGATGTCTCACCATGTGCCTTTAAACATACAGTTACTGTACGTACTGTGTTGTAGCTTCGTGGATAAACATAGTTTACAGGATGTCTCATCAGTGTACAGTCATTCCCGTGACGCCATCCTCCTGAGGTACTTACAGAGTGAAAACACGAACAGCATCTATTGATGTATCCAGTAATTCCAAGTACCACATCCGGACATTACACAAGGAAACAGTCAGCGCATTTAGTGTAAATCACCATCTTGCTACAAACAGCACCATCTGAGCTGTTCCAATTTTTAAATGCTCAGTGTCCACATATATATATATATATTATATATAATATATATATATATAGTTGTTCTTCTTTCGGGGCTGCCCCGTTAGGGGTCGCCACCGTGGATCATCCTTATGATCCGCATACTGATTTGCACAGGTTTTACGGCGGATGCCCTACTGACGCAACCCTGGTCGCCTTTAGACACAGGGATAAGGATTGGGTTTTGCCATGATCCGGGCTGCCCCACACCTCTCAGGGCGGCCCAGCGCAAAGCTCCGTCCTCAAGCAATCCTCAACCCAAGCCTCCGGCCTCCGAGTAGCCGGATTACAGGCAACACGCCACTACGCCCGTATAATATATACACATATATTATATAAACTACAATACATATACGACATAATAACAAATACATATATATTATATACACATATATACATAACCTATATAAAACACGTGTGTTTGTGCATTTGTTTGTTTGATGTGCCCCCTTCAAAAGGATGATGTAAGAAGGCCAATCTTTAACATGACTGCGTGTTCACAAGACGGTCTATTTTTTTACAGGATAAAAACACTCAAAAACTTTTTATTAAAGAGTAATTACGTTTCCTTTTTTGGAATGTAGACAGTGACTTGCAACCGGGCCTCAATGGCGGTGTACAGAAGCATAATAAAAAAACAATAAATACAGGCGCAGGGAGGTGAAATTCACTGCATGTGATGTGTAACGTGCGCAGAGTAAAACGAGGGTTAATTTACGTACGTGCGATGTCTAATAACTAAAAGATATACGCCACCTGACACTAGGCCGAGGCTTCAGGATTTGCATACTCACGAGGCTGTACCCCGAAATGAAAGGACCAGAAGATTTTAAAAAAAAAATAGGGTAAACATTTGTACACATAGTGTTTTAAAATAACACTTTTTTTACTACAAACATCATATCTTCCAGTCTCTGAAAAAACCCTGCGAAGAAACAGTGCATCAGATGTATAATGAGTATATAATATATGATCCTTGCATGAAATTTCTTGAATTTTACTGATGGAAATCCAAAGTAAAGGATATTTACAAACTGCCCTGCTCACATTATAGTTCAAGCCAGCAAGTTTTTCATTACACATGATGCATTTACTAAAAATGCTTAAACCACTGACTTATGTCATTGTACGGATGGAACCGGTTTTTTACATCAGCGTGCAAGCAACAACAACAAAATGCTGTTGCTTTCCAATTGGCATGCAATACCACACGTCTCTGCTTCATGCGGGTTTGATTTAAAGTGCGGAAAAAACAGAGAAATGGATTGGAAAATTTGACGATTATTTTTGTTCCACGGGAATACATTTTTCTGATGGTGAATTTTGCTTTTTTAAAGTCTACATACACAAAGTGCAGTTCATCGCCTAATGGAATTCTCTATTTTGGCTTTATGGGTTTATCAACAGCCTCGAGGGTACTTGTGAAGGGGGGTGCGATGAAGACAAACGATGAAGGAGAAAGATTGCAAGGAGTTAAAAAGATTGTTGCAATATAATCACGAGGTTAACTATTCAGTTATATAATGCTTTAGGCTTGCGAGATGTCCTAGAGGTACGCCCACTCACCTCTAAGCCATCGAGCACGAGTCGGATCCCGACCAGCTACAAACGACAAATTCTGGTGCTTCACAAGGCAGGGCTATGCATCAATGTGTGTGCCGGCCCTCGGATGTACGTAAAAACTGGGCGTCCTGTCTGAACGAACATTAGTGGGTGGACATGAAAGATTGCACGGAGTCTTCGCGAGGTGTAGGCGAGTTTATCGCGGCACACCTCAACAAATTCCAAATCCTGCCAAACTACTGCTGTGAAGTAATAACAACGCTCTGTCATGGAGCCATATGTACATCAGAATCGGAATATAGTATAACTTTCGTTCAAGTCATAGTGTTTTGTACAGAAAATAATACTTTAGGCAAGGTTTTGTTTTTTTTTTAACTATAATTCCTTGATCGTTTACACCATTGCGTACTCCTATGTATGAGTAGTACAAATAATAGTGAGTGCACTATGATACCAAATAAAGGTGATGCAGTTGCAACGTGTTATAATTTTGACTTTTGAGCCACCCTGAAGTTCTGGATTACCTGTAGGTCATATTTGAATCATGTTGGAATCAGGTACACTTACCTTCCTTACCTACAATCCTTACCTTACCATGATTACCTACAATCAGGTAATCAGACGAGTCTCAAGTATGTCTGGCCATGGAGCTTTCGAACGACACATGTTGGGCTTCCTGCATGGCAGGGCACCACTCATGAGTTATTGTATAGTTCAAACAAAACTGAACACATCAATTGCTTGTTTATCCAATATGGTGGGATTTCATTGCCCAATGTAAGCATGTTGCCTTTTTGCCCTCTGTTTCCTCACTCTTCTATGAGCCTGTGTTTTTGCATATGTACACTCTTTCTCTTCAATATCTCCATCGATCACAACTGAAAACCCTCTCCTAAAGGTTTCATCACATCTAACGGAATACTTGGCCAATGCAGGAAATGATAAAATATATTTTTTCTATAAGCATACAAAAATACAGGAAGAATATTTACAGGTGCTGCCCTGGCATCAAGTCCAAGTAACCATCAAATCCAAGTAACCCATCGATGAATGAGCACTTGGAATGAATACCATACTATATAGTTCAGAACGTCAGAATCGTAAAGAACAACAGTAAAAAAAAAAGTTTTTTTTTTTTTAAACATCGCATATTCGTTTAAGACCATCAATTGCGGATCTGCAGTCCCACTAAGTAGCATTTACACTAAGCTCTTCGACACACGGTTTCTTATCTGAAGTGCTCATCACTGTAATTGTCTCTCGAGGTCGTTCTGCTGCATCCCGTTTGATCTGCCGGTCGTACAAGCGCCGAAGTTGCTCACATAACGGGCACGGCAAAGCGATCATGAGAACGCCAAGAGACGGCACCACTGCCTACAGACGCCACCTATCGACCGAGGGGCATGTGCGCCATAACCCACAGTTGTCATAGTCACAACTGCCCAGAAGGACCCTGGGATGCTGAGAACTCTTTGCTGCCTCTAGAAAGAACACTGCACTCGAGAAGTCACGATGCAGATGCATAGAAGAGTATGAGCACACCGATCTCACGAAGACTCGCATGCAATGTTTGCCCAGGATCTGCAGGCCGTTGAGTGCGCGGACAACTTGAAGATGCGAAACCCGAAGCAGCGCTCACGCGGAACGCCGTGAGGACATCTTCTGATCTTCCGCGTGCTCGCTCCGTACTTCGGAGGCATGAGAGAGATGAAATATGGAATAATGGCCACCAAAATCCACAATGTTCATGACATCTTGAAAAGTTTAGCTTATCTGGAGAGACCACGAAACGCGTGATAAGTTCGAAGCAGAACCAGATGATGCATCGCGTCTCGATGATGAAGAAAACTTCACTTGTTGTCGCCTTGTATCGCGTATGTTTCGGAACCGTTCGGCACAATACGCCAGCGATTGAGATCAGATCATTGCCAGTGAGAAGATTGGTGATGCATTTTGCGAACATGGACGTATCCGGATACTCAAAGAGCTCCCAGCAATACGCTGTATCTCTGTTTGGCAAATGGACGTAAAGGCCGGTCGTCCACACCCTCGATTGCTTGAATGCGCAGATGGTATCCTGGCCATCTCGTAGAAGCAAGCTCTTTTATGAATATATTGTAGGAACGTTGTCTGGCCGTTTGAGCATACCTCCTGATTGGTAGTAGTACAGCACGGCTCGAAGCTGAGCGGTGTCTGTCAAAGAAGATTTCATCACGGACGGGGTCATGGAAGAGTCGTCGATGCATGGGGTCTCCGAGAAGCGTGTTTGAAAGCGTGCCAGGGTGGCGCTCTGCGGGTCTCGAAAACGCCAGTCCGATACATTAATGTGATCCGTTCATTCGGACCCGGGGCCAAGTTGGGGAGAAGCAATGTTGCTGCGGCGTTCTGCATTGTTGATGGATTCCTTACGCTCCCGCACGCTCTCTGGTACGCCGTTAGCTAAGCCTCCAGAGGGCTCCATACGGCGGACCGAGAATGCCTGCGGAACACAATGACAGCCACTGCCGGTCAGCGGAACGACGGATGAGGCACCTTGGTCTCCGATTTTAAGACCCCACTGAAAGACCAGCTGGCGGGAGTTGCCACGGTGTAAAGAGAAATATGGTCGCTCACGTCCCTCTTGCGGCGGGTCCTTACGCGTGCAACGCCGTCTTGGCAGGCGAAATCTCCTCCGGAATCTCCGACCCGGATGAGGTTTATCGGTTCCAAAACTTTGTAAAGTTTCTCCTTCTGTCTCAACTTTCACTCTGGCGTGTGGTGGTGATCTCATCTTGGTGAGAGGTCACTCGATCATGGAGATGAATGCACGTACACTGATCGACGTGCTCCGTATGCTGCTCCTGCTGAATAACTGAAGTGTGAGCTCTGTGGGGCCACGCGTCCTTTGCACTGCTATCCGCATAAAGCACGACTGCCAAACTTTCCTATGCGACAACTTCAGTCATCCCACCCCTATCGTCTGAGCCCAACTTTGCAGATGGGCTACGTGGAAGACAGGAGGGGAGATTTTTTGGCTTAAATCAAGTACTGACTTGAATCGTATTCGTACAATTTCACAAAAGGGGACATGCTCATACCGTGAGTAGCTTGTGTTGAAGAAGCAGTGTCGCCACTTCGGCTGTGATGCCATACAACACTTGTTTTGGGAAGCAAAATACTTGTGCTCAGCATTGCTTGCCCGTCAGACTTGATGTCGTGAGAGAAGGATGGAAATTATTGGATGAAGTGGGTTATATTTTTTAATCCCTCGGAAAATTTATACGTGTGATAAGTCTGCAATAAACGGGTTCCGTTTACTTTCTTCGCTGTGAATATTTTGATCTTTATTCTGTCCATGTTAGTGATTATACTTTGATAGCATAAAAACCTAAAAACCATGAAAGAAGTCCTATCTCTGGAGCTGAGGAATGGGAGAACCCCCTGGGTGTTGCAACGGGGGCGTCTCTCAAAATCCTTCATGACGTCATTGAGAAGGGCACCAACATGAGTGACGTTGATTTAATTAGTAAACATAGATCCAATCAGACACTGGAAAAGTCTAATCATGTCACCGAGTTAAGTGTGTGTCTTAAGAAAGAAGAAGCACACAAAAATGGTTGCAAATTATGGTTGCAAAAAAGTGATTACTGTATAGTGTGTTTGAAACTACTGTACAAAGTTTACTTTCACGAATGGTGTCTTACATGAAACACGTGACAATAATTTTTCTCAGTGGAGGATTTTCTCCAATTCTGATTGAATCATTGTTTAAGATTAGCCGAGATAATTTGGTTCTAATCGTGGTCCAGACATCCAAAACTTCATTCATGAGAAATGTCTCACCGCCTTTTGTAGGTAATGAATGACATCAGTAGTAGAGACGTACATTAAATGGAAACTATAATTTGCAAAACAATTACATGGTATTTTAAACAGCAATGAGCTTGTATTAACAGCGAAAAATGTTTTTCATTTTAAAAAGTAACAGATCCTGGCAAACAATCACGTGGGAAGCAAGCTGGGTGGTTTGCCATGCCTAATCATCACTGAGGAAGATTAAACCTGCAATATCAGATGACAATTATTCAGCCTGGCCGACCGGTACGCACACTCACCCTGAGCTGTGTAGCCTGGGTTCGAATCCAGACCCATCCAGACCCAATAAACTGCAACCCCGATGTTTCACAAGCATCAATGTATGTGCTGTCCTCGGATGGACGTTAAACAGGCATCCCGTCTGCGGCATTAGTTGAGGGACGTCAAAGATCACGCGTGTCTTCGTGAAGAGTAGGCGAGTCTCGCCGGAACCATGAAAAAATTCTCACATTCCTGCCCTAACCTACAGGGGACCACTGCATCAATACACAGCTGCGTCCACAGCCAATGATGCTAATCCTGCAGCCTTGTGTGCTTACGGAGGGAAAATAAGATTATTCAGCCAATTAACACAAAATAACTCGACAACAACATACCGCATTACATACTGAATGATTCCTTCATCTCCAGGTTTAAAGAAATTAAATCTCAAATTATGTAAACAGCAAGGCCTCCAACTGGGATTGCACACTCAGGCAAATCGAGAATACCTGCATTCCTGTGGGCTTCATTAAGCATCGTCAAGCTCTCTGACTTGAATATCGTTGAGGTCATTTTGACTTGTTATACTTTTCTCTTTTTTTTTGCAAGATGGAAACTCATGGAAGAGTAATGTGATTGAAAAACTTCTTCCACAATCACTTACTTCCCTCAAATGATCATGAATGCATCAGTCCCAACTCATGCCTACCACCATCACAACCCTCATCTACAAAATATGAAATCTGCACAAGTGCTTTGTGTCTAGCAATATTACATACAGCAAATCCAACCAGTCGCTTTTGCCGATAGGGGGTTTAAGGAGGGGGCTGAGAGAGGAGGAAGGGGATGGAGAGAGAGGAGCTCAGACGGGGAAGAGCGAGGGAAGGGGGGAAGACGAGGGAAAGGGGGGGGGAGGTGGGAGAGCTATGCCTCACCAAATGTTGGGAGGGATGCGAGGATGGGAAGAGAGAGGGGGGAGAGAGAGAGAGAGGAAGGAGAAAGAGAGGAAAGAGAAGAGAGAGGGAAAGAGAAAGAGAGGGAAGAGAAAGAGAGAGAGAGAATGAAAAAAAAATAAAAAAGAAGAGAGAAAGAAAAGGGGTGGATGTGGGTTAGTAAAGAAATGATATGTTGTGTTAATGACCGAAACACACAAAAACAACTGTCAGAAACAGCTGTACAAAACAACAACAAAAAGCGTTTATAATAGTAATCCGCTGGCACATCTGCAAAAACTTTGACGTCCGCAGTTCCAGAAAGTTGTGGGAAATGAACCAAGTAATCACTAAAACATGGAAGTACATCTACTGTCAGACGTTTTAGAACACTCCATTTTCCGTTTTTACTGAGGTTTAAGAGTTTGATGTTTCAATGTCTCGGAAATTAAAGCATGAACAAATAAACAATTGCAGATAAAAAAGAATATGGAATCGTTTTGTTGAACAAAATTTAATCTTAAAATTTTGACTCATCAAAGTAGCCCTTTTCAGATATAACAACGAACATACTCGTGGCATTCGTTCTACAATGGAACATATATTGTTCGGAAAGTTCTTCACCAACTTGTTGCAGAAGTTCTCACAAATGTATTGCACTTGTAGGTTGCTTTGCTTTCACCTTTTGTCCAGTTCATCCCAAAGCACGATGGGTTTAAGTCTGGAGACGTGCTGGCCATTCATGATTTGAAGCCTCTCGTCTTGTTCTTTCTTCTGAGGTATTCTGACATAGCCTGGAGGTATGTTTGGGTCGTTATCTTGCTGTAGGATGAACCTGACAAATAGGCGTAGACCAGAGGTATTGCATGTGCTGCAAAAATGCTGTGGTAGCCCTTTTGGTTCAGGGTGCCAGTCACTCTGTGCAAGTCGCCGACTCTGGATCCAGCAAGAGCCCAGATCATCACGCTTCCTCCCCATGTGTGACATTGGTGTCACACACTGAGGAACCTCCTTTCGCCTACTCGACGGGTACAAAAACCCTGCGTGATGAACCGAAGATTCAAATTTTGATTCATCGGTCCATAAGACCTTTTCCTGTTTTCCAGTAGTCCACTGGCGGTGCTTCATGCCCAGGCAAGCCTCTTTTTCTTATTTTGCCATCTAGCAATGGGATTTCTTACTGCACTCGAACTGTCAAACCTGCAGCTCGAGGGCATTCTCTTCAAGTTGAAACTGAGACTTCCTTTTCGACCAGTGTTGAGCTTGTGCTTGAAGCTGCTGTCCGTGAGCGCCTATCACGCAAGCTGTTGACTTCAGAAACTTGTCTTCTGTTGTGTTGTGGCTTGGGGTTGCAGGTCTGCCAGACCTCTTCCTATCAGAGTTTCCTCCAGTTTCCAAGTGGCTTTTGATGGTGTAGGAAACTGTACTCATTGACACCTTGGCTTCTTTGCAATTTCTCCAAAGGAAAGACCTACACTTTTAAGGGTTGTAATGGTCTGTC
>CM068954.1:148891838-148906514 GCA_035128595.1 Eptatretus atami
TTGTGCGTGCGCATCTTTCAGAAAGAGAAGCGAGTTGTTGCTGGGACCCTGACCAAATTGCAAATCGCTACCAAATCATCTTCAGTCAAAACGGTCACTCCTGATCAGCCGATTCTTGAAGGACATGGGCCAAAAATGTCCCACGCCAACAAATTCGAAGGTATGCTACCACAAGAAGAAAGTAAAGTGGTGTTTTGGCAGGCATGCACTTTGAGAGGGAGAGAGATGAGATGTTCGAAGAAAGCTCTCTTGCTTTGGCAGAACTCATACCCACCTCTTTCCTGTGACTCACTTGTTAAAGACAATCGGTTGATGTGCAGGTGAATTCAGACTTGTCACCAACAAATTAAATGCAAAAGATTGCACTCATAAAAAGGACAGCAGAGTGAGACCGTATGAAGTTTTGCATGGAGGTAGGAAGGCTGTATTTGGGTTTGAGGATTGTGGAGTAGCGGCTGAAACCCGAATTCCTATCTAGGTTCCTCCTGATAACTCCATCTTTGCTCTTTGCTGATTCGGGTTCCTTCTGATGACTCCAATGCAGTGTTTGGTCTTCCATTTCATGCATTGAACATAGTGAATTCAGGATAACAGACTTAAAATGAAGTGAGGTACATGGATAAATCAGTGGTGGGTGAGGAAATTGAGATGAGTGAGGCTGCAACACACTGGTAAGATGTAGCATGAGTTGAAGTTTACTTAGACTTGATGATCAGTTGATTAGAGTTTTAACATATCTCTATCTCTATCTCTATCACTATCTCTCTCTCTCTCTCTCAGCCAACAATCTCCGATGGCCAATTATCCAAGTAACAGAGCAAAGTACTTTTCATCCCATTCACTCACCGGGTCACTGGGAACCTCATGAAATCTGCTGCATTGCTTGACTTACAGATGTAATTCAGGGTTGGAATTTGGGAACTTGTTCAGGATGCAAGAAAGAACTCTCCTATTCTGGATACTGGCACTATAACATCTGCCAGCGAATGCTATCGGATGGGTCTCCTGCTTAGCGTTAAACGAGGGAAAGAGGCAATGACAAGCCTGCGAAGCACCAGGTCGACGGTTTATAGTGGGCTCGAGAATCTAACTCAGACGAGACACTCCAAAGAAGGTGTGCTACTTCTGACTATCCTGCATCGAGCCATAGTTCTGTTAACTTCTGTCATTTAAATAAGAAGATCAATGGATTTACCTCCGCTACTGAAGGTAGACGGAGGTTATTTTTCACCCCTGTTTGTTTGTCTTTCTGTGAGCATGAATACTCAAAACGTTATGGACAGATTTGGATGAAACTTGTGGACAGGTTAGGGTTGGCAAGACGAAGTGATTCAATTTGGTGAAGATCCGAAACGGAACTGGAATATTGAATATGCAAGTGATTCTTCACCATTGGGAGATGTGGCAAAACGAACATAGCACAATATCTCAAAACGTCGCAGACAGGATTCGGACGAAACTTGGTGGGGAGTTGTGCAGGTGACACGAGCAAGCCGATAGATTTGGGTTATGGTTGATGCAGATCCAGCCTATCCGTAGATACAAAACATAAATAGTTCAGACTGTGAGAAGGATGCACTCTACCGAGTGCTGTCTCGTTCAATCACCAGATGAGAGGTGTTGCATTTGGGTCGTTTATTTGCCTGCACACATAATGTGCCAACGCAGACTACAATTTTTACATGGTTGTTTTTATTCAACCGAATACTTCATATACAATTAGAATGCGAGTATGTCTATAAAATACATACCAAGTCCTGGTGAGGCTCTGCGTTCTTTGATTGCTCTTTCTCGTTTAATAATGTGGTCTGACGTTCAATGAAGATGTGTGTCGGTTTTAAAAAAATCAACTTTGGATCAGTTATATATCATTCTGTATAGTTCATTGATTGATGAGTGAGTTTGAAATAATTGGGTTATGTAAGAGGCATAGTTCATAAATGACCCTCGTTATACGAAACATATTATTAACTTGCCACAGTACGCCCTACCCTTGGGATTTTGTGGAATATCTTACAGACGGAATGTTTGGAAGGTATGTAAAAATGTATAGTTACCCGTGACGTGGAGATTTGCGCCATGCATGTTGAATCGTGACGTGAAATTTGAGCCAAAAAACTGTTTTGAGCCATTTCTGATGTATCAATCAATCATCCACATCTACGAATTGTGTCGTCACACCCACCTCTTACGTCAGGGCCTGCAACTGCTGTTGCTCAGTTCTGTGAGTGAGAGTATTATTTTTTACATGTGGTATTTTAATGCTGAGGATTTATAAACATTCACATCGTACATAGATTATGGCAGATTCTTAACCACATTACTTTGTGCACAGCTGTGGTCTGTCGGGTTGGTGTATCACACCGCCTTGAAGATAAAATCTCGTCCTAGTGTTGTGTATGCTGGTGGCAATACATCAATGTGTGCCAGAGGTCCTCCGGAATGATGTCAAGCTGAAGGAGCATCTTCTAATGCTGGTTGTTGATGGACATTGAAAATTCCACGGTGTCTTTCAGCAAAGGAGACGATTATCACTGGGCGACCTGAACAAATTACAATTTCTGTCCAAACAACCAACAGTCGAACGTCAGTCCTGGTCGGCAATTCTTGAAGCACTTGTGCCAAAAATGTTCCCAACTGTCCCCACAAGTGGGAATAATTGCTCACTAGTAGTAGTAGTAGTAATAGTATAGTAGTAGTAGTAATTAGTAGTAGTAGTAGTAGTAGTGTGACTTGAGATATTGCATACTTGCGTCTAAGCTGACTAGGCTGGGTTTGAATCCAGACCCAGCTATAAATGCCAACCACTAAAAAAAAGAAAAGTTATGTTTCTTCATAATGTGGTCTGATTCATGAATGTTTGTGCCATCCCTCATATGGACATTAACTGGCATCCTGTCTGCTGACAGGTTGGATTCGTGATTCTTAAATATCTTGAGATGTAAAATATCTCACGGGGTCCTTCGCGAAGATAGGGGAGCTATCCACCGGCACCATGAACAAATTCACAAATTCCTACCCTAACTACTGCTAAAGGCAATGGCAAACCATCCAGTATAACCATTGCCAATAAACTGTTTCGGCACATTGGAGCTCTGGAACAGTGGATGGTAAATCAGAATCAGGGTAGTAACGGTGGTGTACATCCACAAACTTAACGCTCAGCTAAATTACAGCAGATTTCATCATTTTTGAGAAAGGTGTCGGCAATGGCAGATTATTGGAGCATAAAGTCATGGGACCTTTCCTACGATGTACAATGCTTGCTTGCCTGCATTGGGTATGGAAGAACCAGAATTGCAGTTCCACTGATGAACGTGAGATATTTATGGTGTAGTAACTCGAGATTCTTAGAACACCTTACCCCCCGCACAGTCTTGGGGGGAAAAAAGGACATGAGCAGGGTCTGCAAGCAGCAAAGTTGATTGGGCGAGATGATGTAAAATCGCATAATATTTCATCCAAGTACTGCTAAACGGAAGGGTTTGAAAGTGTTAAAAAGTGGATTTGTGTTCTGCAGTGTTAAAGTGTAAATTCAATTGAAATAAATAAAGATTTTAAAAGTCATAGAAAATGTTTTGGGAATTTACCGCCAATGATGCAGAATCTTACACCACTTTATTAACATGACATGAGTTCCTTGTGCTATGCTTGTGTCCTTTATGACGTCACTAAAACAGTAAAAATAAATGTTTCCTTTTTGGAATGATTTTCAATTTTGTTTTACTGCCAGACAGGCAGGACAGACTAAAATATTACTTCAATCTCCTATCTGTTGCACGATCGAGACAAATCCAGAGCCAAAGACTGCTAAACTACATTTTCCGTTCAATTTTCTGATTCATGTTCCGATTCGTGTCAAAATAAACAATCAATTCAAATGAAGTTGTTCCTCAGTGAAAAACTGATGTGTATGGACAGAGACAGGCAGATAAAGTGAACAATTGCTAACACACTTTTAACTTTGTGCGTGCAGGGTAACAGTCTAAACCATTAGCTGAAAAAGGGTCCACTTTTAAACACAAGATTGGTTTTATTGTGTGCTTCATCTACACACACACACACACACACACACACACACAACACACACCACACACACCACACACACGAAGCTCCACAAGGTAAGCCCATTGCGTGTTCAAAACTCCACCGAGTTCCTCTACAGCTACAAAACATTCACAAGTAGTACATACATGAGAATCCAATGCAACCACCTCCGCAACCGCCTCCAATTTTCATCACTAATTGGACGATTCATCAGCAACAGCATAGACAGAAACTGCTCATGTATGTACTACTTGTGAATGTTTTGTAGCTGTAGAGGAACTCGGGTAGAGTTTGAAACAGTTAATGGTTTACTTGTGTGGCTTTTCATGGTTGCTTTATGCAGCTTCTTTGGCAAAAGAGTATGGGAGGAGTTAATTTATTTATAATCTAGCTACGTGGGTAAATGATTAGATGAGAGCTGATTGGTTATTCCGACTAATTACTGGGTGAGAGATAATTGAGTTTTGTTGCACATACATATTTTTTTTAATAAAGCACACCACATCTCTCACCTGTGAATGGAGGGAATAGCCAATCAGCTCTCAGCTCATCAACTAAACCAGGTGGTTAGGATTATATACAAATTAACACCTCCCACACTCCTCGAGCCAAAGCTGCCGCATAAAGCAACCAAGAAGGCCTACACAAGGAAAGCCACTTTGCCGTTTCAAACCCTCCAGAGTTCTTCCACAGCTATAAGACTTCACACATCATACACACATGAGAATCCAAGCTACATACCCCCTCAACTGCCGGACCGTTTCATCGCTTATTGGTAAATCTTCAGCGAAGCGCAGAAGCAATGCATACCAATGAGGCTCCAAAGCATGTACCATGTGAAAATGTCAAAAGCAGTCAATACTTAATAATAAGAACTTAAATAATTAAAGAGCAGTCAATACTTAAAATTATGCTGTGGAGGAACTCTGGGAAGGGTTTGAAACAGCAAAGCCACTTTCCTTGCGTAGGCCTTCTTGGGTTGCTTTAAGCAGCAGCTCGGCGAGAAGAGGTGAGAGGTGTTAATTATTTTTTAAACATATATATATATACATGTATTCCTTATATATATTTTATCTTTTTTCTTTTTTAAGAAGAAAGCGCTTCCAATCAAAAGAAAACTAGATAGACTCTTGCTAATTAAGCATCGGCAAGAGCAGACCCCGTTCAGGCAACGTTTCACCAGCTTCACAGCCAGCTCCCCAGCCAGGTCAATAGAGCCCGAGGAAGCCGGCTGTTCGTCGCCACGACACGTGGTACATCGCCTGAGACCGAGTCTGCTCTTGCTATTGCTAAAATTAGCAAGTCTATCTAGTTTTACTTTTGGTTGGAACGCCTTATTTTTCTTCTTAAAAAAAGTGTAATCCAACGCCCCAATCTTATACAATATATATATATATAATACCACACACACACACACACAATACATATTTGGGTTCGCGTATTTGTGGTTCCGCGTATTCCGGGTTGATAATTTGCAACATGCCTTACATTCATGGAAATTGCCCTCGGTATCCATGGCTTTCCGGCGATTTTCTTTTCACGAGCCGCGAGTATAACACAGTTCAAACATATCTTCCACGAGCCATGCAAAGAAGCTGGATATCCTACAGTAATACTGTACGTACGCAAAAACAATATTCCACGAGCCGTGAACATGACCTGCTTCCTGAACGTGTATTTGAGCTTCGCAGGATAAACATAGTTTCACGGATGTCTCACCATGTGCACTTTAAACATACAGTACTGTACGTACTGTGTTGTAGCTTCGTGATAAACATAGTTTCACAGGATGTCTCATCAGTGGTAAACGTCATTCCCCGTGACGCCATCCTCCTGAGGTACTTACAGAGTGAAAACACGAACAGCATCTATTGATGTATCCAGTAATTACCAAGTCACCACATCCGGACATTACACAATGGAAACAGTCAGCGCATCTTAGTGTAAATCACCATCTTGCTACAAACAGCACCATCTGAGCTGTTCCAATTTTTAAATGCTCAGTGTCCAATATAATATATATATATATATATATATATATATATGTTGTTCTTCTTTCGGCTGCTCCCGTTAGGGGTCCCACCGTGATCATCCTTATGATCCGCATACTGATTTGCACAGGTTTTACGGCCGGATGCCCTCCTGACGCAACCCTGGTCGCCTCTTACGACACAGGATAAGGATTGGGTTTTGCCATGATTCCGGGCTGCCCACACCCTCTCATGGCGCGCCCAGCGCAGAGCTCCGTCCTCAAGCAATCCTCCAACCCAACCTCCGGCCTCCGAGTAGCCGGATTACAGGCACACGCCACTACGCCCGGTATATATATAACTACATATATATATATAACATACATATCAAGACAATATATACACATATACATATATATTATATACACATATTACATAACCATATTAAAACACGTGTGTTTGTGCATTTGTTTGTTTGATGTGCCCCCTTCAAAAGGATGATGTAAGAAGGCCAATCTTTTAACATGACTGCGTGTTCACAGACGGTCTATTTTTTACAGGATAAAAACACTCAAAAAACTTTTTATTAAAGATAATTACGTTCCTTTTTTTGGAATGTAGACAGTGACTTGCAACCGGGCCTCAATGGCGGTGTACAGAAGCATTAAAAAAAACAATAAATACAAGGCGCAGGGAGGTGAAATTCACTGCATGTGATGTGTAACGTGCGCAGAGTAAAACAGGGTTCATTTACGTACGTGCGATGTCTAATAACTAAGAAGATATAAGCACACCTGACACTAGGCCGAGGCTTCAGGATTTGGCATACTCACGAGCTGTACCTCAAATGAAGGACCAGAAGATTAAAAAAAAAATAGGGTAACATTTACACATAGTGTTTTAAAATAACACTTTTCTTTACTACAAACATCATATCTTCCAGTCTCTGAAAAACCCGCGAAGAAACAGTGCATGCAGATGTATAATGAGTATATAATATATGATCCTTGCATGAAATTTCTTGAATTTTACTGATGGAAATCCAAACAGAAAGAATATTTACAAACTGCCCCTGCTCACCATTATAGTTCAAGCCAGCAAGTTTTTCATTACACATGATGCATTTCAATAAAATGCTTAAACCACGACTTATGTCATGTAACGGATGGAAACCGGTTTTTTACATCAGCGTGCAAGCAACAACAACAAAATGCTGTTGCCTTCCAATTGCATGCAAACCACACGTCTCTGCTTCATGCGGGTTTGATTTAAAGTGCGGCAGAAAAACAGAGAAATGGATTGGAAAATTTGACGATTATTTTTTTCCACGGGAATACATTTTTCTGATGGTGAATTTTTGCTTTTTAAAGTCTACATACACAAAGTGCAGTTCTCGCTAATGAATTCTCTATTTGGCTTTATGGTTTATCAACAGCCTCGAGAGTACTTGTGAAGGGGCGGGATGAAGACAAACGATGAAGAAAAAGATTGCCAGGAGTTAAAAAGATTGTTGCAATAATAATCACGAGGTAACTATTCAGTTATATAATGCTTTAGGCTTGGAGAAGTTCCTAGAGGTACGCCCACTCACCTCTAAGCCATCGAGCCCGAGTCGAATCCCGACCAGCTACAAACGACAAATTCTGTGCTTCACAGGCAGGGCTATGCATCAATGTGTGTGCCGGCCCTCGATGTACGTAAAAACTGGGCGTCCTGTCTGAACGGACATTAGTGGTGGACATGAAAGATTGCACGGAGTCCTTCGCGAGGTGTAGGCGAGTTATCGCGGCACCCTCAACAAATTCCAAATCCCTGCCAAACTACTGCTGTGAAGGTATAACAACGCTCTGTCATGGAGCATATGTACATCAGAATCGGAATATAGTATAATTTTCGTTCAAGTCATAGTGTTTTGTACAGAAAATAATACTTTGAGCAAGGTTTTGTTTTTTTTTTAACTATGAAATTCCTTGATCGTTTCACACCATTGCGTACTCCTATGTATGACGTAGTACAAATATAGTGAGTGCACTATGATACCAAATAAAGGTGATGCAGTTGCACGTTATAACTTAAATGACTTTTGAGCCACCCTGAAGTCTCTGGATTACCTGTAGGTCATATTTGAATCATGTTGGAACAGGTACACTTACCTTCCTTACCTACAATCCTTACTTACTATGATTACCTACAATCAGGTAATCAGACGAGTCTCAAGTATGTCGGCCATGGAGCTTTCGAACGACACATGTTGGGCTTCCTGCATGGCAGGGCACCAACTCATGAGTTATGTATAGTTCAAACAAAACTGAACACATCAATTGCTTGTTTATCCAATATGGTGGATTTCATTCCCCAATGTAAGCATGTTTGCCTTTTTGCCCTCTGTTTCCTCATCTTCTATGAGCCTGTGTTTTGCATATGTACACTCTTTCTCTCAATATCTCATCGATCACAACTGAAAACCTCTCCCTAAAGGTTATCATCACAATCTAACGGAATACTTGGCCAATGCAGGAAATGATAAAAATATATTTTTCTATAAGCATACAAAAATACAGGAAGAATTATTTACAGGTGCTGCCCTGGCATCAAGTCCAAGTAACCCATCAAAATCCAAGAACCATCAATGAATAGCCATTGGAATGAATACCATACTAATAGTTCAGAAAAGTCAGAATCGTAAAGACAACAGTAAAAAAAAAATGTTTTTTTTTTTTAAACATCGCATATTCGTTAAGACCATCAAGTTGCGACTCTGCAGTCCCACTAAGTAGCATTTTACACTAAGCTCTCGACACACGGTTTCTTATCTGAAGTGCTCATCACTGTAATTGTCTCTCGAGGTCGTTCTCGCTTGCATCCGTTTGATCTGCCGGTCGTACAAGCGCGAAGTTGCTCACAATAACGGGCACGGCAAAGCGATCATGGAACGCCAGAGACAGCGACACCACTGCCTACAGACGCCCACTATCGACCGAGGCCATGTCGCCATAACCCACAGTTGTCATAGTCACAACTGCCCACCAGAAAGACCTGGGATGCTGAGAACTCTTTGCTGCCTCTAGAAAGAACACTGCACTCGAGAAGATCACGATGCCGAATGCATAGAAGAGTATGAGCACACGATCTCACGAAGACTCGCATGCAATGTTTGCCCAGGATCTGCAGCCCGTTGAGTGCGCGACAACTTGAAGATGCGAAACCGAAGCAGGCGACTCACGCGGAACGCCGTGAGGACATCTTCTGATCTTCCGCGTGCTCGCTCCGTACTTCGGAGGCACTGAGAGAGATGAAATATGGAATAATGGCCACCAAATCCACAATGTTCAATGACACTCTTGAAGAAGTTTAGCTTATCTGGAGAGACCACAAACGCGTGATAAGTTCGAAGCAGACCAGATGATGCATGCCGTCTCGATGATGAAGAAAACTTCTCACGTTGTCGGCCTTGATCGCGTATTTCGGAACCGTTCGGCACAATACGCCAGCGATTGAGATCAAGATCATTGCCAGTGAGAAGATTGGTGATGCATTTTGCGAACATGGACGTATCCGATACTCAAAGAGCTCCCAACAATACGCTGTATCCTCGTTTGGCAAATGGACGTAAAGGCCGGTCGTCCCACACCCTCGATTGCTTGAATGCGCAGATGGTATCCTGGCCCATCTCGTAGAAAGCAAGCTCTTTTATGAATATATTGTAGGAACGTTGTCTGGCCGTTTGAGCATACCTCCTGATTGGTAGTAGTACAGCACGGCTCGAACTGGACGGTGTCTGTCAAGAAGATTTCATCACGGACGGGGTCATGGAAGAGTCGTCGATCATGGGGTCTCCGAGAAGCGTGTTTGAAAGCTGCCAGGGTGCGCCTGCGGTCTCGAAAACGCCAGTCCGATACATAATTGGTGATCCGTTCATTCGGACCCGGGCCAAGTTGGGGAGAAGCCTGTTGCTGCGGCGTTCTGCAGTTGTTGATGGATTCCTTACGCTCCCGCAGCTCTCTGGTACGCCGTTAGCTAAGCGTCCAGAGGCGCTCCATACGGCGGACCGAGAATGCCTGCGGAACACAATGACAAGCCACTGCCGGTCAGCGGAACGACGGATGAGGCACCTTGGTCTCCGGATTTTAAGACCCCACTGAAAGACCAGCTGGGCGGAGGTTGCCACGGTGTAAAGAGAAATATGGTCGCTCACGTCCCTCTTGCGGCGGGTCTCTACGTTGCAACGCGTCTTGGCAGGCGAAATCTCCTCCGGAATCTCCGACCCCGGATGAGGTTTATCGGTTCCAAAACTTTGTTAAAGTTTCTTCCTCCTGTCTCAACTTTCACTCTGGCGTGTGGTGGTGATCTCATTTGGTGAGAGGTCACTCGATCATGGAGATGAATGCACGTACACTGATCGACGTGCTCCGTATGCTGCTCCTGCTGAGATAACTAAGTGTGAGCTCTGTGGGGCCACGCGTCCTGCCACTGCCTATCCGCATAAAGCACGACTGCCAAACTTTCCTATGCGACAACTTCAGTCATCCCACCCCTATCGTCTGAGCCCACCTTTGCAGATGGGCTACGTGGAGACAGAGGGGAGATTTTTTGGCTTAAATCAAGTACTGACTTGAATCGTATTCGTACAATTTCACAAAAGGGGACATGCTCATCCGTGAGTAGTCGTGTTGAAGAAGCAGTGTCGCCACTTCGGCTGTGATGCCATACAACACTTGTTTTGGGAAGCAATAAAACTTGTGCTCAGCATTGCTTGCCGTCAAGACTTTGATGTCGTGAGAGAAGGATGGAAATTATTGGATGAAGTGGGTTATATTTTTTAATCCCTCGGAATTTATACGTGATAAGTCTGCAATAAACGGGTCCGTTTACTTTCTTCGCTGTGAATATTTTTGACTCTTTACTTCTGTCCATTGTTATGATTATACTTTGATAGCATAAAAACCTAAAAACCATGAAAGAAGTCCTACTCTGGAGGCTGAGGAATGGGAGAACCCCCTGGGTGGTTGCAACGGGGGCGTCTCTCAAAATCCTTCATGACGTCATTTAGAAGGGCACCAACATGGTGACGTTGATTTAATTAGTAAAACATAGATCCAATCAGAACACTGGAAAAGTCTAATCATTCACACGTTAGTGTGTTCTTAAAAAGAAGAAGCACAAAAATGGTTGCAAATTATGGTTGCAAAAAAGATTACTGTATAGTGTGTTTGAACTACTGTACAAAGTTTACTTTCCACGAATGGTGTCTTACATGAAACACCGTGACATAATTTTTCTCGTGGAGATTTTCATCCAATTCTGATTGAATACATTGTTTAGAATTAGCCGAGATAATTTGGTTTCAATCGTGGTCCAGACATCCAAACTCCATCTTCATGAGAAATGTCTCACCCAGCCTTTTGTAGGTAATGAATGACATCAGTAGTAGAGACGTACATTAAATGGAAAACTATAATTTGCAAAAACAATTACATTGTATTTTAAACAGCAATGAGCTTGATTAACAGCGAAAAATGTTTTCATTTTAAAAAGAAAACAGATCCTGGCAAACAATCACGTGGGAAGCAAGCTGGGTGGTTTGCCATGCCTAATCATCACTGAGGAAGATTTAAACCTGCAATCATCAATGACAATATATTCGCCTGGCCGACCGGTACCCACACTCACCCTGAGCTGGTAGCCTGGGTTCGAATCCAGACCCATCCAGACCAATTAAACTGCAACCCCGATGTTTCACAAGCATTTCAATGTATGTGCTGTCCTCGGATGGACTTAAACAGCATCCGTCTTGCCGGCATTAGTTGAGGACGTCAAAGATCCCACGGTGTCTTTCGTGAAGAGTAGCGAGCTCTCGCCGGAAAACATGAAAAAATTCCACATTCCTGCCCTAACCTACAGGGGACACTGCATCAATACACAGCTCGTCCACAGCCAATGATGCTATCCTGCAGCTTGTGCTGCTTACGAAGGAAAATAAGATTATTCAGCCAATTAAACCACAAAATAACCGACAAAACATACCGCATTACATACTGAATGATTCCTTCATCTCCAGTTTTAAAGAATTAAATCTCAAATTATGTAAAAAGCAAGGACCTCCAACTGGGGATTGCACACTCAGGCAAATCGAGAATACCTGCATTCCTGTGGGCTTCATTAAGCATCGTCAAGCTTCTCGACTTGAATATCGTTGAGGTCATTTGATTGTTATACTTTTCTCTTTTTTTTTGCAAGATGAAACTCATGGAAGAGTAATGTGATGAAAAACTTCTTTCCACAATCACTTACTTCCTCAAACATCATGAATGCATCAGTCCCAACCTATGCACCTACCACCATCACAACCCCTCACCTACAAATATATGAAATCTGCCACAAGTGCTTGTCTTCAGCAATATTATCATACAGCAAATCCAACCAGTCGCTTTTGCCGATAGGGGTATTAAGGAGGGGGCTGAGAGAGGAGGAAGGGGATGAGAGAGAGGAGGCTCAGCGGGGAAGACGAGGAAGGGGGGAAGAGCGAGGGAAAGGGGGGGAGGTGGAGAGCTATGCCTCACCAAATGTGGGAGGGATGCGAGGATGGATGAGAGAGAGGGGGGAGAGAGAGAGAGAGGAAAGAGAGAAAGAGAAAAGAAAGAAAGAGAGAAAGAGAAAGAGAGAGGGAAGAGAAAAGAGAGAGAAGAATGAAAAAAAAATAAAAAAGAAGAGAGGAAAGAAAAGGGGTGGATGTGGGTTAGTAAAGAAATGATATGTTGTGTTTAATGACCGAACACACACAAAAACAAACTGTCAGAAACAGCTGTACAAAACAACAACAAAAACAGATTTATAATGTAATCGCTGGCACATCTGCAAAAACTTTGACGTCCCAGAGTTCCAGAAAGTTTGTGGGAACATGAACCAAAAGTAATCACTGAAAACATGGAAGTACACTCTGGTCAGACGTTTTAGAAACCTCCATTTTTCCGTTTTTACGAGGTTTAAGCAGTTTGATGTTTCAATGTCTCGAAATTAAAGCATAGAACAAAATAACAATTGCAGATAAAAAAGAATCATGGAATCGTTTTGTTGAACAAAATTTAATCTAAAATTTTGACTCATCAAAGTAGCACCTTTCAGATATAACAACGAACATACTCGTGGCATTCGTTCTACAATGGAATCAAATATTGTTCGGAAAGTTCTTCCCAACACTGTTGCAGAAGTTCTCACAAATGTATTGCACTTGTAGGTTGCTTTGCTTTCACCTTTCTGTCCAGTTCATCCAAACCAGCACGATGGGTTTAAGTCGGAGACTGTGCTGGCCATTCATGATTTGAAGCCTACCGTCTTGTTCTTTCTTCTGAGGTATTCTGACATAGCCTGGAGTAGTGTTTGGTGTCGTTATCTTGCGTAGATGAACCCCTGACCAAATAGGCGTAGACCAGAGGTATTGCATGGTGCTGCAAAAATGCTGTGGTAGCCCTTTTGGTTCAGGGTGCCAGTCACTCTGTGCAAGTCGCCGACTCTGGATCCAGCAAGAGCCCCAGATCATCACGCTTCCTCCCCCATGTGTGACATTGGTGTCACACACTGAGGAACCATCCTTTCGCCTACTCGACGCGTACAAAAACCCTGCGTGATGAACCGAAGATTCAAATTTTGATTCATCGGTCCATAAGACCTTCTTCCTGTTTTCAGTAATCCACTGGCGGTGCTTCATGGCCCAGGCAAGCCTCTTTCTTATTTTGCCATCTAGCAATGGATTTCTACTGCACTCTGAATGTCAAACCCTGCAGCTCGAGGGCATTCTCTTCACAGTTGAAACTGAGACTTCCTTATTCGACCAGTGTGAGCTTGCTTGAAGCTGCTGTCCTGTGAGCCGCCTATCACGCAAGCTGTGACTTCAGAAACTTGTCTTCTATTGTGTTGTGGCTTGGGTCTGCCAGACCTCTTCCTATCAGAGTTTCCTCCAGTTTCCAAGTGGCTTTTGATGTGTAGGAAACTGTACTCATTGACACCTTGGCTTCTTGCAATTTCTCCAAAGGAAAGACTACACTTTTAAGGGTTGTAATGGTCTGTCTGTCTTCCTTGTTAAATTGTCTTTTTTCACCCCATTATGACAGCAATATACAATTCCTGCAGTTGTATATGTCCAAATAATGCTTCAGAGGTGCAGCAAACAGTCTGTCCAACACTGCTTTTATACAGATAGAGGGTTTGTAACTATATCAACAAAAGTTGGGACACCTGTAGGAATGTTTGCATCAACTTTCAACGGTGAATTTACTTCCATTGCTGCAGAACACTGCAGTTGCAAACGCATTACTGATTCCCTGAAAAGGGCTTTTTAACAACTCTGAATTTACAATATTTTTCAGTTTTGGTAACCTAAACTTTTTTAACACTGGCAGTTTACCGCTTAGCTTTGTACCATTTCAGGTTATCACTGGACTTGAACTGCATAAAATTTAGTAAGAAACTGAAAAATGTGGGTGTTCTAAAACTTTTGACGGTAGTTAACCTACCGCTCACATACGACCTAATGATCTGATCGAGTGTGAACATGGACAACAAAGTGTTGCAACTAGATATCTTTCGGTACAAAAAAAAGAGAAGAAGGCATTGCTGATTGAGGTGTTAATTACCAGTGATTTTGGGCTAAACGATGCAGAAA
>CM068954.1:148908464-148919273 GCA_035128595.1 Eptatretus atami
AGAGAGATCAGGAAACGCCTCAAGACCCAGACAGCAAGGTGGCCGAGGATCGCCTGATGAAGGATATAATTAAATAAGGCCGTTAATTATCTTCAAAAGGAATGTTTTAATTAACCCAAACACCCAATTTTCACTCTTGCACTTCCTTGGAGTTTTCTTAGTGTGCATGAAAAGTTTCAGGCTGCTAGGTTTTATAGATTTGGAGTTATGGAGGACACACACACACATTGCCTTTTATTAGTGTAGACATAATATGGAATAGGCAAAGCCTAGAAGCGAACGTAGAATTCTTCTTACATTCGCTTCTGACTTTACATAAAACTTGTTCACAACTGTATACGTGCCAACTAGACCGTGGTACGTGTAAGCGCCGCACAGCTGATGATTTTGACGCAATTTCCGGTTACTTCGGCCTAGATTGGGATCAGCGATCAAATAATGTAAATCACGATTTAAAATTATTTTTTGATGATGCGGAGATATCTTATTAAAATTAACTTTGGGAAAAAATAATTGAATAAATAAATAAATAAATGATCACTTCTGGTCAAGAATAAAAGAAAATATAAGTTCCGGAAAGAGTTTCAAAATCACTCCCGTAATGTTAAATACAAAATAAACACTTCCTGTCATGAAAAAAATCACTTTTGGAAGAATAAAATTAACTTTGGGAAAAAAATTCTTGAATAAAATAATAAACACTTCCGGTCATGATCTCCCGGCATGCATCATTCCCATGACAAAAACCGGAAACAAAAAAAAACAGAAACAAAACAAAAACGGAAGCAAAAGGTCATAGCCAACGACACGGATTCACAATTGCCAGGGTATTGTGTTGTTTTTGTGTTCCTAGTCTCATGTGCACGCGTTAAGTAATATTCACAAGATAGAAATAAAACCCAATCGTGTTTATACACCGCACAGCGTTTAACAACAACCGGAAGCAAAAGGTGATAGCTTACGACACGGATTCCAAATAGCCAGGGGTATTGTGTTGTTGTTTGTTGTTTTTCCTATTCTCTCACGTGCACGCGTTAAGTATGAAGCTCACTGCGTTCGCTATTAGTGTAGTAGATAGTAGAAAAATCGTGCAAATTATGATACAAGCATCAGATTTGGCATTTCTGTTCTGCAGGGCTTTCTGATCAAATCTGCCCGATTGGCCATTTGAAAATCCAGATTTTGAAAAATTTGAAATAAAAAATAAACTTCAAAAAATTTGAAGTCACAGCTGGCTGAAATTCTTGAAGCGCAAGTGAACATCCCAGACAGAGAACCAAGGGGAGATGCAGTCATCATTGATGGCTCAGCACTTATCAATGCCCTACCTCCACGCACTTCAAAGATATTTGATGACTATTCTAAAGAAGACATCATCCCAAAGGTGGAATCCTATGGTGCCAGGTACGAGAGGGTGGACGTAGTGTTTGATGTGTACAAGAAGTCAACTCTGAAGTCCAAGGCAAGGTCAAAGAGGGGCAAGGAATCAGAAGAAGAGTGACAGGAACCAGTAAGACCCCAAGTAACTGGAGAAGCTTTCTTTGAGATGACAGCAACAAGACTGAGCTGTTTCACTTCCTTGCGGAAAAGATGTGTGAAGCACAGACGACAAGCACAGTCATTGTCACAAAAGGAGAAGATGCCATTAGCAACACAAGGAAGTCACTGGATGCTGTGTCTCCATGTTGTCATGAAGAAGCTGACACTCGAATATTTGCACACGCCAGGGATGCAACGATGGATGGTAGGAAGTCCATTATCATTAAGGCTAATGACACGGATGTACTAGTCATAGCAATATCTGTACTGCCATCTTTACAGGAACTAGGTCTTGAGAACATGTGGATTGCCTTTGGCCAAGGCGCGATGGATCCAGTCCATGAGGTAGTTTCTGCAATAGGGCCTGAGAAAGCTGCGAGGATCCCATACTTCCATGCGTTCACTGAATGTGACGTCGTTCTGCCTTCCGCGGTAAAGGGAAGAAAACTGCATGGCAGACTTAGAACGTCTTTGATGATGTTTCTGAAACATTCACCAATCTCAGCCAGCATCCAACATAGATTCATGATCTTGACTTTTTTGAAGTTTTTTTTTTTTCAAATTTTTCAAAATTTGGATTTTCAAATGGCCAATCAGGCAGATTTGATTAGAATCCCCTGGAGAACAAATGTGGCAAATTTGATGCTTGTATCATCATTTGCACGATTCCTCTCAAAAATTGCTGTTATCTGCCCCACTATATTGTTTCCGAAATGTCCTTAGGGGTTAAACAATCTTTAATATAAGGTACAGTAGTTATTGCCCTGCATGAAGTGAAAGGCAGGGTTAAGCAATTTGTTCGAGTTTTCCGTCCGTTTGTCTTCTCAGTTAATGATTGAGGAACAATTTATTTAAATTGAATGTCATATCTTGAACATGAATCGGAAGACATGTCTGCCGTTTTACAGGACTTTGGCGCTGAATTTGTCCCGATCACACCGATGCAGGTGGAGTCCGAGTGAGATAATATTTTTACTCTCTCTTGAATGGTGTAGCATTATTAAATATACATTAAAATAAGTGTTGGTATCATAATAGGACTGTATTATTGCAAAATAACTCACCTTATTGTGAGGTGATTGTTGGAGGTTTGGGTGATGATTTGCTGGTGGATGGTATTGATTTGCTGGTGGAAGGGGTTGAAGTGCTGCTGGTAGCTGTTGAAGTAGGCCAAAAGAATTGTATTATATGCACTTGCTTTGCCTTCCGTTTTAATTACCTGTGAAGTTCAGTGTAGGGATTTAAAGCTGACTCGATGGTCCACTTGAACTTCAGACTTCTTTATTTATGGGGGTCTTTTTCACCTTGTATTTAGCCTAAGAAGACCTCCCTTGTGTGGACAAGGGTTAAGTAAAGTGCAATACAGTAACAAGGAATAAGAATAATATAAATCTTTTGGAATACACCAGCCACGATCACGTAAATGCGAAACACAACCTCCCCAACGCGAGGGTTTGACGCATTTCATTCAGCCTGTAAATTGGAAACCGCGATCGAGGAAGCTGCGTTGGAGGAAGTTTTACTATATACTTAAACACTGCACGGTGTATTGTATTCTATGAACTCTCTAGTTTTGTAAGTACTTGTTTAGTTAAGCATATTGTACTCCATGTGAAGAGACATACATTGTGTATGTAAAACTGGTGGATCATAGAAGTGAGAAAGGTGGGGTTATGTGGCCGAGTGCTCTGATAAAAGGTGGGGATTATCACTCGTTCCATGTGACTGCCTGGTTGGAAATCGCTCGTCCCTGCTTGCCAGCTCGTTCACCGGTGCCTCGTCGTCTTTCTCACTGCACTGCACTTTGTCGCAGTGCTGGACCTCGACGCTGCACTGACCCTGTGCTGTGCTGGGACGAACCTGGTGTGGATGTGGAGGAAAGCAGTGTGGCAGTTAACATCTCAGTGCCTCGGGGGGAGCTGGTGTGAACCTCACGGCTGTTGATTAATAGTGCCCGATGACTGAGTGTCAACACTTTAAAAACAGAGCGCATGGGGGCACTGTTCACTGCAGTCACCGGAGAACCTCGACCACCCTCCGGGAGCCGTATGCCTCCAAGCTCATGCAACCTTCCAGAGGGACGCGGCAACTCCCCAGAACCCATCGCACTAGTTCAGGGAGGGGGGAGGGCATCTTGTTTATCCCCAATTGTGTCTCTCCCTTTCTATCGAGCAGATGTAGGCCCATAATTATCTTGAAAAGTTGATTGCACATCTGATCTGTTCTGTGGGTTTGAGTATTGCGTCGAGGTAAGGGGAATTTAAATCATTGTTGGGTACAAATCCTGTTTCTTGTTTGATTTATTTATAATACATGTGTACACCTGACTTTGTCTCCAACTCATCTTGCGTTCTCTAACAGTCATCTGGTAGCTCTAATATAATCTGTTTGAGATAGAGATTGGTCACTGTCTTGTACCACCAGAGTTTCAGGCATCACGTGGGATTTGGTTTCTCGGCCAAAGGTAAGATCTGTCCCATGATTGCCATCCGCACGCCACTCGCCCAGCGCAGACATTCCAATCCGCACGGCAACGTGGCTTTGGATGCGCGGATCCGGTGGGGGGTCTCTGAGGCGGGGGACTGATGTGGTTGTTCAGCGACTCACTGGATTCAAACCGGGTAACCGGATTGGATGAGCGGACCATTCCAATATATTATCTGCCAGTTGCTCTGTCTGTCTGTCACTCTGTCTGAAAGTCAATCTGTCTGTCCAGGGTGGAGCGTCACTGGCCTGACTTCACCCACAATTCTCACCTTAAAATATCAAATTGCTGCCATTTTGTTCACCGCTTATAAACTTTAGGCTGCAAGCTTCTGGTGCACATTTGAAGACTGAACAACATGTCTTCTATCATGAAATAAAGGTTACATTTTGATGAAATAGAGATACGTTTTAATGAGGTAAGGCATGTTTTGTTCGGGAGCGATTGAGGCAGCGGTCTACTATACACCGCCAAAATAAAACTTCCCTCCAATGAAGAGGATTACTGAGTTTATGTACATTTAAAAACTGAACAATGTGTCTTCTATTATGAAAGAAAGGTATGTTTTCATAATGGGGATGAAGGGAAATAGTCATGATTAATACAGTGCCTTCAGAAAGTATTGACACCCCTCAAGTTTTGTCACATTTTGTTGTTGCAGCCTGAATTTTAAATGGATTAAGTTGAGATTTATTTATTTTTGTCACTGATCTACATAAGATACCACATAATGGCAAAGTGAAAACATGGTTTTATAAATATTTACAAATTAATTTAAAATGAGAAGCTGAAATGTCTTGCAACCCCCTGTGTCAATATTTTGTAGAAGTGCCTTTGGCAGCGATTCCAGCTTCGGGTCTTCTTGGGTATGTCTGTATCAGCTTTGCACATCTGGATTTGGGGATTTTCTCCCATTCTTATTTGCAGATTTGCTCAAGCTCTGTAAAGTTGGATGGGGAGTGATGGTGAACAGCAATTTTCAAGTCTTTCCACAGATTCTCAATGGGATGCAAGTCTGGACTTAGGCTGGGCCACTCAAGAACTTTCATGTTCTTGTTCTGAAGTCATTCCAGTGTTGCGTTGGCTGTATGCTTGGGGTTATTGTCCTGTTGGAACGTAAATCTTCGCCGCAGTCTCAGGTCATTTGCACTCTGAAGCAGGTTCTCCTCAAGGATTTGCTTGTATTTGGCTCCATTCATTGTTCCCTCTTTCCTTACAAGTCTCCCAGTCCCTGCCGCTGAAAAGCATCCCCATAGCATGATGCTGCCACCACCATGATTCATGGTAGGGATGGTGTTACATTGGTGATGAGCTGTGCTTGGTCTCTGCCAGACATAGCACTTTGTATTCAGGCTAAGGCTATCTTAGGCTATCTCATGCATCTTTCTCTCCCATCTGTTGTCTCGTCCACTGGAGATGCATCACTGAAAGAGCATACCGATTCACACCTCTCACACTTCCTCTGGCATCACACTGTACCACATTTTGCACTTCCCCTCACTCCGTAGACACCCCAGTTTTCTTTCCCTCCTCCCCTCTTCTAAGCGACTGAGAAGCACAAGTCTGTCAGGCATGCCAGGTATTGAAAGAGGTCGAAAACCCATCAACTGTCTCTCCTCTTTCTTACTCTCTAATTTCTTCGGGTGTGTGTCTGATGGTGCCTGTAATGGCCGCATAAGATAATAATGTGTAAGTCCTTTATATTGGTTTAGCTCTGCACCCCAGTTATTCAAGTCGCGAAGGTGAGGGACGAAAACATCCAGTCGGATCGACCCCAGTATACAGTAGTAATTGGCCCGATCCCATTTGTGAGATGGTAAACAGGAGCAGTGTAGATTTGGAGGAGGCCCAGCAGGGGAGGCCTTACACAAACTAATTGACCAGCATTTGGAGATCTTCTCTTTGGCGCCAGAGGACATTGGACGAACTGGCCTGGTGAAATGTCAGATCCACACCGGTGAGGACTGGCCTATTCGTCAGCCTGCCCAACTGCTCCCCTGGAGCAAGAGGGAGGAGTCTGATGAGCAGGTCGAAAAGATATTTGATGCAGGTGTCATTGAGTACTCAGGAAGTCCTTGGTTGTCAAGGGTTGTGTTGGTCAAAAAGAAGGATGGGACCACGCGTTTCCGCATGGCCCATTGCCAGCTTAACAATGTGACACTCAAAGCCTGCCTGGAATTGACAATATCCTCGATGCCGTTTCAGGTTCTAAATGGTTCTCAATGTTGGACCTCAAGAGTGGGTATTGGCAGGTGAAGATGGATAAGGCAGGGAAGGAAAAAACAGCATTTTCTACATGGAAGGAAGTGTATTAGTTCACTGTGATGCCGTTTGGTTTGAGTAATGCCTGCGCCACCTTTGAACGATTGATGGAGCATATGCTAGGCAGCATGCCATGGCAAACATGCCTGGTGTACCAGGATGACATCCTGGTACATGGTTAAACATTTCCCCCAGGTCATCGGTAATTCGGACCAGGTGTTTAGGCACTTAAGACGGGCAGGATTGAAGTTCAGTCCGGGGAAATGTACTTTGTTTGTGAAAGAGGTGGCCCATCTCAGTCACGTGATAGGTCGCGATGGGGTGAAAACTGACCCAGGTAAAATCACAGCAGTAGAGGAGTAGCTCGGAACATCAAAGAGGTGCAAGGGTTTTTGGGGCTCTGCTCATACTACTGGCGCTTTGTGGTAAAATTTGCAGAGATAGTCAGGCCCCTTCATCGGCTTGTGAAGAAGGGGGTGAGGTTTAATTGGTTTAATTGGACCGTGGACATGGATGCAAACCAGGAAGGATTGGATGCAGTCTTGTCTCAGACATACGGGGGCATGGAAAGAGTGATTGCGTATTACAGTCGGGTCATGAGCCAGCCTGAGCAATGTTATTGCGTCACTTGTAAAGAGTTATTGGCGATGCTATCCGCTGGATGAGCCATTTCCCCGCACTTGTAAGGGTGGAAATTTTCCGTTAAAAATGACCATTCCTCATTGCAATGGCTCTTGCGGTTCAAGGAACCTGAGGGTCAAATTGCAAGGTGGTTGGAAAAGTTGCAGCATTGCGATTTTTTTTTTTTTGAATGTGACCCATAGAGCCGGAAGGCTTATGGAAATGCCAACACACTCTTGACATCCTTGTCTGGGAGAAAACTGTAAATTCTGTATGAGACATGAGGACAGGGAGCAATTGGAAGACTCTGCCCATAAGATCCCAGTCAGTGCAGTCCGGGTGTTTGGGCCAGTTTTGCCACTAACCGCAGTTGAGGAATTTGGCACTTTAGCTTGGAGCACGGCCCAGCAGGAAGATCCTGTGCTAAGGCCAGTGTACGAGTGGGTCCGGGTAGGTAAGAGACCCATTGGGGAGGAGTCATCCCTCTCAGAGTGCGAACAAAGGCATACTGGGCTCAATGGAAAACCTTAGCAATGAGAGACAACATCTTGTATCTCAAATGGGTGGAAATTCCCTCTGAGAAAACTTCCTGGCTATTGATAGTTCCAGACCAGTTCAAGACTACAATTTTGGACCATGTAAACGGTGCCCCCCCTCCTCACCCCCCCCCCCCGGCAGTCATTTGGGCAGGACAAAAACAACATCTCAGCTTCACCGGCGGTTCCATTGGGTGAATATGGGGCATGACTACAGGACCAGTGTCAGTCATGCGACACCTATACTGCCAAAAAAGTACTGGCATAGAGGATGAGGGACCCATTCACTTACACCAAGTGGGGCTCCCCTTGAGTGGGTAGCTTTGGACATTTTAGGACCACTGCCCCCCCCCCCCCCTCGCCAAGGTAATAGGTACATCCTCGTAATTATGGACTATTTCACCAAATGATTGGAGGCCCATGCGCTCCCCAACCAAGAAGCCGGGGTTGTGGCACAGGCTTCATTGAAGGATTTATATGTCGGCATGGGATTCTGGAAGAGCTGCACAGAGAACAGGGATGAAATTTTGAAAGCCAATTGCTAAAAGAAGTGTGCAGTCTCTTGTCAATTCGAAAAAAAAGAAAAACGCCCTTAAGGCCACAATCTGATGGGATGGTGGAAAGGTTCAACAGAACTGTAATACAACAGCTGGCCCTATTTACCACCACCCGACAGGATGACTGAGCCAAACATCTCCCGTATTTGCTAATGGCCGATCGAACTAGTCAACATGGAGCCACCGCATGTAGCCCAGTACTGCTCATGTATGGGCGGGAGCTGCGGGCTCCCGTCGATTTCTTGTGCGGTCCAACGCCTGAACATCCTGATGGACCACCGAGGAAGGGTTCTGCACAGTGTGACTACTCCTCATTTTCATAAATGCCAAGGTGAGCCAATGAAAAATGGCAAGAATTCACAAGGCTTCGGAAAAGCGATGATAATAGAAAACCTATACGCCAAGAAAACCTATAGAAAACCAAGACGCCAAGGTGAACAACGAATAGCCAAGATCTTGTGAAAAAGCCAAGGAGTGGTCATACTGGTTCTGCACATCAACTGGAGGAAGGCATGGAAAGGGTCCATGCCTTCGTACGCCGCCAACTCCATCTGGTGGGTGTAAGAATGAAGCGCAGGTACGTCCGCCAGAGCCAGGCGGGCAAGTCCTCCCTGGGGACGAAGATTTGGTTCTTCAATTCCCAGATGAGGAAGGGCAGATGCCCGAAGCTCACCTTGCCTTGGCAAGGCCCAGGGGTTGTCCTGTCGCAAATTAGTGATGTAATTCAAATCAAAATGGGGCCTCCCCCGGATCGTCCACACCGACTGCTTGAGACCCTACAACAGTGACGAAATGCCCTCATGGATTGCCCTGACCCTAGAGGCGGAAGCCAGACAGAGCACCTCCACAGATGCAGGGGGCTCACCCGAGGTAGAGTAGGGAGTACAAAACTCCAGTGGGGATATGGGTGAACACCCCCACATTTGGGCAAAGGAGCATGAGGTTAGATTAGGTTGGTGGGGAGGGGGGGGGTAGCGTTCGATAAATGAGCCTCATGGGGGCATTAGAAGAGGCCCTCCATGGGGGCCCAGGAATATTACTTGGAGGGAAGGGGAATCAGTTTAGAAAGTAGTTTTATTTCATGGAAACAAGGACAGACATTGAACATGTAGTGGGGACATAGTTAATTTAGCTACGTAGAGTTAAAAGGAATGTGCATTAGTTTAAGGGATGACAGAGAGCACGAGCCAGCTCGGAGAACGTTGTTAGCTCGAAGCACCAGAGTGAATGATAAATAAAACAATTAATTTAAAAAATGAATGAAAGCAGGTCAGCAGGCCTGGTATGTTTGGAGTAAATGTGGAGTACATGGTGCAAATTAATGAATGGGGGTGAGTGGATCCCACCCAAGGAAACCTGGGGTAGAGTAAAATTAGTTAGCGGGTTCGTCAAATTTACAAATGGACGTCGTTTTGTGGTTGGTACTGAATGTAGAAATAGAATCATGCAGGGTGCAGGAGATGATTGACCAGCTGGGAGTGTGGCTCGTGAGAGGTGAGTATGTTATGAAGAGCTAGGAGACCTCGTGAACTCGTTGTGAAGACCTCGAGCGCTGGGAGATTGTCAGCAAGCCCCATGGGGGCATTAGAAGAGAAGAGTAGGCTGTGGGTCCAGGGGACCATGCGTTAGTGTGTGTAGTAGGCACAGGTAAGCAAGAGAGAGGGCTCGGTGCACCAAATGCCATGGTGGGCATTGGGCGGAGAGCCAGAGAGGGCCTCCTCCATACTTCAGTTGTGGAGAAAGTAGGCTCGGAGGTGGCCTCAGCGTCCCGGGGGTGCCATAAGATGACTTCAGCAGATGGGCAGTGGGCAGACCTGCCAGTGGAGCCACCATACCCAGCCATGAAATTGTGTGAGGGCAAGAAGGAAAATTTGTGGGCCATGCCCAAACTTATGACAAGCACCAACGCAGATGATGAGAATCATGGTTGGTAGAATCTATAGTTTAAATAGTTATGTACATTGAAAAGCCCCGGTTATAGTTTAAAAGTTGATAAAGGATACGATAGATTAGGATTAGGATATGTGTACCCCTTTGCACCATCCACCTCTTCACTAATCATAGGCCGCTTAGACTTGCTCTTTGGGAATGCCACTGACTTGTAGGAGTTACCCTGAGGCTGCATTGGGGCTCTGGACAGATTTACTTGTCTCTTCTTAAAGGGATCTTAGGGGGATAGGATTAGGAATTTGGACAGAGGAATGAACAATGACATTAGGGGGCTATGAAAAGAATTCTTTTTTTATTTTTGTTAGAACTTAGTAAGGGGGTATGGACAAAGACAGGCATAGGCCATGTGATTAGGGGGGACATAGGTTGGGGCCAAGCCCGCCTTCAGACCAGCCAGCACCACCACTCTCCCTCAGGTAAGCCACCATCATGAAGCCGACCTGGGTTGTATCAGTTTGCCTTACCTGCTTTACCTTACCTTGATTTCCTTTACCTCACTTCATTGCCTTTGCCATGCCTTGTTTGCCTTGCCATGCTTGTTGCTCACCCTTGTCATGTGCCCAACAACCACTTGTTCTGTGGCCCCACAGCAGTTCCAAAATCCCAGAGAGGGTCAAAACTCCAAAATCCCAGAGAGGGTCGAAGACGGCGCCTCCCCACAAGGACTGCCATGCAGGCAGCCACGCCACCAAGGACTGCATACAAGCAGCCCGGAAGAGGGAAAGTATAAAGGCCAGTTCACATGGCCTGAGACAGCATATGGCCTGCCATGATAGGGTGAGCTGCCTCCAGTCCCCTGGTGAGAGAGAGCCATTGGTGGCAACCAGGAAGTTGCATTGTGCAGACATTCACTGTTGCC
>CM068954.1:148920945-148933494 GCA_035128595.1 Eptatretus atami
ACGACACCAAAGCGCTGCTCCGTCGGACCAGCACCGATCTCGTCATCATCCCAAGCGGGATGAAATCACTCCTGCAACACCTCGATGTGTCATCAACAAGCCGTTCAAGGACGGGCTACATCGCTGCTGGTCTGACTGGATTATGGGTGGGGAGAAGACCTACACCAAGAGCTGCAGGATGAGAAAGGTCAACCTTCCGATGATCTGCTGCTGGATCGTCAAGGTGTGGGAGGAGACAGTGTCGAACTTCATCAAGTGAGCATTTCTGAAATGCTGCATCTCCAACAACATGGACAGCACAGAGGATGACATAATTTGGGAGGAGGAGGCTGCAAATGATGGTGACAGTGACGGGCACTTGCTTTACCCTGACGCTTGATTGGTGCCCAGCGAACGTTCATGGCTGGAGAGCATTCCCAAAAACCCACACCCCAAAGCAATCCCAGAGCTCTGTTGCATGGCCAAACCTGGGAGCAAATGAAGCCATGAAGCCAAAGGAGTCTGGCAGGGCAGGGCGACCTCTCAGGGTGGCATCTGTGCACCAATGGGAACGCTCAGATACACTTACAGGGAATTTTGATCCACTTTTTGGCTCCTCTTTCGCCTGGGTTCTATAAGATAGTGGCAGAGAGCCGAGAGCAAAAAACTTACTCTCCGAGCCGAGCACCAGTCACCGAGCAAGAGCGACGCTGATCAAGCCAAGCGAGCAGTGCGAGTCATCGAGACCGAGCCAAGTGAGCAGTTCCTGACTCATTACCGAGGAGTTGCTGGGTCATCACTGGGTCATCGTTGCTCGGCTTCGACTGTGTTCCACAGCCAATATTCATTACCATTAACATTTAGAGATTTTCTCACACACCACGTTAAGCTATCCTCTCACATGTTCTGTCTCTCCCATCTACTGTCTCATCTGCTGTAGACGCAACTCACTAAAAGAGCAATTACAGATATGCACTACTTCACTCTTCCTCTTTTTCCTCAATCACATCTGCATCACATTTGCACCTCACTTGCACCTCCCATTCACACACCATAGACATCCCCAGTTTTCTTCCCTCCTCCCCGCTCTTAAGCGACTGGGAAGCAGAGGTCCGTCGGCCATGCCAGGTACTGGAAAAGGTCAAAAGCCCCTCAAAGTTCCTCTTCTCTTTCTTGCTGTCTAATTTCCTTGGGTGTTTGTCTGATGGCGCCTGTAATTTTCGCATAAGATAACAATGTGTAAGTTCTTTATATCGGTTTAGCTCTGCCCTGTGTCTTCTCTGTTGTACATACTTGCACTTCTTTTGTCGCACCCAACGAATCCTTGCTTTCCCTGCTGTACATATTGCTGAATAAAAAACCCTTTTGATTATTGCTACACATACTTTTCCTCGCCCTTATCAATAAATTTTATTCCTTCATTCTCTCAATTCTTCTGAACGCCATCCATCCTCCAATGTATTTGAATGAATATCTGACCTACAAATTTTTTAAATCCCATTTTTCAATGCATGTTCGTCTTCCATTCGTTATTTTTTTCCAACTTCAGTGCAAATTCATCCCACCTCCTTAAATCTACCTCCTTCGAACCCTGTTATACCCCCTCTTTACTCCACCCATCTTGCTCCCCATCCTACCTCCTCTCTTCGCTCCTCTCCATTGCCCTCTGCTTTAATAACAGTTCCCCCTCTGGTATCCCAAACCATATGGTTTTTCAAACATCCCTGGGCTCTGTTCCAACCTAACAAGTATCTCACACTCTCATTCAGTATACTCCTCAGTATTCTCAAACATTTCTCTCTCTCTCTCTCTCTCTCTCTCTCTCTCTCTCTCTCTCTCTCTCTCTTCTCTCTCTCTCTCTCTCTCTCTCTCTCTCTCCTCTCTCTCTCTCTCCTCTTATCACACCTCCACTTCTTCCTACCCCCCCTAATCTTATTCCTCCCCCAACCCGCTCCCAGCTTTACCATACCTGTACGCAGTCTCATCCTTCCGCTCTCCCTTCTCCATCCTCCCCATGGCTGTGCCTGCTCTCATCGTCTCCCCTCTCCCTCAAAGCTGCCTCTCACCCCTCCTCTCAAATTAGCCACCTCTTCCCTCTTCAAAGTAAACTGCTCTCGCTTCCCCCTAACCCTTCTCAAAAGCTCCCCTTTCTTCCCCCTAACCCTTCTCAAAAGCTCCCCTTCTCCCCCCTCACCCTCCCCTTCAACCCCCCTCTCTCTCCCTTCTTAAAGCTGCCCCCCTCATATCCACAAGGCTGCCTCTGTCCCCCACCCTCTCTCTTCCAACTCATTCCTCCACCTCCTCCAATCTCCTACTTACCTTTCCCCCTCCCTTATTACTCCCCACTGTGACTCATCCCTTCACCACCTCGCCCTTTGTCCTCCTCCACAACCGACACTCTCCCCTAGCTCTTCTGCAATCTCCGACACACTGTCAACAATTCTCAATCCCTCCACCTCTCATCCCTCATACTACCCTCCCTCCTCTCCCCTTCACGCAAAGCCTCCCCCCCTCCCTCTTTCCTAACAGTGTGGACCTCAAGCATCTGAGGCCTTCGCTCTAACCTGACTGATCTCTCTATACAGGTTGCCACTGACAAACCAGACATAATCTGCTCAACAGAAACTTTCCTCCTTCAAGACATCTCTGACTCCTTAGTTTCTCTCCCTGGTTACTCCCTCCTCCAGTATGATAGACCTGAGCCTCATCCTTGTGGCAGAGTTGCTTCTGTATCAAAAAACTCTATTCCTCACTCTCCATGCACTGCCAAATTATCAATCAACAACAGCCCGTTCCCTTCACAAAGCTGGCCTCAATGGATTGGTGGCAAGAAAGAAGCCATTACTGAAAAAGACACATCTAAAAGCTTGTACGAAGTTTGCGAAAAAGCATATTAATGATGCTGCAGGCAAGTGAAGAAAGTTTTGTGGTCATTTGAGACAAAAAATTTTGGTCTAAATTCAAAGCGTTACGTTTGGCACAAGCCTAACATTACACATCACCCTGTTAACACCATCCCTGCTTTCAAGAATGGTAGTGGCAGCATCATTTTATGGGGCTGCTTTTGATCAGCAGGGACTGGCAAGCTTGTCAGGATTGAAAGGACAATGAACGGTGCAAAGTACAGGAGAATCATTGATGAAAACCTACTTGAGTCAGCCATGAATCTGACACTGGGTAGGAGATTCACATTTCAGCAAGACAATGATCCGAAGCACAAAGCAAAAGCCACACTGGAGTGGCTGAATAAGAAGAAAATTTATGTTCTTGAGTGGCCCAATCAAAGTCCTGACTTGAACCCGATTGAACACTGATGGCGAGACTTTTAAGATTGCAGCCCATCAACGATCCCCATCAAACTTGGCAGAACTAGAGCATTTTCATGTGAAGAATGGGTAAAGATTTCACCAACTCACTGTGCAAAGCTGGTGGAGACCTCCCCAAAAAGACTCGCAGCATTCATTGCTGCAAAACGTGTTTCCACCAAGTACTGACATAAGGGACTGAATACTTTTACAACCAGTGAATTTTCATTTGTACACGTTTTTTGCAGGTATTCCTGACATGTTCATTGGTAACTATGGTTCATTTGTAACATTTAAACACAAGCAATCCACCCCCCCCAACCCCAATAGTAATTGGGGGCCCCCATGACTAGGGGAGCCCAGGCCACTTGCCCCCTATACCCCCACCTTAAGAGACTTGGGAGGGAGGAGGAATGCAGACCTGGAGTTGGGAGGGAGGAATGCAGAATTTGAGTTGGGAGAGCGGGAAGAGATGTGGTCTTGTAGTTGGTGGGGTGGAGGGGATTCCGACTTTGAAGTCGAGATGGGAGAGTGTGAGGGGAAGGATGCTGAGTTGGGAGGGGGAAGGGATGCGGATTTGTCGTTGGTCGGGTGGAGGGATGCGAACTTGGAGTTGGGTGGGGGGGGGGGGGTTGGATTCCTGACTGACCAAATAGAATGACCAAATAATTAATTACCAAGCTGACCAAGGAATTACCTACGAGTCCTTCTCGCACTTCTTCCTTTATCCCATTCACCCACCCCCCCCCCTTCCCTTCTTCGCAACTCTGGGACTCTCATTGGTCAGGTCAGGTCAGGTATGGGAGCATGCACCGGAGCAGCGTGTCGCTGTGTCCACTTTCCGCCAGTACTCCAGGGGCCCCTGTCTGGACATCCCCCAGGCAGATGCCTGGCCCATCCCCATCTATTTGAGATGCCACGCCTGGCCCATCCTCATCTCCTCATTGGTGCAGAGGCCACAACGGCAGATTGACCCTCACTGCTTGTGTTTGGACAGGACCCATACCTCTGCTGGGCAACAGAGCCCGAATGGTGGGACGGGGCCTTCGCTGTGGATTTTCCGGGAAAGGGGAGGGGTGATAATTAACACGTACCTATCAATTTGTGATTGATGGCTTCTTGTCGTGGGGAATGGAGGTGATCTCCTTTGAGTGGGCTAGGGAGCGCGTTGTGTGCGATTCTCCGCTAGAGCGTAAGGGAATGATGTGGAAATGGCGTGAAATGGTTTGAGTCCAGGAGGTAGAAAGGAAAGAACATGGACTAAAGCTAACTAACATTTGCAATACATATCTATCCACATGAATACAATATATACATAATAGCTAAACAAAATACTAAGACATAACTAGCTTTAATCTATGTGGATGTGCATTGTTCTCCCTGAGGCTCACAACCATGACAATATTATCTTACCCTTCTTCCCACCCATGGTACACTGAAACCTGTGGTGAGGCAGTTGCTCTGAAACAACTTGCCTTCTCTTCGTGGAAGCCTAATCCGAACAAAGGCAATCTCAATGCATTCCAAAATGTCCGAAACACATGCGTGTCCATTCTCATGAGCCAGAAAACAACATCTGTCCAACCTCAACAATGAATTTTCAAACATGTCTCCCTTGTCTAAAACCTGGTAGCACCATGTTAAGTCTATCTCTGCAGTATGTTTTCCTTTCATCCCTTCCCTCTCTTCAAATGATACCACAGCCGACTCCACTCGTGAGAAGGCTGAATGCCTCAATTCTATATTTGCTTCCAAATCTTGTGTCCCCAACCCCTCACTCTCAGTACACATCCTTCCCTGTTATACCCAACTGCTCTTGCACTTTGGGTATTTTGCACCTGAGAAAGTGGAGAAGGTTCTTTTAACCCTCGACTCTGACTCTGCTACTAGACCAGACTGCATCAGCGAACATCTCTTAAAAAAACTTGCTTTGTCTACCAGCCAGGAGAGGAGCCTTTATGCTCACCATAAGTGTCCCCCTCGTACTCAAATATGGCAAGCAGACATCATAATTGTGAGTGTTCTAATTTTCTGCCAAATTCTACTGTTCCAGCCAGTGAGACTTTTTGCAAGAATGTGTTGTTTGAGGTTCTGGTGTTCAAGGCTGATGCCTGCTCTCTCTCTTGTTTGGAGTTTTGATGTCATTTTCGATGACAGCGGTGCATGCGGAGTTCTTACGCTAGTGACTGCCACTCAGTCGGTTAGGACACTGGCCGAATGGGCGGTTGAGGTTCTCTCAAAAACCCATGAGAGAGTTGTGACCATCCGTCTGTACGACGAGGGCATAAGTGACTACAATGTCAAAGTCTGGCTTAATCGCTATGGAGATATCCGAGGCCAAGTACGGCTCGTCCGGAACGGCCTTGGCATATGTCCTGAGTCAAGCTGTGGACAAGGGAAGATGGCCTGGTCTCCCACATCCTCAACATGATGAGAATTAGGATGGACCATGACAAGTCTTTTATGACGGGCAGCCTAAAGCCACCTAATCACTGGGTGCAAAGAAGAGTTTTAGTCCCAGTGTGGTTTTGGGATATTTGAGGGAGGGCTGCACCATTGAGGTGGTGTACAAACTGTAGAGTATCGTGTTACACCTTTTTTCTCATCTGCAGAGTTATGCGAGCAAGATATGCACATCTGTGGACAAGAACGAGGGTGCTGCTGCCGAGAAAAACAAGTTCCAAGAGAAAGAGATAATGCGGTTGTTGTCTCTTCCTCCCCTCTCCCAACCTACCTATCTCCCTGCAGGAGTATGTGAGGATGGAGAAAGAGGAAAAGGAAGCAGAGAAGAATGAAGAGGAAGACTTAGATCCTCTTGAGAAAAAAAGAAGACCTGGGTCTGGTTACGTATGCCATCGCACCCACCGAGGTGGTACGGGAGGACTTGGTTGTTGGCCACATGGAAATGAACCATCTGTGGTGGCATGTATAGTGGAACCAGTGGGCATTGCTCTTGTACAAGCATCTCCACTGCCAAAGGTAGAGAATGTGAGCTCCTTCTCTGGCTATGCAAACATTGATAAATGGACATTGGTTAAAAAGTTCCAGAGCAGCAAGGAGGAAGGAAAGGCTCCTCTGGGAAAGGCCCCACATAGAGAGAACAGCAAGCCACCAAAGACGTGTGTGGCCCAAAGCCCCCCATGTGCCAGATGACCCACCCAGGTCTGTGGTAGTGCCTGCTCGGTTGAGGGGTTGGCATCCACAGGGGATGGCCGTCGGCAACCATGGGAGGTTTTCATATTGCCCTTTTCGGAGGAAGCCCCCAAAAGTATATATATATATCTTCCCCTTTTTCTCCCTGTTCCCAATTTTCCCAGCCCATATTCCCCCACGGACTTCGTGGGCGACTGCGGCCTCGGAAGAGGTGTGAGATGACCTGGGCCTCGTCTCCCAGGGCAGCGAGAAGGAGAGCATTATGCTCAACTGCCTGGGGAAAATACTTGTATTGATGGCGACTGGGTCTCTGGCACCCTTGTGGCCCCCAGCTGTGGGAAGAATAACTGTAGGAGGAATACGCATAATAGCTCACCAGGTACAAGGAAGGAGGTGGAGCTCAGTAGGTCCAATGACTCTCCTTTTGGGCTTCGCGTTATTGGGTGTGGTGTGTAATTTACTAACTCCTGTTAAGTTAAAACTAACGTCTTTGAATGTCAAGGGAGACCATTCCACCATCCGCAAGATACCTGGCTTTGAGGAGTTGTGCCATTCTTATTGGGATATCTGCATTTTGCAGGAATGCCATATTCTACACAGTGAGCATCGAAACAGTGGCCTGCAAAAGCATTCACCCCCTACAAATAATGCGACATTTAGATGAATTACGAATTATGCAAAAACAATTTTTGCAAATGAACTTTTTTATTCACGAGTGGGACCATTGGTCCATTGGACCAAATTTTCATTGGTCTTCAAGGCCTTGTTGCATACCCACCTGCGGTACTCCTTGAGCATTAGCTTGCCTTTCACCAAGTTCAGATGTGCTTGGGCCATGGTGGAGATTATATGTTCAGTATTGTTCTTGCCAAATGATACTATTATTATTGTTGTTAATATTATTAGCATTAATTAACATATAGTTTGTTACATTGTTATCATTACCTCCGCCACCGAAGGTGAAAGAGGTGATGTTTTCACCACTCTCTATCTGTTTGTTACTTACGAAATCTAAAGATTTCGTAAGTATACTGAAATGCAAAAGAAACTTACCACCTTTTAAACCTTCAAATATCAACAATAACACTGCGTGTAAGTAAATGTGTGAACTTATTTGTGGACAATAGTGTCCTTACTGTCAGACAAAACGTCACGGATGGTCACTTGAACCTTCAATGGTCACTTCACAGCACAGCTGTTGAACAGCCGTTTTGACTGTCAGTGATTAGCCAAGGGGTACGGGATGATTTTAATGAGCTGCACGTGTTGTCTTGATATTGGCTTTAAAAGGCCAGTGCAAAATTGGCATTTCAATCAACATGCCACGATTGTCAAGGGATCAACGGCAGTGTGCCTTGGGCATACTGCAAGGCGGATTGAGCTACCGGAGGTGGCACATCGCCTTGGCTATTCACACCAGACGATATCGGCCCTGGTGGACAGAGACACCCTCCACAACTCTGCAGATGACAGACCTCGATCAGGGAGGCAAGAGTCACCACTGCAAGGTAGGACAGGCAGATGGTCCTAAGTCAGATGGCTTCAGACATTGAGGACTAAGTGGGACAGAATCCAGCAGCAATCCATCCAAAGACTGGTAGGCAGTATGCGCCGACGATGCACTGCCTGTATCCAAAACAATGGTGGCCACACGCTATTGAAAGGGGACTGACATTGCACCCTTTGCTGTTCTGTACTGTAAGAAAACTGATGAGATGGTGTATCTCTGTCAAAAACTTGACATGTCATCAATAAAATGCCAATGTTTCAATTAGCAATTGTTGGTTTGTTTTATTTGAACTGTTACAATTTTATTACATTTCAAACAAGTGGTAAGTTTCTTTTGCGTTTCAGTATATATTGATCACTTCCGTCTCTGTTTGTGTGTTTGTTATAGGCACGATAACTCGAGAATGGAAGCTCCAATGTCAAATTACACCACGTGATTCAGGAGGGTAATGGCTAGCTGATTAGATTTTGGTCAAATCGGTCAAAGGTCAAGGTCACAGTGAGGTCAAACATCCAAAAAAAAGTTATAACTCGAGAACGGAAGAAGCTACAAGTCAAATTACACCACGTGATTCAGGAGGTGATGGCTTGCGCTGATTAGATTTTGGTCAAAATCGGTCAAAGGTCAAGGTCACAGTGAGGTCAAACATCCAAAACATGATAACTCGAGAACGGAAGAAGCTACCAATGTCAAATTACACCACGTGATTCAGGAGGGTAATGGCTAGCGCTGATTAGATTTTGGTCAAAATCGGTCAAGGTCAAGGTCACAGTGAGTCAAACATCCAAAAAAAGTTATAACTCGAGAACGGAAGAAGCTACCAATGTCAAATTACCCACGTGATTCAGGAGGTGATGCTAACGCTGATTAGATTTTGGTCAAAATCGGTCAAAGGTCAAGGTCACAGTGAGGTCAAACATTCGATTTTTGATGGTTTGGTACAGAATCATCGTAGAAACTTCTCGTTTGTGTGGCTACCTTCTCTAGAGACAGCTTTTAATTAGACAAGGTCAGAGGTCAAGTTGACGATTTCGTAAGTACCAGTCTATGACTGCTTGTTTTTTGTTTGAGAAGTATGTTGATCGCCTCCGTTTGTTTGTTACAGCTCGGCACCGCACCGTACGACTATTTACTGAGTGTGATAACTCGTTTGTTTGTCTGTCCGCTCGCCTCCAGCCCAAACCACTCAACCGACCATTCTGAAATTTTCAGAGATTAATGTCACCGACCCTGCGACGGTCCCCCATTCAAGTTTCGTAAAATTCGGTCGACCAAAAAGGTCTAAATAGGCCAATAGGCCAATTTGAGCCACATTTTCTAAAATCCTCAAATTTCATCCGATTCACTTGAATTTTGAATAGGACTTACATGTCAAGTCAATGAATTCAACCACCTATTACATTTGAGGTTAACATAGTTCAAAAGGTCAACATAGGCCATAAAGTCAACCCAACATAGGCCAAATTTCTTAATTGTTTCTAAAATTGTCAATTTTCATCCGATTGACTTGAAATTTGCAGAACCTTTGCAAATCAGGTCACTGAATTAAACCACCAATTAATTTTGAGGTCACCATAGGCCAAAAGGTCAATATAGGCCAAATTACTAAAATCCTCAATTTTAATCCGATTGACGAAGTTTGAAAAGGATTTACATATCAGGTCACTGAATTCAACCACCTATTATATTTGATGTCACCATAGGCGAAAAGGTCAATATAGACCAAAAGGTTAACATAGGCCAAATTTCTAAAATCCTCAATATTAATCCGATTGACTTGAAATTTGAAGACCATTTACATATCAGGTCGCTGAATTCAAGCACTAATTATTTTTGAGATCAACATCGGCCAAAAAGTCAAATTTTCTAAAATTCTTAATTTTAATCCGATTGACTTGAAATTTGAAAAAGATTTACATATCAGGTCACTGAATTCAACCGCCTATTATTTTTGAGGTCAACATAGGTCAAAAGGTCAACATAGGCCGGATTTCTAAAATTGTCAATTTTCATCCGATTGACTTGAAATTTGAACAGGATTTTCATATCAGTTCACTGAATACAGCCACCAATTATTTTTGAGGTCAGCACATGCCAAAAGGTCAAAATAGGCCAAATAGTCAACAACTTAAGATCACTTTCTAAAATCCTCAATTTGCATATGATTGACTTGAAATTTGAACAGGATTTGCATATCAAGTCGATGAATTCAACCACCAATTAATTTTAAGGTCAAAACTTCAACACAAGTCTAATTTCTAGAATTGATAGATAGGGCCAAAAACTATATATATATATTATATATATATATATATATATATATATATGTAATGCATATTATCACAATATCTCAAAAAGTTGTGGACGAGTTATGATGAAACAAGGTGGATGAGTTGGTTAGGAGACAAGAACAAGATTAGATTTTGTTTGGATCCAGGCCATCAGTGGGATACAAAACGTGAACTGTTCCACCTGGCAGAGGTATGAGCTCTACCGAGTGCCATTCTACTTTGAGCTGTTTTGCCAAGTGTCGCTCTATGAGTGATTTTTGGGTAGTCGATCTATCTACCCTTATTGTCAGGTTTTCCGTCGTTATGTCTGTCTGTCTGTCTGTCCAGGCCAGTATTCCGTTAATCGTAGGCCGATTTTGATGAAACTCTGGTGGTAGGTTCAAACATGACTAGTTGTGCGCGTTTGAGAACCGTTGCTATGGACCCCTCGGTTGCCTAGCAACGGGCCTTTGAAATTTTCAAAAAAATCTAAAAAATTAAAAATATCGAAATTCAAAAATCAAACTATGATCGTTTGTGGGCAACACATTCAGCCTCCTTGACAAAAAAATTCAGCCCGCTCCCATGAAAACTGTCGGAGAAGATAGACTTTGAATGAACCCTGGTCGAAAAAAATTAAAAAACGAAGTTCGTTATATCTCAGAGACTATGAGTCAGACATACATGAAATGGTATGGTAGGTTCATGGTATGCCCTAGTTATGTGTGAGAAGAACCGTTGCTATGGACGCTTTTGTTGGCAAGTAACGGCTGAAAAACGACTAAATTCGACTTGATCGACTACCATGTCCGCCTACGGCTTGTTCATTTGTTTGTTTGTCTGTCTGTGTTTATATGCAGGATATCTCAAAAAGTTGTGGATGGATTCGAATGAAACTTGGACAGGTTAGGTGTGTGACAAGGATGAATTGATTCGATTTTGGTGAAGATCCGGATCCGGATCCGACTACTCAAATTTTTAAAAGTGATTCTTCATCATTGAGAGATCGGGCTAAAAACTAGATATAGCACGATATCTGAAATAGTTATAAACGGATTCGGATGAAACTTGGTGGACAGGTTCGGATAAAATGGCGTGTGACGACGACAAATTGATTCAATTTTGGTGAAGATCCGAATCCGGATCTGGAGACGACAGTTATTTAATTTTTAGTGATTCTTCACCATTGGGAGATCGGGCCAAAAATGATATAGAGCATGATATTTCAAAAATGTATTGGGCCCGATATGTTCTCGTGGATTAGGCATTATGTGGCGGACATATGCGATCTACCGAGTGCCCTTCTAGTTATATTTTTTCATTTATTTTGTAAATGGAATGCAATGCCAGGGAAGAACTCATCCATTTGTAGTAGTGTCTTCAAGGGTCTACAGGGTCTTGTGGGTCTTTTAGGTCCTCTGGGTCTTTTGACTCTTCAGGGTCTATTGTGTCCTCAGGGACTTTTGTGTCATCTGGATCTTTTGCGTCATCTTGGTATTTTAGGTCATCTGGGTCTTTTGATTCCTCAGGGACTTTTGGGTCATCTGGGTCTTTTGGGTATTTTTGGTGTTTTGGATCCTCGGGGACTTTTAGGTCATCCGGATTTGTTTGGCAACTTTTGGGTCTTCTGGGTCATTAGGGTCTTTTGCATCATCTGAGTCTTGTATCATTTGGGTCTTTTGGATCCTCTGGGTCTTTTGGTTCCTCGGGGACTTTTGGGTCATCTGGGTCTTTTAGGTCATCTGGATTTTTGGAGACTTTTGGGTCCTCTGGGTCTTTTGACTCTTCAGAGTCTATTGTGTCCTCAGGGACTTTTGGGTCATCTGGATCTTTTGCGTCATCTTGGTATTTTCAGTCATCTGGGTCTTTTGGTTCCTCGGGGACTTTTGGATCCTCTGGGTCTTTTGGTTCCTCGAGGACTTTTTGGGTCATCTGGGTCTTTTAGGTGCTTTGGATCCTTTGGGACTTTTAGGTCATCCGGATTTTTTTTGGCGACTTTTGAGTCTTCTGGGTCATTGGGGTCTTTTGCATCATCTGAGTCTTGTATCATTTGGGTATTTTGGATCCTCTGGGTCTTTTGGTTTCTTGGGGATTTTTGGGTCATCTGGGTCTTTTGGGTCTTTTAGGTCATCTGGATTTTTTGGAGACTTTTGGGTCGTCTTTTGGGTCATCTGGGTTTTTTGAGGACTTTTGGGTTATCTGGGTCTTTGGCCTCTTAAAAGGTTGGAGTCTCAGCAGTCTAAAGGGTCAAAAGGTACATTCCAATATAGTCCATTTGCCGTTATTATGTGTTCCATTGTCAACCTTGTTGATGTGGAAAGTGTATGGTTTT
>CM068954.1:148976319-148994820 GCA_035128595.1 Eptatretus atami
AAGAAGGAATGTCATCTTACAAGTATATGGTAATTAATTTGAGGGAAAGGCAATGCCTTCCTTCGGTTTGCATTCATGATTGATGCTTAATGAAATCCATTTTCCCTCAAGGAGCTGTTTGTTCAGCTGGTTTGACAACAGTGGTGATCCTACCCTCTGTAACTGCCAATTGATGTGCAGATGACTCACCAATTCTAACAACTGCCATTTCAAATCCAACAGTGGAATGGATCCTATGTAGACCATTCATGCTGATTTGAACATAGGCTTGGTTATTTCTTTATTTTCTTCCCCTATCCAATGCTTTTTGTTTTCATTTCTATTTTATCGAGACTTTTATTTACCCACTTGTAATGAGTATTGTTGAACTTACAAAGTGGTAAAAGAAAAAAAACAACTAGGCTCTATGGTAATCAAAATCCATGGGCATTAGTTTTTTGCCACTCTATGTCATAGTTTGAGCTTCCATATGTACTGAACATTATGAAAGGGAAATGTTTGACCTGTAAAATTGTGCCATTGATAGATTGAGGTGGAGACGAAGCCTTTGTGTAGGATGATCGTTGATAGACATGTCTGCTTTCTGCACTTTGAACAGATCCTTTTCTTATCGACTGCAGCCATATGCAATGGCTAAAATAAACAAGGTGAATTTGACTCATTAAAGAGTCTATTTGGTTGTTTTTTTTTACCAATTTATTTTTGGCACTTTCTTTCAGTAGTCCTGTGTGCTCTACACTGTACAGTGTACTTTGCTGCATGAGTCCAACGGCCAGGCCACACTTTTAATGGTTACAGTATTTTACTTTGGGTGTAATTTTTACTTTTTAAGTACAGGAGATTGGTAAGGCACAAGCTCATCAAAAATGACCTAGTGTGTAAACAAAGTATAAGGGTTGATGACAACAAGTGAACCGACACCATGTGGGCATGCATGTAACCACGCCCCTCCCACTGTGAAGGTTGTTCATGATCCAGTTGGGTTGTACCGACTCTCCAATCGTGACATGGTAGTTTTGGAACTAACTTGACTTCTTGGAGTTTGGAATCCAAATCCCTAATACTGGTAACTTCAGCTGTATTTGACGCCACAACCTCTGAGCTGCCATTCCAGTGTCTTGAACATTAAGCCATCACTGTACCAAAATTTAAGTTACCCTTTTTATGATTATCATGTCTATGAAGTGCTTGTAGTGGCTTGTATACCAAATTTGAATGGTAATTCTAAATTGTCATATCTCTACCTTTTTGTTTTTTTAGTATGATGCAACTCTTGGAATATTAAGCTAACCTCTTTCCTACCTCTAATGTGATTGATATTTCATTCCTCTCCTCCTTCAGTAGAACCCCTCCTTGAGCACCTGATATGTGATAGTACTGCAGATATGTGAATAAATTGTGCTTTTGATGATGGGAGCTTGATATTTTACACACTTAGCATATACCTCGATGAATATTTTTGGCTATAGGGCCATCGACGACTTGTCCTGTGACAAAAGTGGCAGCCATTTTCCAAGATGGCCTCCATTGACTGTTGTAGTACCTTTGATGTGGTAGATTAATTCCATTGTAGGAATAGGAGGCTGATTTATTTGTATTATTGACCTCATATCAGTAGTTTATATAACCATACAATGGTAGATGCCAAATGATCATCATTCAGGGGTCAGAAAGGAACATTTAATGTTCACCATATTTTTCCAGTGTATTATATCGGCAGAAAAAAGTTAAAAGTTGGGGGTGTGGTTAATACACAGGTATAGAAAATAATCAGTCGTAAAAACGATCCATTTTTCAATTGCAGTAGAATCTGGATAATAAGCATATGTGCTTGTTTGCATTCAAAAAGCCATGACCTGCACTTGTAATGGTAAATGTTCTTTAGAATGGCTGCATAGATGTCAGTTTTTACGTCATTGCAATTTTAATTGTCTGTACCTCGGAAACAAATACTAAACAAGTAGCAGTGCATTAAAAGTTCACCGCCCCATGCCAAAAAGTAGATAAATCCTCCAGCACGCGACATTGTCGTGGTGCCCCGGCAATGCCACGCGCAGCATGTGGAGATGGAATTGGGAAGGAGCGGTATACTTCTGATGTGAATGTGTACAAATGTCCAAATCACTTGGGGCACTCATGTCCAAATATGGCTTCCGAGCTCAAAAGGTGCCAGAGATATTGCAAGGATGAGAAGTAAAATAAATAATTAAATAAATCCATAAAATTAATTAATTAATCGATTCATCAAAAATACCGTTTTTGCCAAAGCACATCTTCACTTTTGTCCCAAAATTTCAGCTTCCTAGCTCAAAGGATGGCTGAGACCACTGGACAAACAAACAAACAAAGAAAACTGAGTACTCCCTTCCTTTGGTGCCCGACGATGGATATCATGCATCACCTAGATATGGAATTGGGAAGAAGTGGTGTACAATACATTTCCAGTCCTCAAGCACATATCCGTTTAAACTCCAACAAGTTCGTTTTCCACGTCTGGGTAAAAGGCCCGTCTTCCGCTCCCTAATTTCCTCGAACCTTTCTCAATCTGAACAATTATTTTCTCATTCTTCACCATTCACATCAAAGTCCTCGTGTTAAGTCAGAATTTCTTACATGTCTTGTCTTGGACTGGTTCATATAAGAGTTGTAAAACGCGATAATCTCAATATTCTAACGGGTGTGTGATCGACGCTTCACAGGCATGTCGTTTTGTTCGTGATGAAAGATGTTTTCCAGACTTTTATCAGCAAAGGTCATAAACACTTGTTTATGACCTTGATGAATGTTATTTTGAATGTACAACTTTTGTAAGTACCAGTGCAGGGCTTGTTCAAGGAACAGCAAGTTTCCAGCTAGTGTCATTCATGCGCACCAGAAGGGGTGGATGGACAAGGGACTGGTCCAGGACTGGGTGACACGGTCTGGACTTGGTAGGCAGGATGGCGGTCTCCCGATGACGACAAAGCATGCTCGTCCAAGATGCGTTCAGATGTCACAAGACCGACACCAAAGTGCTGCTCCGTCGGACCAACACTGATCGCGTCGTCATCCCAGGTGGGATGACGTCACTCCTGCAGCCCTTGATGTGTTGATGTACAAATTGGAAGTTAAAATTTATATACATACTATTTTTTGTTTTTTTGAGGCCGAAAACACGGGTGCGGTTAATACACCAGAAAATGCAGTATTTTATGGTGGGGCAACTTCTTCAAACCTTACTGAGCAATTTCATTTCAGTTCAATACAACCGGCAGCAAAGGTAAGTGAGCAACACTTAATCTTCTGAAGGGACTTGCTATGTTTCTCAGGTTTTGCAGCTCGATGTGATGCAATTCAAGTTCCATAAGTTAGTGTGACCATGTTACTGTCAGTGCAAAGTCCACCGCGAGAGACAAAGAGCAGTGCACTGCAGAGCAGCCTTCCGGCACTTGCAATATCCTCTGCAACCCTTCTTGCAGCCACACAATTTGAGTTCCCCACAAGCTTGTGTGGCTTCTGGAGGGTTGTTCAGCATATTTCCCAGCTACCTTTGACCTTCTTGTTCCACCCCCATTCACTTGGAGATTGAAGCTCTGGAGCCATGATAATCATCTGGGCCCAGCCTGGCAGACAGCCCTCTTGAAATGCTGGATGAGTGCAGCCATGATATGCTGGATGAGACCATCAATTGCTCTGCCTTGAATTCTAGGAACGTTTTTTTTGTATACCTTGTCGAGGCTCTGATCAGAGTTAAAACACAATGCACAGCAGGGGGGCATGAGACAAAAGTGGTGGGAGTGGGAAGGACAAAACAGCGGGAACAGACATTCGGAGATTTGTGGAAGGGATTGGGTGGGGAACACGGGGTATACAAGATGGACATTACAGGACTTTTAGGAAGGAAAGCAGGGAATTTAAGGAGGTGGGTTTGGGTGGATTAACGAGGGTAGAAAAGATCAAGGATTTGGATGGGGACGATAAGAGGTGGTGGTGAACAGCTGTTTTGAAGGCCTGGAGGGAAGAATGGGATTGAACAGAGTGAGGGAGTTTATTCCAAAGGCGGAAGAAAGAGGAATGAAAGCGTGAAGGTGAGCAGTGATTCGTGATTTTGGTAGTTTTACCAGAAGGGGGTTGTTGGCGGACCTTGAGCGCCCTGCAGAAATATGGTGGGGACAAATCGCAGACACAGCAGGGGTGGTGAGATGGGAGAGGAGACTGTAGAAGACAGAAAGACCACCGTCCTGCCTGCAGTGAGTGAGAGGCCAAAGACTCAGCCTCATCGTGGGAAATGTCAATGATCTGAATGCCTTGTTTTTCACAGCGTGAAAGCCGAGAAAGGTGGGAGGCAGGAGCACCAGCCCGAGATTGACAGCAGTACTCCATCAGGCTGCGGACGAAAGCTTTGTATGTGGTCAGGAGCTCAGGTGGGCCGAGGAAGGTCTTGCACGACGGAGGATTCCCAGTCGGCGACTGGCTTTGGAGGCCAGGTTGGAAATGTGGCTTTCCCAGGAAAGATCATGGCAGATAGTGAGACACAGAAGCATGAAAGAAGGACTTCTTCCAGAGGATTGTTGAAAACATGGATGGGGGGGGGGGGGTTGCCAAACGGTCCTTTTGGAGAGACATTGTGAGTGAGATTTGTCCGGATTGAAAGACATGTTCCACGTATTGGACCAGTTGTTTGATTTTACCAGATCTGCAGTGAGTAAAGAAGCTGCTGCTTGCCGGTCTGAGGGATGACAGATGGTACGGCAGAGGGTGGAGTCATCAGCAAAGAGATAGAGGATTTTTCAGGAAGTCTGAGAGATTGTTGATGAAAACCAGAAAAAGAACAGGACCAGAATGCTACCTTGAGGAACTCCAGCCTGGACAGGAAGAGGGGATAAAATAACTCCATTTAGGGTGACAGGAGAGGAACTCTGCGAGCCATGAGTGGAGATGGCCTTGGATACCAAAGGAAGAGGGTTTGGTGAGCAGGGGGGGTGCCAGACTGTGTCAACAGCACGCGATATGTCGAGGGATATGGCTCTGATTTCATGTCTGGCATTGAGTACCTCAATTCATTTTTGGGAGAGAGAAGCAGCATATCCAGGGTATAGTATCCTGGTCTGAAACCAAATGTTTGGAAATCAGGCCATTGGAGAAGAGGAAGGACGATGTCTGAAGCGATGATGGATTCCATAACCTTGCTGATAATTGGGAGAAAGCTGATTGGTCTGTAGTTGCAGGGATCTGTTTTTGCACTTTTTTATGCAGGGCAGTAATGTTTCCTGATTTCCAAGCAAATGGCAGATGACCTTGAGCAAATGAGAGGGTGAGGAAGAGCAGAGGAGCAGGTTTTAGGACAAGTGGGCTTATGCCGTCTGGACCGGTTGCAGAATCTGAGTCGAGGCTTGACAGCAAGCTCTCCACCTTGTCAGAGGAAAAGGACACAGAGTCCAGGGACAGTTGGGTGTGACTGGGTAAGTTGGGAACAGAAAGTGATGGGTTTTGGACACAAGATTTCAATGCAAACACCGAGTTTAGGCATTCAGCCTTTTCATGTGCGGTGTCAGCAGTGCGGCCATTTGAGGTCAGGGAAGGGATGGAGGGGGAACATACACCAGAAACAGATTTGATTAGACGCCACCAGGATTTGGAGGAGGGAGAGAGATTTGAGAGTTCAGACTTGAGATGAGAAAGATGTTGTTTTCTGGCTCTCCTGAGGGTAGATACACATTTGTTCCAAGCTTTATGGAAGGAACTGAGAAGCCTTCAGTTGGGTTTGCTTTTCATAAGGCAAGTTGTTTCAGGACAACTGCCTCACCACAAGCTTCAGTGAACCATGGGCAGGAGGAAGGGTAGGACAACTGACGACGAGAGGGGTAAATCTGTGGCATGAGGAGAGCAAGTTGTTTTTTTTTGAAAGAATTCCCAGGATGAGTTTGATATTGGAGAAAGTAGTGATGAGACCAGTCTAGAAGTTTGATGCTGCTTGGACACCCTGCCAGTTGGCTTGAGTGAAATGCCAGACTCTATGGCGCTGAGGTGGTTCTCTGATAAGTCGGAGAGATGTCCACTTTGACAAGCACGTGGTCAGAAGAGCCGATTGGAGCAGAGGAAGAACAGCAGATATTTTCAGGGAAATTTGTCAAAATCAGATCCAGAAGGATAACGTACCATTGGTTGAGATCCGGGTTGGAAAATTGACGATTGAGTCAGTTCCAATGAGTCGCAGAAAGCTTTTGCTGAAGTGCCATGACAGGTGAGAGAGGTACCCACACCAGCCAACTGGCATGATGACAATTGAAGTCACCACATATGAGAATGTAGAAGTTTGTCCATGTTTTCGGATAGTGAGGTGCAAGTGGAGTCATCACTGTTTGGTGGACGGCCCAGTACAAATTTAAACATGAGGTGGGAGTGGAGGGCAAGCCGTAGCCATAGGTATTCCTGGGGGTGTGGGGAGTGAGGGCAGTGCATGGAGAGTGAGGAATAGAGTCTTTGATGGAGAGAACTCCTCCACCAGGACGAAACTCAGGTCTGTCGTACCGAGGAAGGAGTAACCAGGGAGAGGTACTTGGGAGTCAGAGACGTCTTGAGGGAGGAAAGTTTCTGTTGGGCAGATTATGTCTGGGTTTGTCAGTGGCAACCTGCACGGAAAGATCTGTAAGGTTTGAGCGAAGGCCCTGGATATTTGAGAGGTCCACACTGTTGATGAAAAGGGAGGGAGGAGGCTTTGGGTGCAGGGGGAGGGTAGGACAAGGAGGAGGGGGGGGGGGAGTTGAGGAGAAGGTAGAAAAAGTGTGGGGGATTGCAGAATAGCTAGGGGAGGGACCGGAGGAGGAGAAAAGGCTCTGTGGTGCTGGGGAGAGAAGGGGCAAGATAGGGGCAGAAGGCAGTTGAGGACGTGGAGTGGTGAGAGGGCAGGGAAGCTTTGTGGATGAGGGGGGGGGGGAACTTTGAGAAAGGTGAGAGGGAGGCATGAGTTGCACTGAAGTTAGAAAAAAAGAATGGTTGATGGAAAGTGAACACTCATAGCAAACTGGGGTTTTAAATTTTTTTTTAGTCAGAGATGCGATTGAAGACATTTATTGATGGATGCAATAAAGCAATAAAATGGAGAGAAGAAACGTTATAACAGTTGGATTTTTTTAGGCAAGGTATGAATGAAAGGTCGAATTGAAATAAAAGAGTGGTGCATTATGATACAGTAATGAGTCCCACACGCGTGAAAGAGGAAGATGAAGCATTATAAGAGCTCGTTTTTAGTCATCTCTACCGAGATGACCTAATAAAGCCGGCCAAATGTCCGTCCGTACGTCCGTCAATTTTTCTTTCCGATCTTTGATGAAACTTAGTATGTGGGTAGAGGTCGATGAGTGTTGCACAACGATATAACTTTTGTCCCGGTTCAAGGTCAGGGACGAGGTCACGAGGTCACGTAAGTTATAAAAATCGCCATTTTCAAAACCTATCTAGTCTGCCATTTCAAGATATTCGGCAACTGTTTATTATTATGATAGTAAAAAATATTATTTGTATCTAACCGGACAGATTTTTTGAATTTCCTTCCCGTTTGATCGTCACGTGATCTGGAAGATGGCCAAAAACGCCGATGCGATTCGCAAAGAAGGAAGGAAGGATAATGAAATATAAATATAAAACACATTTTTAGCCTTTTATATTTATAAATTTTCCGCCGAAGGTGCAAAAGTTTCAAAACCCGAAATGTAAACGTCGGCATTTATTTTCAAAATATAATTTCGTGCGCGCGCGCCAAAATGCCGAGTCATCTTTAACCAAACTTGCGCAGTAGTCCGTCATCGTCTGAGCAGTGGCCAGCGTGGTTCAGATTAAGCTGTGGTTTCTGGGCGAAGTGATTGTTAAGAAGTATGTCGGCGGATAAATTCGAGTGACTGTATTGGTGATTTAATCACGCAACATCTTGACAACGAATATTCTGGCCGAACGATTGCATCAATTCAGTGCATCAGCAGGGATGATTCGCAGGCTCCTCTCGATCGTTGCCGCATATCTAACATAATCACCGGCGACATTAGGGCTGCAGGCTGTGGGCGAGGCCACGGATCCCGGATGAGGGGATGTGTAAATTATGCTACATGCTTCGGGCTTTCTGATTATAATATCGATGAGTACATTCCACAATTAATTAATTAATAATTATGAATCTGGCATACAAAATGTTTTTTCATACCTGACATGTTACTTTGTGCAGTGTCACGAAACTTCTGTGGAATTAATAATTAATGAATTTGCTAGCTCTAACGATTTTTCAAACCTCAATATCTCTATAAATACTTGACCAATTTTCATTCTGAAAGTTGCATTATAATCAGTGAAGAATTATAATCTACAGGATTATCATAATCTCCGAGAGCTAAGGCTATTTTTTCGTTTTTTTTCTACAACCGGAAGTGAAATGTCCCCAGAGAGTGGACGGACCGGAAAACTGATGTGTTTACATGCTGGGTACTAAATGAACAATACATATTTATTAATTATGTCATTAGTATTATTATCCTAGTGTAGTCTCTGAACCCATTTCCATATCATAAAACGGTAGTTTGGACGCTTCGCGGTTACTGAAGAACATTGGAGAACTTGTGGTATTATAGAGATGACCGTCACCCCCACACGGGGGTAATTTTTTTTTTGAGAGAGAGAGTTTTCATTGGATTAGGTAATGGGAGGTTGTAGAAAAAAAATCGTGAGGTGAATTTGGATCGGTGGAAACAGATCACATGGTTACAGGAGAAGCACGTGGCTATGGGAGGTGGAAGTCAAAAGTGAATTTATTTTGAATAATGATTGCGTACCATTCGGAAAAGGGAAGGTTGACGTAAAATCGTGGAGGTGTATGGTGAATTTGGAACTGTAAACTCAGAGTGAAGCTGCTGGGTCATTGAAACGTATCAGAAAGAGGGTGGAGAGAGACACGTGGTTATAGGAGGTGTATAGATCGAAAGGATACAGGAAGATTATTAATTTTTGAAGAACAGGTAAGATTCGGAAGGAAGATAGAAGGAAGAAATCGTGAAGGTAATGGCCAGAGTGGGTCAGCTCAAGTAGAATAAAGATGTGTGCTGGCAGAAGGAGGAAGAAGAAGGATCGGGCCTGGTGGGTATGCAAGGAGAAAGGTAGTTTTTTTTTGGGGGGGGTTTAAAGACAAGAACAGTGTTTAATGGAGAGGGGTGGGAAAATGGGAATGTGAAGGGTAATATGGGGAGAGAATACAAATAAAAATGATCGTACACCAAGAGGGGAAGGACGGGTAGGCCTCAAGGAACCTGGTAAGACGGTTGACAACTCACAAAATAGCACGATTTTTTTTAAACAAAACCGAACTAGGAACACAGTAACATGTAGGTGAGAAAATAAAAAGTTAAAACGGGACAGATAACAACCGGAAACTTCACTTTGAGAAAGTCAGCAGAGCGCCCTGAAAGACCCTGCCGTCGCTCCAAACCCAGAACCGGAAGCTGAGGACAGATGTGCTTCCTTGCCTCATTGACACTCCTGGCTACTGGTAAGGTTGTATAGCGGGACCACAAATTGCTCCAGTGGCCTCAGCCATTCTTCTATGACTCGTGGGCTTGGCCTAGCAACCAAGGCACAGAATGCTGGGATGACATCTCCATATGTGTTCCAGGTATCTGATTCAGTACTCTTGCCCCTGCCTCCAAAACAGGACACAATGTTGCACCCAGTGCAGGTGTGGAACATCGACAAGGTGATGCACACAAATCGGAACCCAATGCAAAGAAAGTGAGGGGAATTTATTATCGTAAATCAATTAATTAAACCTCACCTGAATTCCTTCAACATGGCTTGTGGTAAGAGCTGATGGCCTGCTTTGTTTGGACCTTCTTGCTTCGGCACAGGTGGTCTTGTCTGACAAGCAGCAGGAGGGATACTAGTATAGGTCTCGGGCAGGTGTGTCGTTGCCCCCTTGGTGGGAGTAGGCACGGTGACAGCCTAATCAACTCCACTAAAGTTGTTGGCTGGGTGTTGAAATGGGGATATCCCAGTTCCATGGAATGAGTCGTGCACACTAGTAGAGCTGGGGTTATGGTCAATGTTGTCAACTGCAGCAGTTGTGAAGAGACCACTTTTGAGCTGAGGACGATAGATAGCTTTCTCCATCCTGTCGTGATCATAGCTCAGTTGAGATGTCCAACATGTGATTGAATGAAATGCTTAGCCCCAGCTTGTATAGATTGTCCACAAGTTTGTGCTTGTGAGTTTTCATGTGGACTATCATGCCTAGGTAGAGAGGCAAAGGTCTTTTCTGTTCTTAGCTGTACCTGGTTGTACTTGTAGCCTGAGTCTCCTGATGTCATACCAAACTTGTGCATCAGTAACTGCGAAATGGTGAGAACTGGTTGGGGCATTTCTGAGGAACTTCACTGTGCTTTGATGTTTGGCCCATTCAAGAGAAACTGGCACAGAAGCTTCCTGACACTTGGTTCCAAATGAACCACTGAGGTCAGGTATGGGAGCATGTTCCAGAACAGCGCGTCGCTGCATCCACTTTCCACCGGTACTCCAGGGGCCTCCGTCTGGCCACCCCCCAGGCAGATGCCAGGCCCATCCCCTTCAGATGCCGGTCAACCTGCTGCAACCACGAGGCATGTGGTCGGCCCATTGGCCTCCTCCACTCACGAGACTCCCTCGCTGAGAGAATCCGGTGAGCAGGATCAGCATCAGGAAAACGAGCCACATGTCCATACAGCCGCAACTGACACTCACGGACTATGAAGGTCACAAATCTCATCCGAGTCTCTCTCAGCAACTGCTCGTTGGACACAAAATCGGACCAGCGATAGCCAAGGATTCTCCAAAGAGACCTGGTACCAAAGGAACTAAGTCTCCATCTCAGATCCTTGGTCAGAGTCCAATCTCGCATCCATAGAGCAAGACTGGAAGCACCAAGGACCTGAAGACTCGGACTTTCGTCCTCCGCACAGGTACCGGCAGCGCACACCCCATGATCCAGTGAATCCATGACTCCCCAGGCCCGACCCAGATGTCTGTTGACCTCTGACTCACAGCCAGCAGAGACATGAATATCATTGCCAAGGTAAATGAATCTCTCCACGACCTCAACATCCTCACCACAACACAGGATAGCAGCATCCAAGATGTCATTGAAAGCCTGGATCTTAGTTTTGACCCAAGAAACCCAGTAATCCCAGCGGCTCCAATTCCTCATTCATCACCTCGAGGGCCCCAAAAGGATATCTAAAGTCTCCGCAAAGATGACTGCATCATCTGCGAAATCAAGGTCCGAGATCTTGACATCCCCAAACGATGCACCGCAGCTTGATCTCTCCGACATCCTCCTGAGAATCCAGTCCATACAAGTGCTGAAAGTGTGGGGCCAGTACACACCCCTGACGAACTCCAGTAACAACTGGAAATAAGTCAGAGACGGTCCACATTTCACAGCACTCTCAGTACCAGAGTAGAGTTCAGGCATCAGATCGATCAGTTGTGGTGGCACCCCATGAAGACCAAGAATCCTCCGAGGCATCCCGATTCACTGAATCGAACGCTTTACAGAGATCAACATAGGCTGCAAGCAGCCCCTGCCGAAACTCTCGCTCGCGTTCCGTGAGGACCCGAAGAGCAAGGATACCGGTCAATCGTTGACCTCTTTGGTGTAAAGCCTGACTGCTCTGGACGCTGTGCTCAAGCAGTGGTGGCGAACCCTATCAAGAATTATCCGAGCAAAGACCTTGCCCGGCACTGAGAGCAGCGTCACCCCTCGGTAGTTGTTGCAGTCTTGGCGATCACCCTTCCCTTTCCAGAGAGGGACAACAAGGCCCCTCTTCCAATCAGTTGGGATGATGCCTGTGTTCCAGGCAGAGCACAAAACTGCATGCAATGACACAAGTGCAGCATTTCCACCAGCCTTGAAGTTCAGCATGGATGCCACAGATCCCTGGCACTTTACCCGTTTCAACGCGTTCACCGCAGCCCTGTTTCCACAAGCGAAGGTGGACCACAGTTGATTGGAGGGTCAGCAACAGGGATTGCAACACCCTTGACTCCAACTCGACAGCTGGTGGATCAGCCTGGACAAACCGCTCAAAGTAACCGGCCCAGTGGGCCTTCACTTCAGACTCCTCTGTCAAGAGCCTACACTCTCTGCTCCAACTGCAGTGCCTCGAGGGATGGGCTTGGATGAACGCAATGCGCGAATTCCCCTGTAAGCGGGACGAGAATCACCTGTCCACAGGTGTGCTCTACCTCCTCACAGATTCCTCGCACATAGGCCTCCTTGTCCACCCTTGGTGCACGTACAGTTTTACGCTCAGCTCCCTGAACAGCTCAGCTCTGCCACATTCAGCCTGGCCCTGCGACTATGGCAATAGTATCAGTGTCCCTTGAGAGACAAAATTCTTCTTTGCCTTGCGGTGAGTTCCAAGACATCCACCGCAACATCAAGGACGGTGGTCTTGAAGGCTCTCCACAACTCTTCAGGACCCCCAAAGCATCCAGACCCTCAAATGTCCACTCGGCCTGTTCGCAAACTCCTCAGCTACCCTCTCATCCTTGAGCTTGCCAACATCCAGCCTAGTCTGGGATGGTACCATTCTCCTGGATTTAAGGTGCAGCTTTAGAGTTGCTACAACAAGCCGGTAGTCAGTATTAAGGAACTGAGCACTCCGGTAGACCCGCAGTTCTGGATCATCCTCCAGCGACCATCAACGAGGACATGGTCAATCTCCTTTGCCGCACCGCCAGCGTTGGAATACCAGTCCAGCTATGAGCTTGTGGGTGCGAAACAATGAACCAGCCACCCTAAGTCCATGACTTCTTGCAAGTCAAGGAACTTGGTGCTATTCTGGTTCATAGTTCCTGACCCATGGGGACCAACACATGTCTCATAACCATCCCTATCAGTTCCAGTTGATGCATGAAATCCCCCAAGACTAGAAGTGTATTCTCGTCTGGGGCACTGATCAACCACAGACTCGAGCGTGGCGTAGAATGCATCCTTCATGGTGAGATCACGCGCCTCAGTCGGAGCATCGGGAGACCAGAGAAATGACACCTAAGGAGTGACGATCCTTGGTCTCATAATACGCTCATTGACCGGTGTTACCTCAATTATCATTGGGGTCAGCTTATTGGAAACAGCTACAGCAACTCCTGAGTATGGTAACCATCAGAGCGACCAGACCAATAGTAGGTGTAACCACCCACCATTATCTCGCCGCAATCTGGTCTCCGAACCTCAGAGTGCTGCAATACGATGTCCAACGCTTGAGCCAGAATGATGATAACAGACAGGTGATCATCCTCTCTTAGGGATGGACATTCCAGGCACCCACCGAAGGGACTGCCTCAGGTTAACCCAAGGAGACCGCCGTCTGGTGACGACACCTCAGCCCCACTCTGACACATTCTCCCGCAATCTGACCCAGGAATGTTACCCTGTGGTTTCTCTCCTATAATCAAAGATTGGGGTCCGGAGGCTTTGCCCCAATCCCGTCATCCGGTGAGCGCCCTGCGAAGGGAAGCTGCACAGGAGGTACTCCAATGGAGTGGGTTTTCAGATTTTTTTTTTTGCGGAATGAAGGGTTTTTAGCGGTGGCCGGAGTGCAAATCCTGCCACCAACCTCCTAATAAAAAGTAACCCAACTACAGGAGGACGTCCGCCGACACAGTTGGGCAGTAGATATGGATGGCCGTTGGCTCACAAGGAGCTCCTCCACCCTTTGACAGGTTTTGTTTTTAATCCTGCTGGGTGTCCATATCCAAACACCCTCCTCACCAAAAAACCTGGTGGGGGAGACTGTTTCGTCGCCGACAACCTGACCATGGAACAGGTTTACATGGTATCTGTAGCAGGTCACAGATCTAACCTGACCTGAACCACTGAACTGGTAAGAAAACAAAATTGTTGTCCATGTCTCGCTTCAGAAACAGGTCTTTCCCTTCTGTGCACATGGGGTCTTCAACCTGAACAGAATCATCTGAGCTTTGGCTTCTTGGTCTGGACATCTCCTCAAACTTCCTTTGGGATAAGTACATTTCTGGTATTGCTAAGAGTGCTTCCAAGCGAGTTAGTTGTATTTATCTACTGATGCTGTTTTGTACCTGTATAAAGACAACTCTATGTCCTCGTGGAGTGCTGTTGCCACATTTGGGCTGGGACACCAGCCTGCCACTTGTCTTTACTCGATAGGCTCCAGAAACGCATAGTTATCCTGGTTGGTGCGGAGGTGGGTTCAACTCTTCAACCACTCTTTCCCCATAGGTCAGTTGCCACTCTTAGTTTGTTCTACAGATGTTTTCATGGCAAATATTCTTCTGGACTTTCTAACTTGGTTCCTCCTGGATGAGTGTTTCGCCGCAAGACTTGGTTTGCCATCTCTGCACACTCATGCACTCTAGCTGATCCAAAGTGCAGAATGAAAGGCAATGCAGATTGTTTTATTCCTGTCTCGCTTTGGAATTCATGACATGGAAAATGCTTCCCATTTTCCTACGATCTACCCAGCTTTAAGAAGAATGTCAATTCCTTCTTCTTACATCTTTTGGGGTGACATTGTATGTCACATGACTTCTGCTACTTTTGTGTGTCTTGGATGTTTTCTTGTTGTTTTTCTTTCTTTTATTTTGTTTTAATCCTTATCTTTAACCTTTCCTTAGCCCCTTATCAAGAGTGGCTTTATGCCTTGTTTGGGGTGATTTCCATTGAGAATAAATAAATTGTGCTCTCATTGCCTGCTCAATGCGGATCCAACATCGTCATTGGAAATGAGGACCACATCTTGGCCTTGCTTGTGAGCTTCCATGTCTGGAAAGTAACTCAATATTCTATCTGAGCTTTATGGAGTGAATGTGTCCAACTGCATAAATCCCAGTTGTTTCAGTCTGGTACTGTACAGATTCACCAGGTCTGAGTTTTAAGACTGGTGCAACTAGATTGTCCATGCAGGCATCTTCAATATGGAATATCAGTTCAGCAAATGCAATGCCATGGTTTCACGGTGTCCACATCAGACTCTTCAGATGTTTTTGTTTCACTTGCTCTGTTGTACAAGGAGACCAGGCACTCACATGGCACTGAGCATCTTGTGCATTTAGGTATCCTGCACTCAATTTGGTAAGTAGTGGTTTGTCCTGCAATTTGAGGGCACATTGTCGGACATGGACATCAACCCCAAATGTGGATGATTTGCATGAGGGCCTTCCAGCTGAAACAGGTTTGCCATAGAAGAAGCATGTTTTATTGGAAGTATTTGCTCTCCCACACTCTCTGGGTGGACCTCCTTGGAGCCATCTGCAGCATTTTCTATGGGTCTCTTCCTCTTCTCTGCAAGCTATAGTTTGGTATTGTTATACTCGAGTCTATGAGTCATGCCACTTGGCTTTGTGCTGCTGCAGTGTTACCTCGATGCCCTCGCCATCATGAACGCATGAAAGATTTATTGATCTTGGCAAACAACAAATCCCAAAAGGTGCTGAGCAATTGTCTTGTAGCCTGCTCTCTGCATGTCACGTCTAGACTCAGCTGGACAGCGAAGCACCTCTGTGTCTACCTAGTGCAGGGCACATGTTCCAGTCTGTTGTTGGACATTGTGTTGAAGGCACAGGCTGTAGAGGATCCAGCACCTTGTAAATTTTGGTCATTGTCACACAGGCGCATCTGCAAGCAGAAATAGGGATATGTTTCTCCAGCTTTTTTTTCCATACATGTATATACAGGGTGAGTCAGAGTAGCACCCAATTTCTGTCAGTTGATGTTTGTTTGCCATTTGTATTACTGTGTACAAGAAGTTAGAAATAAATGAATGACATGTTTATCTAACCATTTATTTAAGAAAAAATTATTACGGAACTGTACCAAGCTGTTTTACTTGCAATTTTCAAAGTTCCCTCCCTCATGATCGATGCACAATTGCAGCCGAGCAGGCACAGAGGCGGCACACACGTCTGCAGAGTTCGATATCAATTTCCTCACTTTGCAGTGATTTGAGCCTCAATTCCTGAATGGTACGAGGATTTTCACGATAAACAAGGTCTTTCATGAGCCCCCAAAGAAAAGTCTGGGGAGCGTGCGGCCACTCTATCGGACCGCGGCGGCCGATCCACTTTCTGGGAAAGTTTTCATCAAGCCACTGAACGAACATTACGTCCATAATGAGGTGGAGCTGCATCATGCTGGAAATAACAGTCCTGATCTTGTACCGTGGGCCAAAAGAAGGTTTGCAGCATATCCAGGTAAATTTCTGCAGTGCAGATCCCTCAAAGAAAAAGGGTCCAATCCCTCATGGAGATATGGCTGCCAAACTGTCATCCAGGTAAATTTACCTCCTCTCAACTGTCACTCTTGGTTATTTGCAGCCCAGTAGACACAATTGTGTCTGTTAATTGTGCCATTAGCTCAATTTGGTGCAAATTCAGTAAATTTCCAAACTCTCAGCAATAACCTGCAAAACAAAATCAAAAATAAATAAATTACGAAAATTAATAATCTGCAAGACAATTATTAACACATGACTTCCCAGAAAGAATCTGACGGCCAAAAAAACAGAAATCGGGTGCTACTTTTGACTCACCCTGTATTATATATACAGCTGGTCCCTGAACTTATGATTGGGTTACGTCCCGATAAACCCATCGTAAGTCGGAAATGCATTTAATACATCTAACCTACCGAACATCATAGCTTAGCTTAGCCGAGCCTACCTTAAACGTGCTCAGAACACTTACATTAGCCTACAGTTAAGCAAAATCATCTAACACAACGCCTATTTTCCAATAAAGTGTTGTATATCTCATGAGGGAAAGGCTTTAATTTGAACCCTGCAACATTTCCACCCAAAAGCAGCGTTACACTGTCTTTGAATGCTGGCATTGCCTTTGACTCTTGATGAATGTATGTACGCTCCGGCATACGCTTCCAGAATAAGCTCGTTTCATCGACATTAAATATTTGTTCCGGCAAATATTTCTTGTCCACAATTATCCTATGCAGCTCTTCCTTCAAAGCTTCGGCACCTTCAGTATCGGCACTTGCTGCCTCACCGCTGACCTTCACATTATGAAAATTATGCTAACTTTTGAAGCGTTGGAACCACCCATGACTTGCTGTAAACATTTGCGAATACGTAGGATCATCGGCACGCTCTTTTAGCGTATCGAAAAGACTTCTTGCCTAAGCCTGGATCGTCAATAGGTGAAGTGGTATGTGCTTCTGTATCTGGTCTTCCAACCACGTGACAAGTAATTTTTCCATATCACCAATCGGCCCAGCTCTTTTCTTCGTGATGACAATGCATTTAACCGATGCTGACTATTTCACCGATTCGCTTATTATCCTTTAAGATGGTCGATTGCGAAAGTCCTAACTCGTGTGTGATGGCCATTACTGGCTTGCAGCCTTCATGTTGGGCAATTATCTTGAGTTTCATCTCAAGAGTAATAGCCTTCCTCCTCCTCTTCTTCTCACCAGAGGCAGGAGACACAGATGGGTGTTTTGTAGACATGATGGGATGTGAAAACACAATATCCAAAAAACGCTGGCAACACAGTACACTGTAGAGTAACGGTTGTTTACCCTCGTGATCACGTAGCTGACGGAGCTGCGGCTCGCTGCCGCTGCCCAGCATCGCGAGAGTATCGTACCTGGGAAAAGATCAAAATTCGTGTGTGTGTGTGTGTAATATTGTTGCGATGACGGTTACTGAGACACCAGCTTGTCACTCAGGGGGATTAATCCCCGGTTGTCCTCGGTAGAGTCGGACCTGGGGCCACCGCTCACAATTAACGTTATGGTACGGTGGGTTGTTTTAAAACTACGAACGCCACCCAGTCAACCATGAGTTCCAGTGTCCACAGTCTTATTCCGTTTAACTAGAGGTCACGTGGTTACCTGAACGGGGAGCGTGCCCTCGGCAAAGTACCAATATTATCTGATTAGATTTTAATTAGGGCGTCCGAGTGTTTTAAGCGGCTGTGTGCGTTGCCGGACAATTTTTTGGTCAAATCTGTGGTAATTACCTCCAGTCTATCTCGGTTCGAACAATGCGAGACCAATGAGAAAGGCAACACACGGACAGGTTGGAAATCGACAATATATTTATTTAATAATAAATTAATAAATAAAAAACTTGTGCCTGAGAAATAAAGAATTTCCAAGAAAAATCAATCAAAATGCCAGGAAAGAGACAAAGAGCAGAAGCATAACGGGGGTATGACGTTACAGCTAAACACAGTAAGGGTACCCAACGGCATTTTCAGGAGGGAGGGGAGAGGAGAAAATAGTCTCCGCTCACCAGAAGTCGTCTGAAGCAAAACGTTCTGAATGCGTGCGTGCGTGTCATCCGTCGCCAGCACCCAGCTTTGTCGTACAGCCTCTTGCGGGGCAGCCTTGAACGCCAGCCCACACGCTCGCTTGCCGAAGCTCTGGGCAGGACGAACCGTCTCGCTGTTTGCGCTGGCCAGACACCCACACGTGCGCTTCCTTCTCTTTTGTGCGCCTACACCCGCTTCTTGCTC
>CM068954.1:148999396-149017658 GCA_035128595.1 Eptatretus atami
ACATGAAGAGGAGGATGTAGAACAAACCCACGCAAGTACCTGCGCAGTGTAGGAGATGGGAAGTGGTGGAGTTTGATGTGGTTGAAGGGGAAAAGGTGAATTGTGTTGTCGCAATTTTATCCATTGTAATTACTGTTTTGGACTCCATTGTAACTTGTTTTTGGCGACTTGTATGATGAGTGGGGGTGTGGTTCGTTACAGCAGGTTGAGCAACTTATTCATTGATGTAATTGTTGTCTGTTGGTTAGGGTGCTGAGGCTGCAATGTAACCGGACCTGGTGGAACGGCAGTCCAGGGCAGCCGTTACGCTGCTGACCGCAGGCGCTACCGCGGAGGATATTATGGTGGGCCACGTCGAGGTGACCCCCTCGTCGCCAGGTACATTATAACAGTCGTGTACAACTGCATGAGTCAAAGTTGGGATTTTTGACTATTTACCAGCAATTATTGAATGTGCTTTGGGGAAATTTACATTTTCAAGTACAAATTTGAGATAAAGATTCCAACTGATGTGTAAAAGATACCTGGAAGTACTTCAATTTATTTGATATGAACTTAATGTTTTTAATATTTTTTTTTGAGGGTAGTGGGGGGAGGGGTGGGGAGGTTCTTATGTTGATTGTTCAATAAAAGTTTAACATACTTTCATGTACATGACTGGAATGCATTTGACCTTTCACCTTTGTGCTAATTTGTCTGACTATCCTGGTGTGTTTTTTTTTTGTCTGGCAGAACGGTGGTGATGGAGCAGTGGAGAGTGCAGACCCAGGGTCAGAAGGAGATGCCCAGAATTTCTCTGCAGGACCGCCACCACGCCGCTATGGCTTCAGGGAAGACGTTACCAACTCTACTACGTGCGACGCCAGTTTGATCGTGTGCCTCGTGGTCACAGCGAGGTTTTTTTACGGGGAATGAATGTTAGGAGTTTACCAAATGTATGCATGTAGGAATAAGTGAAAACGTTCCTGTTTTTTTTTTTATATTATTATTATTTTTTTTTTGACCTAAGGTTATGGTAGCCCATGGAATCATGCACTTTCAATTGCAGTTGAAAAGAACAATTTCGTGTATCACTCTGTACATGTATTTTACATCATTCATAGATATTACCCCGTGCACACGGAGCAAAAGCGGGGTTAAGCAATTGCTTCATGTCTGTCCATCTGTCTGTCTTGTCAGTTTATGATCAAGAACAACTACTGAAATCGAATGTTATATTTGAACAATAAGTACGAGTTCAAATCAGTAGAAGATACAAGTTCCTTTTCGTTGTAACATACTTTGGATTGAATTTGAACCAATCACATGCACAGAGTGAAATAATATTTTTACTCTGTCTGCCTACCTAGCAGTCAAAACTGAAAATCATTCCAAACAGGAAACTTTGTTTTTGAGGGCTTTATAAAGGACACAAAATGGGCATGAATATATTGCATTAGATGGGGGTGATGTAATCGACAGTGCAAAAAATGGTGGTAAAACCAGAATTAACTAATTTTTTGACTTAAATTTTTTTTTATTCCATTTAAATTTATTATACCGTAAAATTGGACCATTGAGCACATCGTTATATAAGCCGCATCCCTAAATTTTAAAAAAAATCTGGAATTTAAACACAAGCCGCACTGGTTTATAAGCCGCAAATGTTGCACAAAAAAAACAAACGGCAAAAACGTCCGACAATTAGCCACAAAAAGTGGAGACACTCGACAGCCACAGAAACTTGTCAGACTCGTGCAAAGCACAAATTCATTGACAAAGCAACACAAAAATAACTAGCATTCGTTGAAGACAAGTCTTCGATATCCCCGCCATAGTAAATGAGGATTAACAACTTATATTCCGAAGCGTGTCAATATTGTATGTGAAGTTTCCCCTTGATCTGACCAGCCGTTCTGGAGAAGATGTTTGGAAGTTTTAGGGTAAATTCAATATGGCCGCCAAACCATGGTGACCTATCAATTAGAAATTAACAAATTCTGAAAGGATGTCTTGGGGAAAGTGTATGTGAAATTTTGCCTCATCTGTCCGGCCGTTCTGGAGAAGAAGATTTTAAAAAATTTATTAATTTTCAATCCAAGATGGCTGACGAACCATGTGCCTTTGACATCATAAATTTACATTCTGCTCCAATCCTCCAGTGGAATACGTGTGTGAAGTTTCGTGTTAATCGGATGAGGTGTGTTTTTCTATCCAAGATGGCTGCCAAACCATGTGACTTGTGACGTCATAATTTTACTATGTATGCAGACGTGATGGAAGATGATAGTTGCAAATTTTCGCTTCGTTAGGTTATGTTATTCCAGAGAAAACATTATTTAATATTTTTCTTGAATATAACATGGCTGCCAAACCATGTGACCTATCAATTAGAAAATATCAAAAGGCACCAGTTCACCACTTGCTTGATATATATATATAATCACTATACCACTATACCAAATTTCGTAAATATATCTTGAGGGGATTTGTAGTTGAAGCTCCGGAAACGAAATGTGACGGACGGACGGAACCCATTTCTATATCCCCCGCCAACTTCGTTGGTTGGCGGGGATAAAATACAGCTACACCAAAGATACACAATAGTACAACTTAAAAATACCGTTAGTCACATTTATTCGTCATCATTTCCACTGAAGCCACTGAAAGCTTCGCCTTCAGTGTCGGAGTTGAACAACAGAAGCCCAGCTTCTGCTATGGCTGCATCGCTGACCCTGGCTCTTTTTCACTGTCGGATGAATCTGAGTCTTGCTGGCTGGAGTGGTGGCTTCTCTGTAGTCTGCTACATACAAGAGTTCAGCTTTGCGAAAGCTGTTGACGATCGTAGATTGTTTTACTTTTCCCCACGCTGTCAAAATCCATTGACAGACCTCCGCGAAGCTTGCTCGTCGCATACGTCCAGTTTTGGTGAAAGATTTTTCGCCACTGTCATCCATGTTTCCCATTCGACATGCAGTGTTACTTTGAAAGCACGATTAACAGTGATATCAAGAGGTTGAAGATATTTGGTCGTGCCGCCTGGGATCACTGCTGGGATGGAGTTAGTTGATCTGATTGCTTCTTTTACGGTATCAGTAATGTGGGCCTTCATGCTGTCCAAAACCAACATGGCCTTGTTTCGGTGGAAGAACCCTCCCGGTCCTTGCGTAGCACTCAGTGAGCCACATCTTCATTAGCGTTTCATTCATCCACCCTTTCTTGTTCACTTTAATAACAATTCCTTTTGGAAACTCCTCCTTTGGCAACGTAACGCGTTTAAATATGACCATTGGTGGAAGTTTTTATCCCCCGCCGCGTGGCGGAAGGGGGATATTGTTATCACCCGGGCGTCCGTCCGGCTGTCCGTCCGGCTGGCTGGGCGTCAACATTTATAGCTGTGAGTGCGATAACTCAATAACTGTTCGCCATATCGATTTGAAATTTGGGTCCACACATGTACCACCTGAAAAGGAAGAACCCTATTGATTTTGGGCGTGGCCAGATCCAAGATGGCCGACTGGGTGGCCATCTTGAAAAAAAATTTTTTTTCGTCATTGATTTGAAATTTGGGTCACACATGTACCACCTGAAAAGGAAGAACCCTATTGATTTTGGGCGTGGCCGGATCCAAGATGGCCGACTGGGGCGGTCGTCCGGCTGGCTGGCTGGGCGTCAACATTTATGGCGTCAACATTTATAGCTGTGAGTGCGATAACTCATAAACTGTTCGCCATATCGATTTGAAATTTGGGTCCACATGTACCACCTGAAAGGAAGAACCCTATTGATTTTTGGCGTGGCCATCCAAGATGGCCGACTGGGGTGGCCATCTTGAAAAAAAATTTTCGCCATCGATTTGAAATTTGGGCACGTGTACCACCTGAAAAGGAAGAACCCTATTGATTCTGGGCGTGGCCGGATCCAAGATGGCCGACTGGGCGGCCATCTTGAAAAATGTTTTTTGTAATAAATGGAAAACCGCTTATTTGATTTCAATTATTTTTCAATGGCGGGGTATTCCCATCTCTGATGGTATATTTTTCTCTGGATGCCGTGCAGCTCAGGACGCAAGTAAAATTGGTTTTCTCGTGACCAGTTGTTTTTAAACAGATGGACGATTCGCCTTTTTGTTTACAGTCCGATTGAGAGGTAGGTCAAAGGTCAGAGGGACCTCATCCATATTAATTATGTCCTGGGGAGCAATGAAGTTCTCTGCTATTTTCTCCTGCGTGTAGTTCCGAAAGTTTGCGATTTTTTTTTTCTTCGAAGTCAGGAGGAGTTGTTGACAGAGTCGTTCGTGCTCTGACAAAAGACCTTTGCGTTTCATAAATCTGAAACACCATGACTGCCCGCCTTGAAATTCGTCTTTTCTTTTCTGCAGCGATCGATCTTGCTTTGAGTCTAATCTGAACAGTAGAAACACCCGCCGACCCTCCACTCTCTGTGTGTTAACCCAGTCTTCAAGTTCGTCTTCCAGTTCGGCCCATCGGCATTTCCTATCTCTGAAAGCCTTTGTTGACTTTTTGCAGCGAGAAAGTTCGCCCCTCTGCTTTCTCCAACGTCTGATCATGGATTCATTTACTCCAAGTTCATAGGCAGCAGCTCGGTTTCCCTTTTCAATAGCCAGTTCGATCGCCTTCAATTTAAAAGCTGCATCGTAAGCATTGCGACGTGTTTTCGGCATGATGGAAGTTGTCTGGCAAGGGCGATTAACTGAATGTTTCGTGTGTGTAAAGGCCGTGTGTAAATTTGGAGGAAAAAAACCGTAAACAGTTATCACAAGCACACTTTTACAGTGAGTTTTGAATTCACGAAGAGTCAAAACCCATTTTGAAACCTTATGTGATCTAAACGTAGACTGGAGACTAACGACAACAACTTGATTTGGCCTGAACGAGTCATCGGGAAAACCCGCAACATCGGAAAAATCCATAAACAAGCCACATCGTTATTTTAGCCGCAAGAGGTCGAAGTTGAGGGAAACAGTTGCGGCTAATAGTCCGAATTTTACGGTACTTGGAACACCAAGTACACAAATCTTCCGCCATAATACTTCTGAGAACCTCCAGTTTTGCAGTAGAGTACATACTTCAATTTAAATAAAGGTTCATTGAGGTGGTGTTTGGGCTTGTTACTACAATGTACTAAACTTGCAGGCTTTTTATTATTTTTGATGATTGTTAAAATCATTATTTTATTAAAATTGAAGTAATGTATATACCTTAATTGTTGGGTATTGTGTTCGGTGATCTCTCCAGTGGATATTAGACCGGTGTGCTTTCGCATTAATTGGAAGGACATTTGTCGATTGTGGACAAATCGGCATAGTATCTAGAATGTGAACCTTGGTTCCACCGTTATGCTCAGCAGCACAGACGTGCCTCAGTCTTAATGCAAAGGGCAGGCCAAATTTTTAATGGGATCCTGGTCCGATGTGCTTTCAGAAAAGGTTGTTGCACTGATAAAAAATGAACTTTGTCATACCAGGATGGCTTTTGATTGGTGTAGGATTTTTTTTTTTTGATCGCTTGAATAGCGCATCTTTTAAAGCAAGAGATAGCCATGTCCAGCTCGATGAATGACGTATGCAGTAACCCCTTGTCTTACCTGTGGTTTGGTTTACAACTTTACACGGTTTTGACTTTACACACACTTTTCTGTATACTGTTGTATTTTATGTGGTAGTCCCTGCCCCCCCCCCCAATCCCACCCTGGGATTTTTCCTTCTTTTTTCTTCTTCAACTGCCATACTCAGTGGCACTACTGTGGTGTGGGTGGTAACAAACACGCAGAGCATGCACTACTGTACCGTACCTATATCTCCGCGTTAACACTGCGTTCCGTGTAATCGTAATAAATTCCTTAATGTTCGGTTTATTATTTCCCATTAGTGATTTCTCACCATATGGGGCAACTTAGCTAAATATAGCATAACAATTGTGCATTTTGTGAGGAAAGCACCAAATTTGGCACACTAGTAGCCTATCATATTATGAACTGATTTGGATATTGGGCCATCTCAAATTCAGCCGCTGATGGCTGTGGCAGCCATTTTCCACTGCCATCAAAAATTTTGAGATGGCCCAATATCCAAATCTGTTCATAATATGATAGGCCACTAGTGTGCAAATTTGGTGCTTTCCTCACAAAATGCAAATTGTTATGCTAAGTTGCCCACTACCAGGGCTCCCAATAAGAAGAAAACTGTTGCTTGTGATGAACAAAGTACAAGAACTTAAGGAAAGTGTAGGTTTTGGATAAGCTTGGTTGAGGCGAGAGTGTGGTGTCAATGGGCAGACATCATGGTGTTAACGAGTCCAGTATTCTCCAAATATAGAAATGGGCAGAAAACATAAGGAGTAGTGAATTCTAGTGGTTACGCTGCACAAGGGTTACTCCAATAAACCGCTACAGTCTGTGATGTGTCAATTTTATAGGCGAGAACACAGAATCCGGAACCAAACCCCCCTTTTCCGATGGGCCATTTGCATTATTTTATGCGGGGTTTCCAGGAACATAACCCACGTTTAAAACCAGGGTGTTGCTGTATTGCAAGCCGCACAACTACATTGATACCTCAATGTTTTTCTGTTTGGTTGTTTTTCCATTTTATTTTGAACTAGCAAATACCACCTGTCACTTCGCTAATGGAAATAGAGAGAGGGGGAGGGAGACAGAAAAATAAATGGTGGGGAAAGGGAAGGCAGCATGAGGTGGAGCGGTAACTACATTTCATACTGTCTCTGCTCTGAAATGATTCTGCATCGAATAACGGTGAAGATTGAAACAAAGTAATGTCTGAAATCCATTTTCTACCGGTCATACTATACTGTCCGGACACATGGAGATGACCACCGTAAGGATACGTGGAGGGGGTAGGGGAGTTCACAGAGAAAATGTTATGCTTTATGAACTGTACCGCTATTGATTGTAGGATGCTTGGCAAGTGGCTTAAGCACTCAAGCAAGCACTCCAATTAAATGGTTGATGAGGAACGGCTGGCTTGGCAAGCGATTAGCCATCACTGAACCTCCAGAAGACTCCCAAAATGTCAAATATGTCCGAATTAGACAAATGAACACTTAAAATATTTTTTATTTGAAAGCAGTCAGAAATGCTGCGTTCAGTTCTGGAGCTTAAATTTTGTAATTCAGTTTAGTTTAAGAGATTTTCGAGGTTATGGCAAGTGTGGAAATGAAATAAAGCCACGAACGTTGGCATCTCCAGGCGTTTATGAGCATTGCAATGTATCCAGCGATGCGTCGGTATGATGAACAGGCATTCGATAATGAGTGAAGAGATGGGGTGGGGGGGGGGGGGAGTTCTCGTTAAATTATTGCGGCCTGATACGGCATGGTTAAGCAGGCCAAAAAAAATGTGGCATACCCCAGCGAGGTAACCCAGGACACTCCCTAAGACCCCATCGAGAGCGAGGTTGCCGTGGATTCACCTGATGGATATAATTAAATAAGGTCATTAATTTATCTTTAAAAGGGGTGTTTTAATTAACCCAAATACCCAGTTTTCACTCATTGACTCCCTTGGAGTGCCCTTCGTAGGCATGCAAAGTTTGTCTGCGAGGTTTCCTGGTTTTGGAATTGAGTAGGGGAGACGGTGACATTTATTTCTCGATTTCAAATACATTCGCAGAGGATAAACTAGCCATATTTGGGATTTAAACGGGAATGACAACAGACAAAACCAGTTGTGTTGGTGTTTTCCTGACCGATACTTATTTTCTTTGCAGGGTGGACTGCGGGGGGAAGAAGAGATAGGTTTTGATGGTTATGGCCCTTCCTTTCGCCGCCCTCCACGTGGTGGTTACACACGACCATACCGAAGGTGTAAAAGGATGCATGCTGCTATTTTGGCATAAGCACTTTTCTCAAAATTTTGACATTTATTATGGGACTGTTTTCCACCCATGAAATGTATTTGAGAAATGCTCTTTGGTTCAGAGTATGACCGAATAGCTTTTGGTCATTTAAAATGCTTGTCAGAGTGGGAGAGGTTAGCATAAGCCAAGATGTGTGGATTAAATTCAACTTGCTACCAATGCCATTTTCACAAAACTGACTACCACCATTCTTCCTTGGCTCACATTTCAGACGTGGTCCATTCCGGCCAAGGCCGTCAGCCCCTAATGACGGTGGTGACGAAAACAAAGAGAACAGTGTGGAGTCGCCTCGTCCACAGTTTAGAAGGCCGTACTACGGGAGGCGTCAGGCCCAGGGCCAGCGCAAGACAGAGGTAAGACCTTGCGCATCCTGCCTTCGTCTTCCTTTCCTCCCACTAAGTCTCATATTGTCCTATACCTGCATATTTGCATTTGATACAGTTCTGCTGGCCACACTTTTGCTAATTGGCAGATTAATTTGACCAAACACTCATGCACACATCCATCTGAATTGGGTGCTATTTTAATTTGCAGACGAAAATATTTATTGAATAATTTGTCTCGGAGTGCATTTATTTTTCCTCCACTGCTTGCCCCATATCCTGGAAAATGTCTCACCCTATTGCTTTGGAATGATCATCAAACAAACCCACCTATCTCTCTCCTTGGTCATCCATTGAAAGTTTTATCTATTGAACTTCTCGGCCTCACAATCACCCATCACCCAAGACCTCTCCTGGGCCAACCACGTCACAAAGTGGGCCTCCAAAGTCCACCGCAGACTGGGCCTCTTCTGTCCCAAGTCATTCCTTGGGGAAAAAAACAAACAAACAGAACAACTCGCATCATGCGAGGCTTTTGTCCGTAGTTCACTGGTGTACTTCTCTCTCCTTTGGGTGGGTGTTCCAGCATCACATCTGTTTCGTGGAATCTAAAGCTTTCAACATTATTGTCATATCCTGCAATGATGTTCACAAGGCCTGTTGCTCTCGAATTGCAGACAGGTCGGTCGTGTCAGATTTTTGCCGCCTTTTAGTCTGTGTAGCTCCTGCTCTCAGCCCTCCAACCCTCCTAAGAATTCCAGGATGCACATATTCTTCCAGTATCCCTCTCCTGTTTCATCTTGTAAAATCCAGGCTCGATGCATAGCTCCTTTATTCCTTTCTCCCATTTGTGGAACCCCTCAGTGAGGTTGTACAATGGTACTCCTCCCTCAAGTTTCAAGCAGGTGGTACACCACCATTTTATGTCATCCTGACCCACAATCTTTTGTACCCCTATTAACCCAATCTAATTCAAAGTCTTGTCATTGTTGTTCCTGTTTTTAACCCACTGTCACCTGACTGCTCCATGAGCCACAATCTTACGAAGAAGAAGAAGATTCGTATTGTGAGGGGGAGTAGTGGTTTTGTGGTTTGAAAATGTTTTTTTTTTAATGACTCATTGGGGGGGGGGATGTAGGTCTTCATGAGAAATAATGTTTGGCTGTGAACTTCATGTTTGGTTATTTGGTCTTCATGTTTGGCTGTGAACAGGACATCTCAAAAAGTTGTGGACAGATTCAGGCAAAATTTGGGGGAGAGGTTGGGTGTGTGATGAGGACGAAATTATTAGAATTTGGTGAAGATTGGGATCTGAGAATTTAAGTGATTTTTCACCATCGAGTGACAAGACAACACTCACTGTCTCAGAGTTATGGACTGATTTGGGGCAAACTTTGTGGACAGTTTGGGTGTGAGACCAGGATGAATGGATTCAATTTTGGTGAAGATCTGAGAATTATTTTTTCTTTTAATTTTGAACTGATTCTTCATCGTTGAGATGGGGCTAAAAATGATAGAGCATGATATTTTAAAAAGTTGTGGGCGAGTTGACAACTAGGTGAATGAGTTGGTTAGGTAACGAGAGAACAAGCCGATTTGATTTTGGTTCAGGTCCAGATCCAAATCCAGCCCATCAATGGGATACAAAAAGTAAACTGTTCAGCTTGGCAGAGGTATGTGCTCTACCGCCTTCCGTTCTATTATTATTATTACTAGTACGTGGCCGTTTAAGCTGCACGACGCCTTGTCACGCGCTCAGTGTTGTCTGCCAAGCGAGCAGTTCGTTCTTCATCCGTTTCAGCTTCACGCGCGTAGCGTCACGTGTCAAGCGAGCAGCTCGTGCTTCGTCAGATTCCATTGCGCGTGCACGACGCGCAGCTTCGTTCCTTCGCTGTCATAAACGATGACTGGATTGGGGCATTGTGTTTAAGAAAATCGAGAAAGTATAGAAATCGAGAAAGAAAGAATACAGTAAGTCGATAAATCGATAATGAATACAGTAAGTCCTCACTGTCCGGAAGTTCGCACATCGTAGTTACGATTATTCGCAATTTAGTTTTAATGGCCAATTATTCAATTGGCGCTAACGTATTTTACCTTTTCGCAATGTCATCGCAAGGAAAAACACAGAGAAGAGAAGAGAGAAAAAATAAAAAGAAAAAAATTGCAGTATGTGCAAAAAACAAAACAAAAAAAAAACTTTCAAAACCACACAGACCGTTGCTTCGCTCTCATAAACGACAACTGGATTGGGGCATTGTGTTTATCTAGAAATGCGCATAAGAAATCGAGAAATTATTAGAACACAGCAAGTCATCACTATCCGGAAGTCCGTACATTGTAACCCGTAATGGGAACGCGGCTGAGAATCTCTTCCCCATCGGCCACGCCTACGCAGCAACGTGTCTTGTCATTGGTTGGTAAATAAATGGCCATAACTTGGGAAGCACTTGTCCGATTAATATCAAACCTTGAAAAGGCACATACTCAGGTCCCCAGCAATATACCTGGCAAGTTTCAATTAGATCGGACCAGTGGTTGGCGAGAAACAGCGGTTACACATACACATACACACACACACACCTGGAATTATAGATAGATTATAGATTCACGCTCCAATCGTATGTATTTTATAGGTACATATATTTTGCTGACATATGAGTGGATGTGTTTTTAGAGTTTTTACACATTCACATTATAATTGTACATACTTTAACGAGGTACACGGTCGAAAAAGAAAACGTGTAATAGTGGCTACCATCCAGTGGCGTTTGTGGCCTACGTCAGCACATTGTAGAAAGACAGACAGACAAATAAACACTCAAGTGCAATACCCTCCCCCTTTGGCAAGGGTAACTGGAGAAGGAAGTAAGAATGTGAAAACTTGAGTACACAGCCGAGCTGAGGCTTGTACACTCAAAATAAATATAACAGGATAAGCAATGACAGAATCCCTGTTGTATGAACATTACGGCCTAGCTTAGGCTTGTACGCTCAAAATTGATTTAACAGGATAAGCAACGACAGAATCCCTGATATATGAACATTAAAGGGCACAAATGAAAACAGTTGTGCAAGACAGATCTGGTACAGTAACCTTAGCTTTTAAAGAAGATCTCATAGGAGTTGGAGAAACCGTCTGTAACCGGAACCAAAAGGAAATTAATCTGATTTTGATTAGTGCTGAGACTCAGTGGCAAAACTCTATTCGGAACCAAATCGTTAATTTTGGGAAAAAAATTTCCAGCTCCCAGATCCGCTCAGTACTTGGATAACTTTGCAAATTTTATATATACAGTGAACCCTCCAATATAATGGGGGTTAGGTTCCTGGAAAATTCCCCGAGAGTTAAAACTATGATCGTGTAAACCAAGGGTCAATGGGAAGAGAGAGGTTCAGTTCCTGGGCATCGAGAAAATGGAGGAAGATCTGCGGCAGCCAGAATTAAATGCATTACAATTGAAACTAGAAGGGCTCTCGGTAAAGCGCATACCTCTGCTGTGCAATGCCTGATCCAAAAGAACGTATCGGGCCCAATAAATAAATCGTTTTTAGCCCCATCTCTCAATGTTGAAGAATCACTTTATAAATTAAATAAATCTCGTATCTGGATCAGGATTCGGATCTTCACCAAAATCAAATCGATTCATCTTTGTCACACACCCAATGTGTCCACCAAGTTTTGTCCAAATCCGTCCACAACTTTTTAAGATGTCCTGCTGACAGACAAACACAGACTGTGTGAAAACATAACCACCTTCCACCTGCGGTGGCAGACGTAATAAACACATAATATATATCCTTACTATAATTCATGGACCGGTGTTTGTCGTGCTACTCCTACAGTTCTGGGCTGATTTCATCCAGACTTGCGACATCGGATCAGCATGACCCCAATTCATGTATAGGGGTGCTTTTATCTTTGGGGGGTGGGGGTGCGGGCACAAATTCTCCATGTTAAATGTGTATCGTGGAGCGCTGCCTTCAGGTGGGGAGGGTATTACAAGTTTCTACTATTTACAGTACAGTACTGTATTCATATCCCCATGTTTTTCAGTGCAGTGAGGTGTTGAATTGTAAGCCATGGGTATGGTTTTGCTTCATGCACGTAACCCGGGGTTTTTTTGTTTTGTTACCTACACACTTCCCAAATAAAGGTATGCATCAGAAGAACGTGTTGCATGTTTAGAACAAGATCGCCCGTTGGGCGGGTACTTTGCTAGTACAATAAATACGGTGCAAGTTAAACAAAAACGAGTTTTTACCCTTTAAATTTATTACAAAACTGCGAGGTGGGTGAGTAAACATATTACGTACTTGCACTGTACACCGCCGTAAATGTAAAACAAGACTTTGCTCAGGATGATGCTGTTAGAGAGGTGAGCTGGGAAGGAGATTCTGTGAACGGAAAAGCAGCAATTGGCTTTATGATGAAGGTGTCTGCAGCATTGCCCCAACCCACAATGGAGAAGTGGAACATTATCCTTAAATTGCCTTACCTTGAACTACGATCTTCCCTGCTTTGACAGCAAGGTATGAGGTGGCATTCATAGTCCTCCAGAATTATCCTGTCTCAGTGTTAAAAACATGCTCAATCATAAATCCCTTCACCTCGATTTGTTTCATGAGAATGTTTTGAGAAGGGGGCTTGTATCTGAGTGTCAGAAATTAAGGGTTTGGCAATAAGGTTTGAATACGGAGTTGGAAAAATGAAGGTTTATGTGTGTAAGGTTCCACCTATAATCATGGAGCCCGGTAATGGTGGAACGCACAGATGCCACATTTTCTCCTCGAGCCAACCAATCTAACCACTCGATTATTTTCACCCAACATCATCGCCTTTCTTTACCTTTTGCGCAACTAACATGTGATTAGTTTCAGAAAAAAATGCTTACAAATAAAACTAGAATGGCACTCTTCGACGTTGCAACGTCGACAGATATGCCCCCGCCCCTGCCCATTATTACATCATTATACATAGGTGTACCAAGTTTGATTTAAATGCCTGAACCCAGATTCAAAACATTAAATAATTCTAGCTGCCAGACGATGTGTCCGAACAGTTTGAAATTAAAAACTTATCTTCCCCGTGACTACTAGATCACAATTGTGAAGTTTGACAGTCGATTAATGATGCGGTTCAAGAGAAAGAATGGAGATTTGTTGAATCCAATATGGCTGCCAGACCCTGTGTCCTATTAATCATTTGTGAACACCCTGGTATCCCCATAGATTGGGGAACATGTGGGTGAAGTTTTCTCTTGATCTGTCAAGCCGTTCTGGAGGTTTTTAAAGGTTTATTCTTCAAAAGAAATCATGGCTGCCAAACCATGTGACCTATGACTTTATTGGTGGACAACTTTGTTTCTCATGGATAAGCGATCATACCTGTCAAGTTTCGCCTCTATCTGTTCAGCCGTTTTCAAGAGATTTTGAAGTTATGTGAAAAGAAGAAGAAAAAAAAAACATGTCACCTTGCTTCGATCGGACATCTCACCCACAACGTCCTCGTCAAATCAATTTTAAGCATGAGTGTCCGATCGAGTCTTTGGAGTTTCGCGTTGATCAGATAGTTTTTTGTTTGTTTTTCCAACATGGCTGCCATACCATATGATGTCATAATTATCATTAAAACGTTCTACAGTAGTCACACTTACGTGAATTGTTATTGGATAAGCGGTTGCAGAAAAAAAAGAAATTAGCACGGACGTACAACCCGAAAACATGCCTCCGGCGACTTAGTCAGCAGGGAGGCATAAAAAAAAAAAAACACCAGGTACAGTTTCCAATGTTTATTGAAGAAATGGGATTACAGTTTTTCAAGTAGTTAACCAACTGTACCATAAAAGAAAAACAGCAGGAGGTCCTGTTTCAAACATTTATTTGCACAAATACGCAACTTTTCAAATGTTAATGATTATTTAAAATCCAATGAACTCAGAGTCATCTGAAGACCACACAGGTGAGGATGCTGATGATTCTTGCACCAAAAGGAATGTAGGTGAGGACGCTGAAGCAAGTGAGGGTCCTGATGAGTCGCTCACTGGAGGAGATGCAGGAGAAAGGTGCTGATGCTCCTGAGGTGGACGGACCAGGGCATAAAAATTGGTGATCGAGAGTTGCCTGACAGATTGCTGCAGATTTCGATGTAGCTTCTTGTATGGGAGCATCCCGTCATCCAACCCTCTCGTGAATTTGAGGTTGTGCTCCATGACCGGATCAGCATCTCACAGTCTCTCAGTAATTGCACGTCCTGCAGCATCTCACCCAGGAACTTGACCATGAGGTTGGACCTCAACACTTCTTCATCCTCATAACTGCCTGCTTCCTCCTCCTCGGTATGCAAGGTGCCAAGAGCATCCAACTCCTCAGGCTCCATGTCATCAAAGCCTTCCCCTCCCACCACCTGTGTCAACCCAACAATTTAATGCCTCTCCATGTTGTGGGGGAAAGCCTCTGAGGTTCTTCATTGCCTGTGGCCACAGGTTGTGCCAGCAGGCGTTGATGGTGGAGGCTCTCTCCTCGTCCAGCAACACTCTGATTGTGCTGATGCAGTGGGCTATGTTGAGCTCCTTACAACCCTGCCTGACAGTGAGCTCTGGGTCAGAGTCAATCAAATCCAAAATGCAGCGAAAGGTGTGGCTGGTATAATACGTTTTGAAACTCCATATTACCCCTTTTGTCGAGCATGGCTGTATCAGGGAGGTGGTGTTTGGCAGCAAACAAGATCACCTTGACGTTTGGGTGAACCACTTTCAGGTTCCCAAGGTGGCCAGGAGAGTTGTTGATGAGCAGGAGAACCTTCAATGCAAGGTACCACTGGTGCTCGGAACAGCGCTCGCCACAACACTTTCTTGGATCACCATCTTGTTCTTCCCAATGTAGCAAAATGTGGATTTGTTAACTCCAGACAGTCTGCCCACAGAGGCTACACTCTGTCCTCTCAATAGCCAGTCCAACAGCTCCACTTTGTCATGCAGGCTCATCACTTAATTCTGCCTCTTGGCAGTCAACACATCTCTGGCACTGGTCTTGCACTTGGGAGCAATGTTCAATCAATGAGCGGAGCGAGAAGCAAAATGTCGGTCAAGGCAGAGGGACAAGAAGAATGATTGAGACCCAGGACATGCTGCACATAGGTAGTCACGTGGGTGGCTGCGGGAGGGGTGAGTAGCCTGCCCATTGTTTGTTGGGATGTTGGCGGGTGTTTACATTTTATGCGGTGGAGCGTCTTTAGAGCATGAATGGTGGGGCATGCCACACAGCTCACTTGTCGCGTGGCTGGTGGAAGAGGTTTTCAGTGCTTGCGAAAACTCGAAGCACAGGGCTGTGAATTTAGAAACAGGTTATGTGTGTGGCTTGTGGAAGATATGCTTTTGCGTTCATACAGCTGCTCTATGTGGCTGGTGGAAGATATGTTTCAGAAGTGTTATGTGCATTGCTCGTGAAAGTTCCACCCCACCTTTCGTGAAAACCGTGACTACGCAAAGCACAGGGCCACGAATGTTGAAGCAGGTCACATTTTATAAACCGCGAATGGTGAATACCCGAGTTGCAAGGACCGACAGTATATGTATATGTATATGTGGACCTGCAGTGAAACAAGAAACAAGAACCAAGAAAGGGTTCCATGAAAAAAAATATATATATATATATGTCTATTTACATGCTAGTGCCCCAATTACCCGAAGGGGAACGTGGCAGAAAGCTGTCAATGGACCACAATGATGTGTCCTGTCTATTGCTTGCCAGGTGAAACCAGCATGCAACACGAAACATTTTTAATGTCATTTATTAATCCCTTCTGTCTACCTTTCACATGTGAATACCTCTTACTAAGATTCCATCACAATGATTGAAAATAAACACAGATTCAAAAACTCCCCACAGTAATACATGCCATGTTCAAAGCTTTTAAAATCCCCCAAAGTCACACACATACACACATACACACATACACACATAAAAGCAAAAGGCACAGAAGAGGAGACTTGATGATAACATGTATTGGTCTTATTTAATCTTGCTTCCACAAAAGATTGAGAGCTAACACACAGAACGTACAACACGGGGAGCAGGAGACGAGGGGCGGGAGAGCCAAAACAGTGGGGAACAGACATGAGATCTGTGGAAGGGAGAGGGATGGGGTGGGGTACACAGGGTAAACAAGATGAAAGTATGAAAGCAGGGAATTTGAAGGAGGTGGGTTTGGGGTGGATTAACGGGAGTAGAAAAGATCGTGGTTTTGGATGGGGGAAGGAGATGGTGGTGAACAGCTGGTTTGAAGACCTGGAGAGAAGAGTGGGATTGAAGAGGGTGTGGGAGTTTGTTCCAAAGGTGGCCAGTAATTGTTTATTTTGGTAGTTTCACCAAAAGGGGGTAATGGAAGACCTTGAGAACTCTGTGGAAATATGGGGGGGGGGACGCTTCCATGTCTGCTTCCATCTTTCTTCGCCTTTACATCGCGCGCTCTTTTTTTGTTCCCCCCTTCTCTCTCCAAGTCTCATTGGTCGCAGCCAATGGGGGGGTCCACGTCGTCCTGAGGAAATTTTTGGCACAGCCCTCGCCCTCCCGTCACGTGCCAAGACGCGATGGAAGCCCCCCCCTCCCTCACGCGCAAGCGTTCATTTGTACAGTTCTGCACTGCACCACGCCTGCAAGAAGCACCGCACCTTGCCAGCCATGAACGGGCATGTAAGAATGGAGCGAAAACTGACGGGATTCCACCAGGCCAGGGGATGACCGAACAGCTGCGGCATTGAAGGTAAGGCTGATGGGTGAAGGAGGGATTGTCGAAGGGAGTGGGGGGTTGGGGGTAATGGAGCGATGGAGAAAAGGAAGGATTGTTGAAGGGATGTTTGGTGAAGGGGAGGTGGTAATTGGTGGATTGAGAAAGATGGGGGGAAGCAACCAATGTGAAGAAGGAGAGAGAACATAACAGAGGAGAAGTGGGGAGACATGACACATACAACCGAGCCAACACATGCCCCCCAAAGAACCCTTGAACAAGAGACCAAGGACGAGCGATACAAAGACTAATGAAATAACTAATCCTTGGGTCACCTACGTGTGATCTTGATGTCATATGTGGACAGGGGTCTGCCAACGTGGACAGGGGTCTGCTCTCCCCCTGGGGTAAGTTTTCCAAAACTATATATATATGCATATGTTGTGGACTGGGGGGTTCGAGGTTCACCAGAAGAGGAAGCCCTCGGGTTCCTTCTGAACCCCCGGTCCTTTCGGCTGACGTTCCACGGAAAATTCCGTGGTCCGGCGGGTTGCAAAATAACTGCGAACGTCGATGAACCATCAACTCCAACAGGGTTGTCCATCTAACTTGGCTTACTTGAGGAGCTGACTAAATTAACCAAGTTTCGTGCTCTCAGCACACACTCTGATTACGGCTGAGCGATAGTGAGTGGACGCTGGCTAACGAGAGAAAAATCGCATGGGGTACAACTTCCCGGCAACACAATTGGATGAAACCACGTACCGCAGGCGTATGATGACGTATGCCAGCGTACTATGACGTATGCCAGTGTGCTCTTAACGTATACAAAAACTACCCATAACGATTCTACGATGTGCCAGCTTGGTTCGGCAAATTTTCATACGTCGGCATACGCTGGCTAAAACGGCAAGGTGTGTGACACGGCTTGACACTTCGATGTCTAGTGCGGTTAAGATTTGAATCGTCGCAGCCGCAGCCTATGAATAGCCTACGCCATCGTATAGTCGGCGATACGCTGCGCGCGCTTGCATAAGTTAGACTATCTGTGGGCATAGGTTGTGAACGCCGACAACACGCTCAGCATTCGTTGGTATAAGTTAATTTATACGTGATTGAAACGTTCTGTGTACATTACCAATACGTTATGCATACGTCCAACACGTTATTATACGCCCAAAACTTTTTTTAAAAAACATCAATAGTTCAGCATACGCCAGCGTTTTACATACATTTTGAGACCTTGCCATACGCTGGCTAAAACGTCAAGGTGTGACAGCCCCTTAACAAATAGTTGATCAGGTTACAGTCCTGTACTCCGGGAAGGTGGCGGGG